>OW679194.1:142849056-142954789 GCA_940337035.1 Agriotes lineatus
TTATATTGTTAATTTTGCAGATGTTCGTTGTTTGTGTTAAATCCAAAATGTGACGTATCGGAAGTTGATTATACCAAATCGTATCCACTCTGCTGCCCACGTAGTGTTTGTTCGCATTCCATTGGAGCATAAGAATTAATTGTGCTATTTTAATTCTGTGATATATATTTTTTGTTCTAAGTTTTAAGTTCTTCTATTACAAAATAATTATTATAAACAAAATTATTATAAATAGAAATTGAAAGTGAGAGGTTCAATGTATTTACCTCTTATTGTATAATTAACAAAATTGTGATATATCTCGTAATTTGTAATTTTAAAAGCAAGGTTAGTTGTTATAAATAGAAATAATATGCACGCCTCTCACTATGATTTTAATAAAACGTATTGAAGAATATTTATGTAGCATTTTATCAAGAAGCATTCATCTTCTGCTGTTATCACTTAACTGCATTCATTGGCTTAGTCTGACAAGTTACACCTTGAACTATACTTCTCACTGACACAAGGACAGCTTTTGTTTTCAAGCAGTTGTAAAAAACAAAATGGTAAACGGTCATCACTAAATCAAAGATTTAATTAGCTGCTATTCGATGTGTCATCTACATTTTTGCCTGTTAGCGTCTGAAAAGTGTATCTTAACAATTTGTTAGTAAACTTAACACGATATTTTGTGAATAATGTGTAGTTCATATTTGAAGAGACATTGGAATGTATGTTTGTATTTAATATTGCATTTTTATACCACCGATAATATATCTTAGATTTATATCAAAACAAGAAAATATGTTTGACCAATTATAGTACAAAAACGTCAAATGAAGCGACTATGCTTTCATTGTTCCTGAACAACTGGTTCATAATTAAATAAATAAACCTGAGTGAGTCCTATATTTTGCATAATTATAATGATGCCACCGGTGTCAACAAACCTGCCTTTACCTGTGACATGCTGACCTTCGAAAGCAACTAAGAAGCAGCTTAGATTTTTGATAATGTAGTAAAAGCGGATAAACTGGCAAGGTTAGTCTTCACTAGTGCAGTTAGCTTTATTGTCCTTAGATAGTCCATTGTATTCGCATACAAGAAAAATGGTTAAACTTTTATTCTATTTTACTGCAGTTGTGTTTCTCATTCACGAAAGCGGCTCTACTATAATTCCTTCTTACCGAAACGGCAGACGTAAGTATAATAAATATTGTAAAATGTCAATTTCATGTTAGCTTGTAATGTAATGTAAGTAACATTTATATATGAATAGGTTCATGATTAAATATGACAACAACATAAATAAATAACACGTGTTATAATGTTAATATATAGACCAAGGGTTCCAGACGATACATAAAGTGTTTTATTAGCAAATTGAACACTTCTGTTGGTTCTATTGCAGTGAAACCTGTAACTACACAAACATTGTTAAAAAAGCTTTCACAGTAGGTAGTAAAGTGCATTTATGATTATTTTTATGTAATATTTTTTTTTTATTTCTGCTGACATACGATCTTTAGTCAAAAAATCTATTTAAACTAAATTGTCTTGTTTATTATTACAAAATTATAACATTGAAATATTATCTACACGGTGTTAAAATATTTGTTTCCATAATTATTTTGGATATTTTTGCAGTCATACCATATTCTAACTGTTGAAAATTAGTGAGTGGTACATTAATTAAACCTTATTTTTTAAAATTTACTTATTTTCTATTGTTGTAAACAGGTGTATCGCCCTTAGGTGTTGAGTTTAAAACACCGAAATAAATGTTTTAAATGTTAGAACTGGCTATCCAGTAAAAGAGTTGTTAGAGAAGTTCTAAGCATTAAAATTTGTTTTAAAGTGGTGACGTAAATAGTTAATTAACATGTGTTTTGTTTCTGTTTTAGAAAAAATAAAATTTTGCGATTACGACAATTTGCAAATAGAAGTAGGGAAAACAGTATCTGTTCCGGGAAAATGCCTACTCGTTATGTGCCATGGCGAATCTATATCCAACATTATTGTTAGTATAATTTTTTCCTTTAATTATTTAGTAGTTTTGGTCACCATTAAGACATTTAACTAAGTATTTCTATCTTCTTTTAGATGTGCAGATTTCGAGTCTGCTCCTGGATGTCACAAAACAGAACGGATTACAACAAACCTTATCCAGAATGTTGTCCTCAAAGTTTCTGCGATTAATTTAAAATACATGTGTATTATACATATACAGGGTTATTCAATTTCGAGGCTTACCACTGTGATTTCGAAAACGGTAAGATATACAAAGTAAGTTATTTGGGACAAAGTTGGAGATTCTAATGCTGAGTAATATTTTTAAAAATTAGTGCATAGCCGTCTCAACTATGGAGTTATGTTATTTTTTCGTTATAAATCGGTTGTTATGTTACTCAAAACAAAGCCATTTCGACATTATTACGACACTTTAAAAAAAGAATTTAAGTCTGATTTTATATTTTTATTTATTTTCATATTTTTCTAGATATTTATACCAATGTTCTTATTTTTAAATGCACATCAAGGATGTTCCCCTTTTCATTGATATAAAGTTTGCTGCTCTTATTTTATAAATAATCGAAATATACTGCTCAACAAATGAGCTGGACCGCCCATAAAAATTGTACTTGTTACATACGTCACAAAATATATACATAAAAGCTTTTGTTTCATAGTATACTCATATTAAGCATATTTAATTTCACTATTCTCAAATGTTAACTGACGTATTAACAAAATCATATTAATAAAATTAAAAAATTAAAAAATCTCGGAACGTTAAAAATTTTTGGCAACGATTTGGCATACTTGTATGCAATGTGCTATCAACATTGAGAAAAACTAAAAATTTTCAAATGATAATATTTTATTGATGGACTTAGTTTTATTTAAACCAAATTATGAAAAACAAATGCTTTTTATAGTGACACAGTCCTGAAGTTACTAAAAATGCCATGACTGTCCTATTGGAAAATATTTTAGAAATTGCACCAATATATGCAAATAGTCCAGTTCATTTGTTGAGCAGTATACAGGGTATTAAAAAAATGTCTATTAAGCTTTTTTTGTTTGGATTATGAGTCTATAAGTGGGTAAAATATCCGAACATATTTTTTCTGTATATGAAAAATATGTCTTATTAATCAGAAACAAATAACAGCTTCAATTTGTTTTTCGCTTCAATTTTTATCGTATTATAAAAAGTAAATCACGTTCACTATTTAAGTTATTGTACATTGTAAACGTTTCTGGATAAATAACTGTAATAATTTGTCCTCCAGAAATACTTAACCATCAAATTAAATGGTAATTTTTTTAAAAAATGCTTGCCCTAGATTGTTTCTTACAATGTTTTCAGATTGATTTTCACCATGTATCAGTTGTGTTTCACTTTATCTCAATGTTTCCCTCTTGTCATCACTTGTCATTATTGACAAATGGAATTACATTTGACAGATAGTGAACACAATTGATACATGGTGAAAAGCATTCGGACAACCCTGTAAGAGATTTATACACAAAATGTTAAAAATAAATCGATCCTGATATCTAAATTTCTTTTCAGGAGGTGTGTTTTCCACTACGCGTTGATGCCCATCTCTTAAAATAATCATTACTGTATTTTCCGATTGCTTTTCGCCATTTATCAATTGTGTTTCACTGTTTATCAAATGTAATTCACAATTGTCAATATTGCCAAGTGTTTACAAGAGGGAAAAGCATTTGAGATAAAGTGAAACACAACTGATACATGGTGAAGGCAATCGGAAAACACTGTGTTTGCGAATTATGTATGTTGTAATATTTAATATAATGGAATTAACTCTTTATTCTACTATTTGCTTTTATAATTACAGCCTGCCTTGTTAATTATTTACAGAGTAACAAAGTAACAAATGCTAACCAAATTCTTA
Organism: Agriotes lineatus; assembly: GCA_940337035.1. Taxonomy (NCBI): domain Eukaryota; kingdom Metazoa; phylum Arthropoda; class Insecta; order Coleoptera; family Elateridae; genus Agriotes; species Agriotes lineatus. The sequence goes on from OW679194.1 coordinate 142,852,968, forward strand.
AAAGACAGCTAAAACTTAATCGTGAATTTAAGCGTTTATTTGATTTTCGAGAACCTTCTATAAAAAAATCTTTTTCACATATATCAGTTATTTATAAAACTATGTGTAAACGATCCTTCATGTGCATTTAAAATAAGAAAGTTAGTAAAAATATCTGGAAAATTATGAAAACAACTGAAAACCTAAAATTGCATTTAAATTCTTCTCTGAAAATGACCTAATAATGTTAAGATAATTGTTTTCTAAGTAACATAATAATCAACATATAACAAAGCGATCGTCGTTTAGAAGAGACATAAAAACAAAAAACAAAGTTTTTGTTTTTTATACATAACTCAAAAACTAAGGCGGGTAGATGCAAATAATTTTTATAATGTTATTCAGTATTAGAATCTGAAACTGCTCTACTTTAACTACTTTGTATATTCTACCATTTTGAAAATTCCAGTGGAGAGCCTCGAAATTGAATAACCCTTTATATATAATTGTAGCAATAATTATTGCTAGTATTTAATAATAGCTCAATTATTTAATAAATTTATGATATTATCTCATATTTAAGTTGCTCTCTGAAGTTATACATATAGTTTTAAAAAACTTTAATACTGTTTTCTAAATAAGTAACTTACCGTACTTTCTCATGGTTTCGTGTACAACTTTTCAATAAGCACACAATATAAGAAGTTTATCTAAGCAGTTTCTTGTGTTGACAGGGCTACGTCTGACACTTTTCATTATTGGATAGTGACAGGTGTGACTTCGTTATGTTCTTGTAATCATACATCAAGTATTCTGTGTATGCAATCTCTACCAACATATGGAACAATTTGTTAGAGATTGCATACACAGAATACTTGATGTATGATTACAAGAACATAACGAAGTCACACCTGTCACTATCCAATAATGGAAAGTGTCAGACGTAGCCCTGTCAACACAAGAAACTGCTTTAATTCAATATTTATGTCTTGATTGGTTCTTTTTATATAATTTATGAATATGTTTGTTGTATCTATTGGTATTTACATTGTATGATTTAATACTGTGATTTTATCTGTTTTATATATTTAATATAAGTATATATTTATAAATTGACATATATTTATACGAAGTATTATTATTTATTATTATTGTATTGTGTATCTATTCTCTTTTCATACCCAATATGTATCCAACGACCCAATCAGCAATCACAATAACCCATGCAGCTTAGCATCTTGTTAGTAAACTACTAGTAGTAATGAAAGGTAATTACAGATTTCTAATATTATTATAGAATTACTGAAACATAACTAGAAAATGAAGACACTTCGTTTTACTCTGATATCAAGGTGTCCCAGTTCTAAGGATCATACACTAATAATGTCACTGATGAAACGCTTAGGAATCTTAAAATAAGAAAACCTATAAACATATTTTGAATTATAGTCCCTTTTCTAGTTAAACGCGAATAATTGCTTATTCTTGAAAAAGTTAACAATTCATAATTACTAACTGTAGGTACACATCTTTAACGGTTGCTGAAAGTGTATAACACCAGCTTGAAGACAGATGTATAATTTTTATTCAAAAAATTATTTGTACTGCGCCGGTAAAGTATTGTTTAAATAAAATCCGAATGGGGTTACAACTTTATTTTGCATTTATAATTAATAATTGGCCCATTTAAGCCTATCGTTCTTAAATTCCTCGTTCAGTTTAGTTTTGAAGAAATAAAGAACATTGATATTTAGGACTTTGACGCATCAAAGCGTCAACTATACAAAATTTACTGAAAGCAGCTTGCTTGATGGCAACGGTGGTTTATATATACTGCGATAGTTTTGTGCTCTCAACAACTCTGTTTGCCAGGTGAACTAGAATGCATTAAAAATCAAACCAAGGCACAGAATTAATTATTTTGATTAGTGCAAGCCTAGCTTACTTTTACTGAGATAAATGCACTGATGGGTGCCGCTGAGTTTCACAAATTGAGGCAAAGCTAACATGAAAAGCTAGTTCAAAAGGGTTACCTTCTTGAGATCAGATTTGATGAGCTTTTGGAAGTGCGAATGCAGTTGGATTGTATCCGACGATTGTAGCGTTAACGTTTGCAGTATTATGTTTGTTATTGTACGAAATGGTTTGCACAAGTACAAAGTATGAGCATTATAGTGATCAGAAAGTTAGGACCAGAATGGCTAAGTAACTAAAGGATATAGCAATACAGTACGAAGATTAGAAACGTTGTAAGAAGCAACCGACAAGAAATGTTGCAAAAGAGCAACCTACGAATAGCAAAGAAATAGAACGAAGGACATTATTAAGTGCATAAAAAAACTACAGAACATAACAGTGCGGTTAAAAACACAGTAAAATAGCAGAGTATTAAGTGTAGTGCATCTTAACCTAAGAAAAACATTTATTTAGCCTGTAAGAATTAATGATGTTATCAAAATCTTATTCTATAAGTTAATTTTATGTATCAAACCTTATTTCCTAAATCAAGTATGGTGATATTTTGCTAAGATACGAGATTTTCTTTTGTTTAACACCCACAAAAGAGAGCTTTGAAATTTCCCAAGCTATTAACATTGTTTTACATCAGCTCCCATAAAAAGTTTGATTTTGTTAATAAAACATATCCATTTTAGTAAGAGTGTTGGTTTTATTCAACCATTAAAGTGTTGGGCATAATTAGCACCAGCTTTCCAGTCTTAAAGAGGTGTATTTGGTGTTTATTCGTCTTTGACAAAAACTAGGCAGTTGAAATCCAAGTAAAAGCTACGTTTGAGAGTCGATACCGCTTGCAGGAGCTAGTTGGAGCCAAGTTTAGTGCCTTCAACGCCTACAGCGGATCTCTACGCAGAATTTCAGGCAGAGATTCGAGTCAGCAGGCCTTTTGCAACTAAGAAAACGAGTTGGCGTCCCCTGAGAGTTGCGGCCCAGCATCGGAGGCTTCTGCAAAACCAGGTATTTGTGCAATTTCCATCGTCCAGAGCCTCTTTATTTCGTTGGGGCCTGCAAGATTGGAGTTTCCGCTACGCATGGCCGCAGTTCCCGATTGTCTAGAGCATCGCAGAACCCGGAGATTGACGTGGCGTTATTAGAATTTGTAGAAATTTATAGGAAAATTGTCCATTCGTTTGCAACTGAACAAATGATAGTTGGCGTCACTTATACGTCACATTAGCCGTTAGTACTGTTGCAATTCATGAATAAATATTGCCTACCTCTGGTATTTTGCTGATTTTGGCATTAATTTAAATCAAATTATTGTTATTTGTATGAGGGCACACTGGTTTGTGTTTATGTCAATTTTTGAGGTTAGCAACGTCAGAGTTAGTTTTGGTGCGCTCACTAATAAATAATCCTAGTTGAAGTGGAGCTACTAAAAATTAGTTTGCTCTACTCAGTATTTCTAATTTAGCGACCTAACCCATGAGACAGATTTTATGTTCACCGTAACAGCCGAATTTTATTGCAGATAATTAAAATAAAATAAGGGCACCAAAATCGTTCAATTTGGCAGTAAAATATTTGTATTTATAATACGCCTAAGCTCGTGCACAGGCAGCACGTGAATTTAGAAGCAGCGTTTTCCAATCATTCTTCTTTTATTAAAGTAAAGTAGTTGGGGGCCGTAGTTCATAGTAATACATATAAGTACAATACATGCAGGGTCCGACAACGGTGTGGGGGTGAAAGATATTTCTAAAACTATGAGAGTTACATGCATATTGTGTATATAAAAGTTGTAGGTACGACGATGGTGCACACTACTAAAATAGTTTTGATTAGACAGGGTGACTTAAAAAAGTGTGGCCAGCCAAACCTACTTTTTTTAAATAGAATGCCCTATATTTGGGTAACTTAAAAGTTTTACATTAATATACTGGTCATTTTTATATAAAGTTGTATGGGTCTAACGTCAACTGTTTTTGAGATACGAGTTATTAACAATTTTATACATAAAAATGCTGAACTTCTGGCGGCTGCTGTAAACAACAGAAAACAATTTAATGAAGGAAAACGTTACCACAAAATTATGATTTTCGTGAACTACCAATTGTAAAATGATGGATCTGGGTATTAGTGCTATACGGGGTTCTCAACATTTGCAAATTTAATAATTTCGATGGCTTTCAAATGGAAAGTTCTGTATATTTTTGTATTTTTTAAAAGCCCTTCTAATGTACTTTTTTTTGATATGTTACTTCATACATCTAAGTTCAACTGTATTTCAGATATGCGTGTTTGAACATAAAACACAATTTAACACACAATTTTAACCCCTTACGATGCTTTATCTCCAGGGAAAAAAACAAACGCCGTTAAAATAATGATTTAAACACTTGAGCTCTCCAACAATAAAAAAGCAAAACCAGGTTTAGAAAATACAAATTCAGTCAATGTTGATACAAGAAATAATAAACACGGAAAAACCATAAATGCAGGAATAAATTAATTCCAAAGTCAAATAAAATTAGATTTAAAAAAAAAAACAAAAGCCAACACACCAAAATCCTATATGTAATTACATTAAATGTTGAAAAAGTTCTCCTTTCCTATTATGAGTTATACAGAGAACTCATAATGGGCAAATATAATAATAGTAATTTATTTAAATGGACCACCCGGTATATACTTATAGTTTTGAAAGTACTTTTAACGAGCTTCCTTCTGGCAGTTCATTTCCTAGCCCTAAATTCAATCGCTTTTCAGATTTAATTTTCTCTCGTTTTTTTCGTTTTTTGTTGTACTTGTTACTTCTAGTTTTGACTAGTGGCTAGATTTTTGTTTTCTTAACATGGCTTTATCTTTTGTTTGCAAAACTCAAGTGCTTAAATCATTATTTTAACAGCGTCTGGTTGTTATCCCTTAAAATAAAGCATCTTAAATTGTTTTTCTGTTCAAACACGCATGACTCAAAAACAGTTAAATTTATAGGTATAAAGTGAGATATCTAAAGAAAGCTAATTAAAAGGACTTTTCAAAAATACAAATTATAAATTTACAAATGTTGGGCACCCGGTATAGCATTACTACCCAGATTCACAGTTTTCCACTTTTAGAAAGTAGTTCACAAAAAGCATAATCTTTTGGTAACGTTTACCTTCATTCAATTGTTTTCTGCTGCTTACAGCAATCGGCTGAAGTTCAACATTTTTTTGCATAAAATCGTTAATATCTCCAAAACAATTGACGTTAGACCCAGTCCGAACATGAGTCTTTAGAGACCTCCCTGATCCCAAATCCTATCCAAACGTTTAAAACCTGACCTGACCTGACCTGACCAATACGTTTAAATTGTGATAGCGTCTCTGCGTCTCTTAAACGTATTTCCTGATCATTCTAAGCCCCTACCACCGTAATTCACGAGATTAACATCCCAATATTAATTGCAGCTGTATGAATTGTATTGCACGCTCCACCTGAAAACGGCGGGAATAAATTAACTGCGGCAATTAACTTACCTGTAGCAGTAATTGTAACGTAACACTAGGCTTGTAGGGATTTAGAAATTATTTTTTGTGGCTAAACCGTTTACCCAACTAAAACTTTGTAAGAGTTGAAATAGCTTCTAAATTAAAGTAACTATCCAGAAACAAAATTGGTAGTGATTATACAGGGGGTTAAACATTTTTAAAAAGTTAATCATTTTTAAAGCCCTCTAGCGGCTAAACTAAGCAACTTTGTATATAGATGAGTTGAGTTGAATCATCATATTTTGGGCCAAGGAACTTGTGGTCTTTCGTTGTACACGCAATTTCCGGACGCATAGTATAGCGTCCCTGAAAGGTGCGGAAAAAATGTAACCACATATACTACAGCTCAAAATAAGCCGATTTAACTCAAATTACCTATATACAAAAATCCACCCCTGATGAGTAACAGCCATCTAAAGATGGTGAAAAATGCCAAACCGCGTCTCTTGTCTGTTGTTCACAGTCGTCCGGGAATGTTACGCTTTTCGTCCAAGATACACATAGTCTGTCTGTCTGTCTATCTGTCTGTCTGTCTGTCTGATTGGTTGCCAATTTGTCTGTGTGTCTGTCTATTTGTCTGCCTGCCTGCCTGTCTGCCTGTCTATCTATCTCGTCCAAGATACACATAGTCTGTCTGCCTGACTGCCTATATGTCTGTCTGCCTGCTGCCTGCCTGTTTGTCTCTCTGCCTGTCTGCCTGTCTGTCTGCCTGGCTGTCTTCCTGTCTGCCTGCCTGCCTGCCTGCCTGCCTGTCTGTCTGCCTGCCTGCCTGCCTGCCTGTCTGCCTGCTTGCTTGCCTGCCTGCCTGCCTGCCTGCCTGCCTGCCTGCCTGCCTGCCTGCCTGTCTACCTGTGTACCTGTCTACCTGCCTGTCTGTCTGCCTGCCGGTTTGTCTGCCTGTCTAGCTGGCTACCTGTCTACCTGTCTATCTATCTACCTGTCTACCTGTCTACCTGTGTACCTCTCTATCTGTCCACCTGTCTACCTGTCTAACTATCTACCTCTCTAGAAGTGTAAGCAAGGGCTGGACTCTGATAATATTCCAACTATATTTGTTAAAACTGTTTGATCTGACCCGTTAATTATTATGCGATTTCAACTTACGCAACATAACTTGGGTTAAGAATGGCAAGAGCTCCAACGTACAAAAATATAAAACTTCTAATAATAATAATAATAATAATAATAATAATAATTAAAGACCTTTTATAGTTATATTAATTTTTGTTCCCATCATTTTGGCACAAGGGTTCAATGTGCCATACAAAATGTACACTTTTTACACAAGTGGTATGATGATAACAATTAATTGCTGTACTGTCTTTTAATTATCACATCTGTTGTCTGGAGCTGTACCAACCTGTCCAAACCTGTTGAAACTTGTTCTCCCAGCAAGCCAGACTGCTTCCACATCGCTGACACCGTCACCACCCCGTACAGCTGGAACAGGTGTCACCTCCATCTCCGTCGCCACCTCAATTTTTGTCTCATTAAAATAGAAATGAAGTTAGGTAATAAACTTGTACATGTAATTTTTAAAGATTAAAATAAAAGACTTTTATTTTAATATGTGTTTTATTTCATTAATATATCTATACACCTTATTTATCCATAAACGAAGCAGAACTTAACAGTGAGTAAGAAATCAATATAATCTTGAATATGTGTTTTATTTAATTAATATATACATCTTATTTATTCATAAGTGAAACAGAACTTAACAAAGAGTAAGTATCAATATAATCTCGAAGTGTTGTTCAAGGCCATGGATCGGAACAAGGACCACTTCGCCAAAGGACGGCTTCATCATTTTGCGTTTTTCTGATATTTTCCTCGAGCCATTTAAAAATATCTGTGTGGTGGTGTACAACGATAGACTGAAATATATAAGTTATGTGGTGTGTATTCAAATACTCGAACATGTTTATAATGTGATTGGTGGGCAGTAGCCCCAAGACAAAGTATCAGTGTAAATATAGCTTACTATTCTTTTGTATGAGGGCCTAAAGCCTTTTTTCTTTGTTTTAAAGAAAGGACATTGTGAGTATTTCATCTAATTGTTCGCTGTTCGCTAAATACTGTTTCGTTATTAAAAAGGCTGTCTTTGTAATCGTCAAATGTAATTCTATTCAAAACAGCTCTGGTAATACCTTTCTTTGTAATTTTAAATTTCTCATCCTCAGGATCTTCTAATGTTTTCAAAGCATACAACTTTGCACGTAGACCAACAAATTCAGTAATTATTTTTCCATTTATTTCATTCTTCATTAGACCTAATACTTTTTATTAACTTGTGGAAGGTTATATGCATTGTTTGAAGGATAATCGCTTGTATCAAATTTGTGAATATCTTCTCGTATAAAATTGTATATATTTGGAAGGCTAAATGTTATATGATTCAGGATCGGTTTCTAGATATTTTTCACCCATATATCGATTATTAGCTTTAGCGTATCGATTCGAAACTGTCTAGGTAGTCGTAGGGAGAGATACCCTTACATAGTAATAATTGAAATTCTTCGTTTTTGCAAAATTTGCGTGTTGTAGTTTTTAAATAGTTCGGTAAATTTAAAGACAATTGTTCTAATCTGCTAGCCATAAATCGAAACGAGTCTAAAAATTTAAAAGCAATATTTGTACCATCCACATGCTTTGTGAATAATATATATTTGTCATTATTTATAGGCAACAATTTAATATCTCCCATAATCAGTTTTGCCAATGGTTTTATAACAAAATGTGCATCATAACCGCTGAGACTATAAAAGAGAAAGGAAATATAATGTGTATCCTTATAGTTAAGATTACAATGTTGATGGGCACTACCTCTATACTCACCTTTCTGATGATTGTGATCAAGTACACGTACGCCTTTATCGGTGAAAGGTTTTTTACAAATGTAGCAGCATACCGATTTTTAAAACGATTCGTTTTCCTGTTGGCTAATATTCATAGGCTGTGCATTTATTAGTTAACTATTTACTTGATACGCCATAGATTGTAATTCTTTGACAAACCATTCCATACAGTCGGCACCACGATATATATTAAATCGAGATAAACTATCATCATATACACATTTTAAATATTATGCAATACTAAAAGGAACGTGTTTTTGATAATTCTCAGCATTTTCGGAAACAAAATTCTTTTCTTTCTTTAAAATACACTCAACGTCTACGTAGATTTAAAATTATACTTTTTCCTGTGTTACGATACTTTTGGAGTGTCCCCCGTAGTATTGAACTTTCGCTAGCTGAATTTTTGAACTTGAATATTTATGGTTGGCTTTTGTCAATGTTTGCATGCTTTAACCTGGGTATAATTAGCTATATCTTATTTTTAATTACTCTCCTATAATTATCATGCAGTTTCGTAAGCAACCCCTCGTTTAATTACTTATATTTTGCAAATTAGGTTTATTCTTGCTATATTTTTACAAATATTTGGGTACGGCCGCTAGGCAACCGGTGATACAAATTGTTTTTAACTATTCCATTTGTTGCTAGAGCAATGTTATCTTTTCCTGCAGTCAAACTTGCCTGACTGGTTTTTTGGCTTCTTCTGGCCCAAATTTTTGTTATCAGATGACCTGTGGGCTGGGTTTTTGAATTTTTCGGCTTTCTTTTCAAGCTAAACTGTCGTGCTAGTACGTGTTCCTCTGCAGCTAAGTGCTTCATAGCCCTTTGGCAGGGCTCGCCTCTTCGAATAGATTGTTTGAGGGATCTGGAAGCATTTCTGCGTTATCGTGGATGTTCGTAATGATTAGTTAGCTACTTACTTGCATCCCTTCGCTTTGGCGGATCTCCTGGAAACGACTTTAGCACGCTTCTTTCGGCTCGACCCCCAGCTTGAGGTAAGATTAGGTCAGTTTCTTCTTAATCGGGAGTACATTTGGGTTCTGTGCGCTTTTAGCCAAAAATTCCCGGCGGGAGTTAAAACACTCCCCATCTGCTTGAAATCCTTCCTGTCTGGAGTAGACCTACCCCGTTCGACTGCACCCTGCTCGAATCCAGTTCGATGCACTGGGCCCCTAAGATAGTCGCATCGCCTGTGAATTTTTCAACTCTCGTGGGCCACGCTGAAGATTGAGCAACTGCTTTACACTCACCTGCAAGTCATCTTGCAACCTCCATAGCTGGCACTGCACCCCGCAGCTGCAGCCGCCATCGTTGCTTCTCTCTAGCTACGTCCAACCACAGGGGAGCGAACGGAGAGATTAGGTTCTGGTGAACTTTCCTGCAGGCAAGACGTTATTGTAGATAATATGCATTGCGCCTGTTGTAACTTATAATTGAATCATACTGTTTCATGCCGTTAGCACTCCGGACATGTGTGATTTTATTCAGCATCGGATTGTACGATAGTAGGCTTCGTGCATCGTTAGTTTAGTAATATTTGAAATTGTTATTTTTGTTCGAGCCGCCGCGCAATGACATGCGGTTACCCTCTGCTACTTGCTAAATTAAGGTCGTAAGGATTACCTGTGTATTGCTCCGTTTGTGCCTTCGGGTCTCCTAACCTTATGGACCTCTGCGTTATCTGAAAGATTTATAGAGTAGAACTTTGAGCTTCACTTGTGTCCTATCTGGACGTCGCTTTTACTCACCCGCTTGCATAACACAGTTCGGACGCCTTAAAGCTTCGCTATTTTCATCACCAAGACGATAGTTAATATTTTCATGTCAAACCTTCGGCGTGAAGTTAGGCACACTTAAGTAGCAGTGTCTCGTGAGCACCCCTCGGGAGCGTTGTGATTATTGTAGATCTCCGTTAACCGAGTAAGGGGCAAATCCAAGCCTTTGCTTTCTTTAGCATATAAATATACATACGTACACTTAATGCATTTTTAATATGGACACCGTCGTTCATGTGTGGCCACGCAAACGCACGCTGATTCCGCCCTTTAGAAAATTTTGAATATAGATATAGCGTCATTTAGCCAACCTTCGGGGTTGAAACGTTAGCCAAGGTAGTCTTGTATTGCTCCGAGCCGGTATACGCGAAATTTTAAACTCGCTCCGCGACGCGCGCTTGATAAATTTTTTTTTTTTTTAAATTTAATAATCGCTACGCTCCGTTGTAACCGCACAATATTTTAATGTGTTAGCCCATTCTCAGGTCATAGTCATTGCTGCTCGTGGGCTACTATTTGCCCAATACTTATATTTAAATTTGTATTTATATTTACTATTGCATGTCGCATACTGTGTGTTCTTTGATGTTACTAAAAATATTGCCTGCTGTGATATTTGTATTTAGTTTATGTTAGCATTGCACTATAGTACGCACCAAACTCTTTGAAATAAAGCTGTGATATTTTCTTTGGTGGTTGATTTGATTGTTTTCTTTGTGCTGCTGGAAATTGTCTTGACCTTGTGCACGGTCCGGCATAAGGATTAGAACTGAGTCGAGGACCTGGCGCCCACTCCTTTTTTTTTGTATTCTCTCTTAGCATAGCTGGAACCCTGCGACCCTCGCGGCGAGCTAGCCCAATTAGGCCGATAGTTACCAGCCGGCAAAACACCAAATATAACTTTCGCCAAAAGGTAAGGCCGACCGTCTATCTTCCCTGACAAGAAGATTTTGACGCCCAACGCTTTGGGGCCTTGAAAGGATTTTTGACTACGTCGTTATTAGGGTACTTGGTGGTGCTATAGTGCAAATCGAATTGTTAGGGTGTTAGAATTTATTATTGGCTAGGTGATTTACATTTGGTATTATTTATTGTCGATACTTGTTGGGTATTTACAAGTGATTATTGCTAGTTATAGGTTTGTTTATTGCATGCTATTTACAGGTTTTGCTTGGGTTAGTTATAAGCCTAGTTTAAATAAGTTTTGTGATCATCTTGTCCTGTTGGAACAGCAAGATGGTATTTAAATTAGATGTTAATCGACTGCTCGTCGATGAGCTCGATTATGAGCTTCGAGTTAGAGACATTGCCATTCAGGGCAACGTCCAAGACAAACGCAAATTACTCCGTGCTCGTATGAAGATAGATCTTCTTATGAATGTCACTTTCACTCCCGTGTCTTTCGATGCTACTGAAGAACTTGCGATCTGTGAAGACAAACTTTCTATTTTAGCTGCCGAAATTGATAGTTGCACCTCTAGGAACCTGGACAATGATGCCCAACGATTAGGTACTCGCCTTCTTCATGTTCAAGGTCGTCTAGGTCATATTCTAGCAGAACCAGATTCCGCTTCTAGGTTGGAGTCCTTGAAGGATAGATGCGAACAATTAATTGCCGCCTTGGAAGCGAAACTTCAGCTTCACGTTGATACCCAAGCTCGCAACGACACAACAGCTGCACCGAGTGATTCAAGCTCGGACGACGGTTCAGTAGCTTCGCCTCAGGAAACTCATATTCGCCCCCATAGCTCTGTTGTCACTACGTCTCAGGAAGATGCTGCCTTGCCTATTCGTCCTATTGCTAGCTCGGTTACGTGGAGTCATCCTTTGTCCACTTCACAGTTCTTTGCCCCTCAGCCTATTCCTAGTAGCTCAGCCATGCAGCCTGGCATGTACTTGGATTATCCGCCCTTTGCTGATGCTGTCAATCGTCGTTCTTCTGCTGCCGAAGATGTCAACCAGTCTGCGTCGCATAGACACACTTCGACTGCCAACTATTTAGCCATCAACAAATGGAGGATCACCTTCGATGGAGGAAACGGCTTAACTAGCTTTTTAGAGGAAATTGAAGAAACTCGCATAGCTCGAAACGTATCCAAGGATCAACTTTTTGCTGCTGCCATCGAATTGTTCACTGGCAACGCTCGAATTTGGTTTCGTTCCATTCGCAACACCATTCGTTCTTGGGACGAATTGGTCATCGCTTTGAAAGCCGCTTTCCTGCCTTGTGATTATGAAATCAGCCTATGGGATGAGATCCGTAGTAGAACCCAAGGACCCGATGAGCCCGTGACGGTCTATGTTGCTATTATGGAGAACCTTTTTAGTCGCCTTTCTCGTTTACCTGTAGAAATGGAGCGCATAGAGATTATGCGTAGGAACTTGCAACCATACTTACAGGCACAACTGGCTCTCTACTCTCCAACGAGTATCGCTCAGCTTAGACAACTTGGCAAACTGATTGAGGATGCTAAGGTGAGATCTTCGAGGTTCAGGAATCCACCTCCGCCTTATCAAGCCCTCGAACCTGACTTGGCTTATCACAAGCCCCGTTTTGGTGCTAGAGCTGCTGCCATTGAGGAAACTAGTTCCACTCCTAGCCCCTCTGCCGAAGGACAAGTCTGCGATGTTACAGCCGCTCGACCCTATGGTGTGTGCTGGAACTGTGGGAAGCCCGACCATCGCGTAGCTCAGTGTCCATCGCCGCGCAAATTGAAATGCTATCGCTGCGGTAAAGCCGACGTCACAATTCGTACCTGCCCTTCCTGCTCGGGAAACGGGAACGGAAGGCGTTAAGAGGCCGATTAGCGTCTTCTCCTGTCACCATTTCTGAGGCCAATGTCGTCTCCCAATCTCGGGAAACGGATCACATACCTACCGAACATCGCATTCTGCTCGATTTCATCTTAGGTCACGCCAACAAAGATGAGAGGCCCTATCTTCGAGTGTCTATTTTTGGAAAGAAACTTCTTGGTTTGTTAGACTCCGGCGCAAGCCGTACCATTTTAGGTCGCCAAGGTTGGAACGTATTAAGGAACTCCTGCAAATTAAGCTCCGATAAACCCACTACCTGCAGTGTTGCCAACGGCGAGAAATGTCAGAACATTGGTACACTTACCGTCCCCATCGTCTTGAGGGACCGGGTGAGAACCTTTGAAGTCCTGGTTGTCCCCTCGTTACCACATACACTCATTTTGGGCACCGACTTCTGGAAGAGGATGGCCCTTGTGCCAGATCTTCGCCATGGGGAATGGACCTTCTCCAAAGCCTCGGCTGATGAGCAAATCGCTGCGATCCGTTCTACTGAACACCTCACGAACGACGAACAAGCTGTGCTTGATCAGACTATCAGCGAAGCTTTTTCCTTGATAGGAGATGGTGTAGGATGTACCCATTTAGTGGAACACGTAATCAAGACGGATGCTGAACCAATTAAGCAGCGCTATTATCCAATCTCGCCTGCTTTACAACAGCACGTGAATCAAGAGCTCGACGATATGTTAGAAAAGGGCATTGTGGAACCCTCAACATCCGCATGGTCATCGCCCATCGTTATGATAAAGAAGAAGGATGGCTCTTACCGCTTCTGTGTGGACTATCGGAAGCTCAACAAGGTTAGCCAACCTGATGCCTATCCACTCCCGTACATCAGCAACATTTTGGACAAGTTACGGGATGCACAATACCTGACCACGTTAGATGTCAAGTCAGCTTACTTTCAGGTGCCGGTTTCTGTCGCTAGCCGCCCGCTAACTGCTTTCACTGTCCCTAATCGTGGGTTGTATCAATTTTGTCGCCTCCCGTTCGGTCTTCATACCGCCCCGGCGACTTGGCAACGCCTTATCGACCGAGTTATTGGTGCCGACCTAGAACCTTACGCCTTCACATACTTGGATGACATTATTATCTGCACTCCTACCTTCGAAAAACACCTGGAGGTCTTGAAGGAAGTCATATCTAGGATCGCCAAGGCCGGCCTAACTTTGAACCGGGAAAAATGTCATTTTTGCAAGCCCGAACTGAAGTACCTGGGGTACGTCGTGAACTCCAAAGGTCTACTTGTCGACCCGGAAAAGGTCGAAGCGATCTTGAACATCCCTAACCCCAAGACGGTACCAGAGGTTAGAAGGATATTGGGAATGGCATCGTGGTATCGGCGCTTTGTGCCTAACTTTTCTTCAGTTGTGTCACCTATGACTCGCCTGCTTCGCAAGAACCAGAAGTTTGTTTGGTCTGAGGAATGTCAAACCGCATTTGACACCATCAAAGACTGCCTCGTCTCGGCTCCTGTGCTCTCTTGCCCAGATTTCAGTCGGCCCTTCACCATTCAGACGGACGCCTCTGGTTATGGACTCGGAGCCGTCTTGTCCCAGACGTATCCTGAGGGAGAGAAGGTCGTCTGCTATATAAGCCGTTCACTCACGAAGAATGAGCGGAAGTTCAGCACAACAGAACGTGAATGTCTCGCGGTACTCTTCGCCATCGAAAAACTTCGCCCGTACATCGAGGGAACTAAGTTCGACGTCGTGACCGACCACTACGCCCTCAAGTGGTTGCATAATATTAAAGACCCCATAGGACGCATTGCGCGTTGGGCCATACGCCTACAACAATATAATTTCAATGTTATCCATCGCAAAGGCAAAGACAATGTCGTACCTGACGCTCTATCCAGGTCCGTACCAATTGTCGATGAGGTCACTGAGGACGATGATGTTCAAGACCGTTGGTATGCTCGGATGCGCCTAAAAGTCCGAAACGATCCACAGCACTATCCTGCTTGGCGCGAGTCGAATTCGCAACTCTACAAACATGTTAGGAGCCCGTATCCAGAACTCATGCAGGCCAATGAAGATTGGAAGATAGTTCTACCTAAGGACAAACGTTCAGAAGTACTTAGACGTAATCATGGTGATCCTACCTCAGGACATCTTGGCGTTTCGAAAACCTTAGGTCGCATAGCTCAGAGGTACTACTGGCCCAAGATGCGAACGGACGTTCTGCGCTACATTCGCAACTGCAAGGTGTGTTCCCGCACTAAGCCTGACCAACGACCACCCGCTGGACATATGGGAGGTCACACAAACATCTCGAAGCCCTGGGAGGTCATCTGTATGGACCTCATAGGACCTCTACCTCGTTCATCTCGGGGATATCAGTATATACTCGTAGTGGCTGATTGCTTCACTAAACTTCCTCTTGTATTTCCCCTTCGCAAGGCTACGGACGCTGCAGTCGTACGTCACGTTGAAGAAAACGTGTTTTTATTGTTTGGCGCTCCGAAGAGAATTATCTGCGACAATGGTGTCCAGTTCAAGAGTCGCGAATTTACTGCCTTGGCTAGGAACTATGGTTGCAGAATAGCGTTTACAGCGTTGTATCACCCTCAGGCAAATCCAACGGAATGCATCAATCGTGTTCTGAAAACAATGCTTACAGCGTACGTGTCCGACAAACAACGTGAGTGGGATAAATACTTACAACAAGTCGCTTGTGCCATAAGAACCTCCAAGCATGATGTCACTGGTCATAGCCCCTACTTTTTGAATTTTGGCCGAGAAATTACACTCGACGGGAATCCTGAAGAAAGACCTGAAGATGAAGGTCCCGAACTTCGTGTCATCAGGGATGAAAACCCCAATATAAGAGCCCAAGCGCTGCAACGGTTGTACAAAGAAGTAAAAGTTCGTCTTGCTAGGGCCTACGATCGCTCGAAGGTCTACTACAACCTGCGAAGACGACCTGATGAATATCAGATAGGCAACTCCGTTTGGAGAAGAAACTTCACGCAATCGGATGCTGCTAACCACTATACTGCTAAATTGGCACCCAAGTTCATTGGACCCTTTATAGTTCATAAGAAATTGTCTCGCTTCATTTATCAACTTAAGGATCCAGACGGACGTCTACGCGGGAATTGGCATGCCAAAGACTTAAAGCTCAACAACGCTGTCGACGATAATGATGATCTGGTTTAGTCTACGTCTTTTGGGAGGTTGGTTTGGGGACGTCGGACGGAACCTTTGGGACCCAACTCACCTTTCCTTTTTCTCGAATTGGAGTCCCGACCTAAACATCTGGTCCCTTCATTTCTCGCATCTTTCTCTGTCTCATTTTTTTTTCTTGTTTGAAAGGGATGTTCCCTCTTTTTGCTGTGCTCGTTCTCTTTATACTTCGTGTTATTTTGGATATCAGTTCTATCTTCCGTCATTTGGAGATAGCTTCAGTGCTGTAGGTCGATCCTGGGCCTAAGTACTTAACCCTTGGTTGAGGTTGGTTTTCCTTTCCCTTCCTTCTTCTGTGTCGTTCGCTTTCCTGTCTCCCACTCCGCATCTTTCAGAGGTGTTTGCGTTTCGGGTGCATCTTTGTTGCAACCTGACTTAGCCTTCCCTTCCACCGGCGCAGCTCACATCATCTTGCAGCGACGGAAGAGGTTGGTGTCTAGTTGTCTTCGATGATGTGCTTGAACTCTTACATTCTCTCTCCCTGTCTACTCTTTTAAGTCCTCTGTTTCTTTCCTTTGTATTTCTTTCCGGCAGGCATCGTTTTTTTTTTTGGGCAATTCGGTTTTGATGGCATTTGTATGGTCGGGTAAATCTGGAGTGATTTACCCTCCCTTTTGTTGGGGGAGGATTTGTTACGATACTTTTGGAGTGTCCCCCGTAGTATTGAACTTTCGCTAGCTGAATTTTTGAACTTGAATATTTATGGTTGGCTTTTGTCAATGTTTGCATGCTTTAACCTGGGTATAATTAGCTATATCTTATTTTTAATTACTCTCCTATAATTATCATGCAGTTTCGTAAGCAACCCCTCGTTTAATTACTTATATTTTGCAAATTAGGTTTATTCTTGCTATATTTTTACAAATATTTGGGTACGGCCGCTAGGCAACCGGTGATACAAATTGTTTTTAACTATTCCATTTGTTGCTAGAGCAATGTTATCTTTTCCTGCAGTCAAACTTGCCTGACTGGTTTTTTGGCTTCTTCTGGCCCAAATTTTTGTTATCAGATGACCTGTGGGCTGGGTTTTTGAATTTTTCGGCTTTCTTTTCAAGCTAAACTGTCGTGCTAGTACGTGTTCCTCTGCAGCTAAGTGCTTCATAGCCCTTTGGCAGGGCTCGCCTCTTCGAATAGATTGTTTGAGGGATCTGGAAGCATTTCTGCGTTATCGTGGATGTTCGTAATGATTAGTTAGCTACTTACTTGCATCCCTTCGCTTTGGCGGATCTCCTGGAAACGACTTTAGCACGCTTCTTTCGGCTCGACCCCCAGCTTGAGGTAAGATTAGGTCAGTTTCTTCTTAATCGGGAGTACATTTGGGTTCTGTGCGCTTTTAGCCAAAAATTCCCGGCGGGAGTTAAAACACTCCCCATCTGCTTGAAATCCTTCCTGTCTGGAGTAGACCTACCCCGTTCGACTGCACCCTGCTCGAATCCAGTTCGATGCACTGGGCCCCTAAGATAGTCGCATCGCCTGTGAATTTTTCAACTCTCGTGGGCCACGCTGAAGATTGAGCAACTGCTTTACACTCACCTGCAAGTCATCTTGCAACCTCCATAGCTGGCACTGCACCCCGCAGCTGCAGCCGCCATCGTTGCTTCTCTCTAGCTACGTCCAACCACAGGGGAGCGAACGGAGAGATTAGGTTCTGGTGAACTTTCCTGCAGGCAAGACGTTATTGTAGATAATATGCATTGCGCCTGTTGTAACTTATAATTGAATCATACTGTTTCATGCCGTTAGCACTCCGGACATGTGTGATTTTATTCAGCATCGGATTGTACGATAGTAGGCTTCGTGCATCGTTAGTTTAGTAATATTTGAAATTGTTATTTTTGTTCGAGCCGCCGCGCAATGACATGCGGTTACCCTCTGCTACTTGCTAAATTAAGGTCGTAAGGATTACCTGTGTATTGCTCCGTTTGTGCCTTCGGGTCTCCTAACCTTATGGACCTCTGCGTTATCTGAAAGATTTATAGAGTAGAACTTTGAGCTTCACTTGTGTCCTATCTGGACGTCGCTTTTACTCACCCGCTTGCATAACACAGTTCGGACGCCTTAAAGCTTCGCTATTTTCATCACCAAGACGATAGTTAATATTTTCATGTCAAACCTTCGGCGTGAAGTTAGGCACACTTCAGTAGCAGTGTCTCGTGAGCACCCCTCGGGAGCGTTGTGATTATTGTAGATCTCCGTTAACCGAGTAAGGGGCAAATCCAAGCCTTTGCTTTCTTTAGCATATAAATATACATACGTACACTTAATGCATTTTTAATATGGACACCGTCGTTCATGTGTGGCCACGCAAACGCACGCTGATTCCGCCCTTTAGAAAATTTTGAATATAGATATAGCGTCATTTAGCTAACCTTCGGGGTTGAAACGTTAGCCAAGGTGGTCTTGTATTGCTCCGAGCCGGTATACGCGAAATTTTAAACTCGCTCCGCGACGCGCGCTTGATAAATTTATTTTTTTTTTTAAATTTAATAATCGCTACGCTCCGTTGTAACCGCACAATGTTTTAATGTGTTAGCCCATTCTCAGGTCATAGTCATTGCTGCTCGTGGGCTACTATTTGCCCAATACTTATATTTAAATTTGTATTTATATTTACTATTGCATGTCGCATACTGTGTGTTCTTTGATGTTACTAAAAATATTGCCTGCTGTGATATTTGTATTTAGTTTATGTTAGCATTGCACTATAGTACGCACCAAACTCTTTGAAATAAAGCTGTGATATTTTCTTTGGTGGTTGATTTGATTGTTTTCTTTGTGCTGCTGGAAATTGTCTTGACCTTGTGCACGGTCCGGCATAAGGATTAGAACTGAGTCGAGGACCTGGCGCCCACTCCTTTTTTTTTGTATTCTCTCTTAGCATAGCTGGAACCCTGCGACCCTCGCGGCGAGCTAGCCCAATTAGGCCGATAGTTACCAGCCGGCAAAACACCAAATATAACTTTCGCCAAAAGGTAAGGCCGACCGTCTATCTTCCCTGACACCTGATATCTATAATCTTTAAACTCTATTGTTGTACCTTCTTCAGGCATTCTAATTTTAGTTTCATTTACACTATTACAATTTCTAATATGATTAAAATGTGATTCTTTAATTACAAAGATTTAAACAAATATCGCATACTAAAGTTTGAGAGTGTTTTTTATGCAGTTGATTTTTAATCAATTTAGATAAGTTTTTTATTCAACAGAAATGAAACTGTCCCACACCGTTTAATATCATTAATAAATATATAGCATCTTTATTAATTTGAGTATTTTTACTAATATATATGGGTAGTACTGCATTTTTACCAAATTTGTTTTTTCTTTCTAGCGTATAAACATTTATACGTACATCATTCATTGTTTCAAATTTTGACATATCTTTTAATTTCATTGGAAATTCTAGTCCAGGGTATTTTAAAACTTTGCTGAAATGTGGATAGAAACATTCTATCAGAACTCTGATCTGCAGGATGTAATGCTGACACTACTGAGCCCAAAAAACAATATTCATCATCATTTTTTACGTTAATCACAGCGTTTTTATTTTTAATATCTTGAGGTAACTCAATATAGCCATCTACTGTTAATGGCGTGTAATTATTTAAATTTACTTTTAAATGCAATATCTCGAGCAGACTCCAACCTGAATCACGTTCTTGAAAATCTTCTAATTTTGTCAACAGCTTATTTTCCACATAATTCTAATATCATTGTTTTAAATTAGTACCAGAATAAATTTTTTCATTTTTAGTAGCAAAAGTTTTTAAATCTCGCCACTATTAGGTTTTATAAAATATGCGCTAAATATTACATTAGCTTTAAGCATTAAGTTATTTTTTATAATTTGTTTTACTTTTATGGAAATGCTTTTGAAAGAAATTCTTGAGGTTTCCTTGTAAGCTAAATTTACAATCACACCTGTCCTTATTGGACTATTAAAACATGATTCCACATCTTCCCACACTAACTTGCTCTTTTGCTGCTAGCCACTCCCTACACCCGCCCCCTTCTTTACAAATTTAGCTTTTAAATTTTTAAATAATTGTTGTCCGTTTAATAAACTTAAATTTGCTTCTAACTTGAATGGATGTTCATTTTTAAAGCCATGCTTACGAATAAATCGACTAACAATTAAAATGGTTTTATTTACATGTCTAAGCAATCTGTCAGCCTTGTCACTATATTTTATAATCCCTAACGCGTCTCTGATTGTTTTTATTGAATTCGAGCTTAATTCGCAATGCTATCTGTCGCAGACATGTTGGCGCGTGTGCTGTTATAATACTAACTCTTGCGGACAGCCGAGCCGGTCTATTTATTCATCGCCGCAAATTCCTCCAGACACTGATAATGGGGGTCATTAACTACATTCAGCAAAACTTTCCAGATAAAGACTCCATACAATTATTTTTAGCAGTCGTGCAGATTTTCAAACAAGGACTTCATACAATTATCCAACCTTGCACATTTTCAAACAATCACGTCCGTTTAAACAAGCCTGGACAGTTTGAACCCCCAGACAATAACATCCGGTCTATTTTTAACAACCTTGCACATTTCTCAAACAATGACTCCATACAATGATTTTTAGCTGCATTCAGCAAATGCGCAGACAATAACATCCGACCAGATGTCCATTTAAACAAGTCTCGACAGGTCTGACATCTGACGACACGCAAATATAGCCTCTATTAACACCTGTGACACTAATAAAGGAGATGACAGGATAACTTAATAACTGAAAGATGCTGAGTGGTTAAATATGATCAACAGACGACTCTTTCATCGCTCCGATTTCTTCTTCTCTTCTTCTTAGGCATATACCTGTTTGTTCTTCGATTACTTTGCTTATCTTTACTCGTTGCGTAAGTTGTCGCTCCATCTTTTTCTTGGTCTTCCTACGCTGCGGTTTCCTATTGAGGACTTGTCTCTAGCTATTTTGACTATTTTTTTTCGTCCATCCTATTTACGTGCTCGTTCCATTCATGCTTTCTTTTTAATGTCCATTCATTGATGTTCTCTACGTTGCATGTCCTCCTTATATTTTCACTCCTCTCCCTGTCCAATAGCGTTTTCCCAACAACTCGACGCAGTATTTTCATCTCGCTTGTTTCTAACATTCTTTTTGTTTTTGAAGTGGCGGGCCTGGTTTCTGCGGTGTATGTCATTATTGGCCTCATGGTGGCTTTATAAATTCTTGATTTCGCTTCAACTCCTATATATTTGTTCTTCCATATTGTGCTGTTGAGACATGCTGCTATCCTTGTTGCATTGTTCACTTGCTGTCTTACTTCCGTCTCGACGTCACCGTAGCCAGATATTTCTACGCCCAAGTACTTGAATTTGGATACTTGTTGAATAATTTTCCCATCGACAGCTAGCTTACATCTTAGAGGCGTTTTGGAGTTGTCATACATTTTTTTTGAAGCGGATATCACCATGTTGTGCAATTTAGCTGTTTCATTGAATTGGTGCAGCAACCTTTGCAGGTGTTTCTGCAACTAGTACTGCGTCATCGGCATAACACAGAATAGTGATATTACGGTTTCCCATTGTGTATCCTCTCATATTTCGCACCTTCCTTATGATTTTGTCCATAACGATATTGAAAAGTAGCGGACTTAATGAGTCTCCTTGGCGAATGCCACTTTCTACTGAAATTGGTTGGGTTAATTCTCCATCGATCTTAGCCTGTATTTTGTTTTCTGCGTAGATGTTTTCTATTACTTTAATTATATTATACGGTATGTTCAGCTCGTACAATAGGTGTATCATGTTTTTCAGTTGGATTCGATCGAAAGCTTTTGTCAGATCCGCAAAACACATGTAGGCTGGCCTGTTGTATTCGATGGGCTTCTCCGTTATTTATCTTATAACGAATACGGCGTCTGTACAGGATCTTCCTGTCCTAAATCCCTGCTGTTCGTCTTGTAGAGTTGTGATACTATTTATTTTGTTGGTGATAATTTTAGTTGTTAGTTTCAGGGTTGTGCTTAGAAGATTTATGCCCCTGTAGCTATCTGGTATTTTTTTGTCGTTCTTTTTAAATATGAGAATTGTGGTGCTAATCCTCCAGTCGTCTGGTATTGTCTGGAGATCGAAAATTGTATTGATCAAGCTGGTTAGTTGTCTAGTGAGGTGTTGTCCTCCATATTTCAATAACTCATTGGTTATGTTGTCTTGACCAGGGCCTTTTCTGTTTCTTAACTGTTGGAGAACTGCTTGTACCTTTGCATGTTCTACTACTACATTGTCATTAACTGTTATTTCCGGCGTGTTTTGTTCCAATATACTTTTTGCTTGCTGTATAGTTCCTTAAGATATGCGATTCAGGTTTCTTTTGTTATATGTTTAGTCTCTATGAGCTCATTAATTTCCTTTCTCTGTGTTCTGACTAGCCTCCATATTTGTTTCTGAAGTCCGTAGAAGTCCTTTTCCATTCTTTTAGAGAATATTTCCCAATGTTCTTCCTTTGTTTGTCTTACCAGTGCTGTCGTTTCATTTCGTACTGTTTTATATTGTTCGTATGACTCTATCGTTCTTAATGCTCGGTACTTTAAGTATGCTTTTTTCTTTTCTTCGCATTTTTCTTTCACTTCTTTGTTGAACCTGGGTGTCTTGAAAAACTTTTTGTGTATCTTGTTTGCTGTTCTGGTACCGAGTGCTTCTACGGCTGCTTCTTTAATATTTGTCTTTAGTATATCCCAACAATTGTTTATATCCCCAATTTCGTTTATCGGGTGTCTGTCAATTTTCTCTTTCAGTCTGGTTTGGTATAGTAATTTTACAGGTTCGCCCCATAGCGACTCTATTCTTATTTTGTGATGTTCTGCTCCTGGTACTGCAGGTTTTTGTTGTAATTTAGCTTCCAGTTTTATTTTTCGAGTAGTAGTTTGTGATCACTTCCTATATTAGCTGAGTTCAGAGTTCTTAGATTTGGGTGGGGTGCAACTGCCTGTTGGTTAATATGTAGTCAATTATTGATGTTTGTCCTCGTGTGTTTTCGAATGTGATCTTGCATTGCTCCCTATGATCAAAAAATGTATTGTTTATTCTTAATTCGGTTAGTGTGCACAGATTAATCAGTGATTAATCATACGGATTTCAATGGCAATTTTTTCATAGAAAAATATTTGCTTCCCTAATTATTTTAGAGCAAACCTGTATGGAAGTTTTTTGTAGAGAAAAAAATTCTGTATCCATTTATGCCAGCATTTGTCATTTTACATTTTGGAAAACCGAAAATTTAATACAATAAAATTACCATTTTTAGACAAATCAGTGGTACCTTGAAATTATTGAAGCATCTCAAAGCATCAACAAATTAGTTTGTTGTTTATTTGTTTGCATCTGTCAAATGTAGCGGCATCCATGGCACTTATTGCACCTGATCTGCTTCCAGCATACCACCACTTCACAATGTGCACCGATTTTTGAAAAAAAATGATAATTCTAGTTTCTTTCATTATTAGGTTTTCTGACGTAAAATGACAAAAATGATGGCATAAATGGATGCAGAATTGTTTGCTCTACAAAAAAACTTATTTACAAGTTTGCTCTAAAATAATTAGGAAAGCAAATATTGTCATATGAAAAAATTACCATTGAAAACCCTAAGATGCGTAAACCATTTCTACACCTTGTATACATCATATAGTATTTCTAAAATATTTTTTCACCCTACAATTATCCTTATTTCTAATCGTCTTTAGCATAGCAGGCGCCTCTTTAAAGTAGTCACAAACTTTTCATTACGTCTATGCACATTGTAAGATCTTCTGGTCATCATTATCAAGCAGTAGTACGTTGGGATCGTAGCGGAATTTATCCCTAATATGCGCCTGAATAATCTTATGTGATGGATCGTAGATTTTGTTATCGACCTGAATCCATACGTGAAAGGTAGGTATTCCACCGTCATAAGTCATAGTACCCCATCTCAGTTCTGGTTTTAAAGGTTTGAATTTTAGTAGTTGTTCGAATAACATCAAACTTGCCGGTAAACACACCGCTTACATATTTTCATTTATGAACTGTTGGGATATAACATCACAAATCAGACCTTGTATAGACACCATGATAACAATACTGAAACATATTTGGTTGAATTTCGATATATACTATTAGACCACAATGACTCCATACAATTATTTTTAGTAGCCGTGCAATTTCTTAAACATTGACTTTATACAATTATTTTTAGCTGCATTCAGCAAATGCCCAGACAATAACATCCGGCCAGACGTTCACATCCGCTTAAACAAGTCTCAAAAAGTCTGACATCGGGCAACGCGCAAATATGGCCCCTATTAACACCTACAAAATCTAAATTGGTTTATTTGTCCTACACAGAATTTGAATTTTCCGTTAAAAACCTGAGCATAATTTCAATTTACCGCTAAAACCCTGCGCAGAATTTAAATTTTCCGCAAAATAATACGCAGAATTTGAATTTTCCGCCAAACACCTGCGCAGAATTTGAATTTCCCGTCAAAAACCTTCGCAGAATTTGAATTTACCGTCAAAATAATGCACAGAATTTGAATTTCCCTCCAAAAACCTGCGGAGAATTTAAATTTACCGTCAAAATGATATGCAGAATTTGAATTTCCCGCCAAAAACCTGCGCAGCAGACACCTGCGTAAAAACCTGCGCAGTAGACAAATTTTGCGCCAGAACATCTCTAGGTACACTTAACTAAACATATGGCGACGCATAAAGAAGAAACCCCTTATGCATGTTCTAATTGCGAATATAAAGCAGAACAGATACATAATTTAGTTATACATATAAACACGCATAAAAGAGAAAAACCTTATGCATGTTCTATTTGCGAATATACAGCAGCACAAAGAGGCAATTTAGTGAACCATATGAAGATGCATACAGGAGAAAAACCTTTTAAGTACACACCGTATAATCGGAAAAACCTTAAAAACAACATTTGTGTAAAATTCGCTGTTTGGAGACTTTCTACTGGTTGATTTTATTTTTTAAGATAATTTGGGATGTGAGAATTTTGCGGCCCAGGTGGATTTGGGGATTGCAAAATGACGTTACAATTATCAGAAAAGCATTAAAACTAATATTTGTGTGAAATTCGCTGTTTGAAGGCTTTCTACCGGCCAATTGTATTTTTTAAGAGAATTCTAGTTCTGGGAATTTTGCGACCCAGGAGGATTTGGTGGTTGAAAAATGGGTAAAACCATATAATTATCAGAAAAACTTTAAAATCAATAGTTGTGTGGAATTCGCTGTTTGGAGATTTGCTACTAGTCGATTTTATTTCTTATGAGAGTCAGTGATGCGATTGTGAGGGGGAGGAATTAGCCTATGTTCTCATTCTTTAAATAAGGAAAATGTGCAATTTTTTTTATTCTGGCCTTTTATGAAATTGTAACTTTGGAAATAAATAGTAAATAGCGTGTCGGATTGTATTATATTCTAACATGAATAGTATTACGTGGGTTAAGGTCATTGGCGCGCTGCACTTGTTCGCAGAATGCTAGTGGCCACTGGCAGGGTTGAAATGTTAGTGTCAGCTGTTTATACTAAAACTTAACGCGCGATTGTAATAGAAAAAGTTAATGGAAACTTTAAAAATTTAAATACGATACATTATGTATATATACGGAAAATGCAAATTTACTTAGTTTATATAATGTAAAAGCTCTTCATACAACAAATCCGTTTAAAATATATTTATTGAAAAAGTAACACCAAACTAAAGATACATATCGATTAAACAACTCAAAGGTCTAATCACATTTAATTCTTTTTTCACACTGCCCTGTTTCTTCTATTAAAAGCAACTACGCTCCAGTTCTTATATTTGCTATTAAAGCACGTTTCGTGAGTAAACAAAATAAACTATGAATAATAATAGTATGTGGAGCCCCCGATCGGAAAGCTTGTAATTCTCAGGACTTCTTTAAAACAGCTAATAAATGTAATAATAAGAATGACTCATATAAGCAAATACATCTTCTAAAGTTATATAAAAAAAAATTAATATCGAATTCAACATCTTTATCTAATTGCAAATTAATATTAAAGTGTACAAGATGCTGAAAAGGTTCAAAACTGTAGTACGTATTATTTATTAATGATCTGCTATGCAGTAGAACTTCGCAGTAACGTTTCGCGTGGCGTATAATAAACAATAATAACACAGATGTGAACAATTTTAAAACTTTTTTATTTCTATCCCTTGTAATTTTTTCGAATTTTGGAAATTTTGTACCAGACTTGAAAGTTAGTAAAATTCATTTTCAATGCATTAACGAAGGTTGGTAAATTGCAACTTCTGTAAATTTTTAGTTATGTATATTTGTCAAACGTTAAAAATTATAACGTAATTTAAAAAATATACATTACATCTTGTTATGGCAGTTTTACATAACTAAACCTGACGTACTGGGGATACTTTTCACAAGGACCGTGAAAAATGGAAATACCTCTACCTATCTAATTTTACTGGCCACAAAATAGCGCGTTACTAAATATAGCTGTGGCGCAGGAATTCGAAAGGTCCGTACTCCGTGGTGCAGGTAGAAATTGTCCAGTACCTTACAATATCCCACAAAACGTTGGGGCTGCACACGCGGTCCGCCTGCCGTTCGAATTCGACCACCGGTAAATTTTTTTTTATTTGAAAATGTATTTAATTTATTGGAAACGTGAAGATATCTTTACTCCTAACTTAATTTCACTTTTAAAATTATTTAGTGTCACAATGTCGACGAGAGAAGTTCTGGCTAAAGCCTTTTACAGATTGTTATGTAAGGTTTAATGTCAAAAATCATATTATGTTTTGAAGGGAATACCAACGGTCGAGCTTGACTTCGTTCTTAGCATATAAAAAATATCAGGTTGACCCCAACCCCTTTAAGAGACTATTTCAGTCTATACTTATTTATTTTTAGATTCTAGAGCCGAGATGATGCGCTACATTAGAAGTCTTCCAGAGTCGACTATAATCATCAATAGTTCACATCCAAACCGTTTCCCTTTCAGTATTTGTCAGCCATAAATCCAATCGAAATTTGAAAAACACCAAGACCTTTTATTGGTGCTCTTCCGACCCTACCCAAAAGAAGCGATAATTAACAATGACTTCTCAGAGAAATAAAAAAATAATTGTCATTAAACTAGAGAAAAGAAGGACCATGGCGCCATCTAGTAGGATATTTATAAAGATTAGAATATAGGAACTCAACCAATCAAACTTTGCTGTTTTATAAGTAACAAATTTAACTGCATCGTGTAATGTGTATAAACATAGCAGTGGCATACGGTATTACTTTTGTCATTCTTGATTTAGAATTCGCATGAAGCAGAGGAGTATTAGCTAAGAGATGTATACTTTGTATAATATTAGTCAATTAGTTCTTGCATGTCAACTTTCAATTAATATAAGTTTATTATGTGCAATTTAAAACATTTTTGTATTATTTGTATATTTAAGAAGTCATAAAACCAATAACCAATCTATTCAACGATGTAAAGGTATTTCAATGACTTTGAAGCAGTTTTGGTTATCGCAAACTTTTCAGAACCGATAATAACGAAGAACTCATAGAACTGCCACCACTTGAAATTCCTTTTCGGTATAGAGTATAAGACATTGCTAATTACTAGTGATGGGCACTATCGAATGATTTCTACTATCGAATACTTACTAAATAACTAGTACCAACTATCGAATGAATATATTCGAATATTTTTATTCGTTTTCCCTATATGCGCCATTTGCTTAAGAATACTCATTAAATGAATGCTCCAAACTATTCAATGCATTTACTCGAATATCATATTCACTTTAAAATTCAGAATATCTTTAAAGGCGTATAATAATAAGATAATAATTGATAATACTAATTGCGATGTGTGAAATTGTAGATCCAGTGCCTAATTTGCTTTAGAGTTCCTGTACAATAGGTTAGTTTAAGTGATATATAATTCGCGGTGCGCTCCATCTGTTTTAGAATAGACAATGCGGCATGAATGGGTGGCCGTCGATTCATTTAATATTTTGGGTCTTCGTTTTGGCAACCAAATAACCTGTAGTTTACTGCAAAAGTGCTGTACATCGCAATTCGATAGGTAGCAACCGGCGAAAACCGAATGAATAATTCATTCAAATCGAATGAACAATTCATTCAAACCGAATGAATAATTCATTCGTTCCATTCGGCTTGAAATTTCAGTTGTTTCCCGATGGTGTAAATGACGAATGAATAAAACCATTCATTAGTTTTACCTATCGAATAATTCGAATAATCGGTTACTATCGAACTATTCTATAGTTTTCATTCATTCGTTCCCATCACTACTAATTACAGCAAATCAATTGTTTTGACCTTTTTCAGTAATGTTAAGTAGACGTCGGTCATGAACTAAATCTTGCAGAAGTGTAAGATGACCTATTAGATATTACTCATTAAAATTATCTTAATTTTGTAAATAACTTATTATTCCAAGGATACTTGCTCTGGAGATAACGTTTATTTTATACTGCATACACCATTCACGGGTTCTTACTTATCATATAAAAAACATGCATTTTGTTCATTGTTTAGTGTTTATTGGTTAGAATCTATCTGATTTTCTGTTTACGTATCGCATTGCATATTATAGTTTTGGTAAGTTCTGTTTCTTATATGTTAACCTTGTAAATAGTAAATAGTCCATATTAATCCGATGATACTAACAAATCAGTATGAAATAATCGGTCATATTTAATTTCTGTATATTCACTGCATTGGCTACTATTGTCTATTGTTAGTAAAACTTATGTTTCCCGA
Source organism: Agriotes lineatus (assembly GCA_940337035.1). Taxonomy (NCBI): domain Eukaryota; kingdom Metazoa; phylum Arthropoda; class Insecta; order Coleoptera; family Elateridae; genus Agriotes; species Agriotes lineatus. Next base: position 142,881,888 of record OW679194.1, read on the forward strand.
CAGTACCTATTTGCGTACAATAATAATTTCAATAAAAGTTTAAAAATTACTTCCTAATTCCCACTATTTAATATTTATACATATGTTATATAAAAATCAAGGTCTTTTGTTAAACGTTCTTCTTTATAACAATAAAAGTGAATAACGCTATTGTTTTCAGTATTTTCAATCTGCTTAAAATGTTTACAACTTACATTTCGTTCGTCTTCATTATATTAATAGGATTTTCTGTTTCTGTGAGTATACCACATCCTATACAAGAGGCAGGTATGCAATATTCACATTCCATCTTCACTGAAAATATAATTGATCTTATGTTTCAGACAACGCCACTACATGTGCATTTTCCCAATTACCTACTGGATACTTGCAAGTAGGAAAGACTGTATCGGTACCTGGACAATGCATGCAAATCACATGTTTAGACGATTTAACCATTATTGGAGTAACGTAAGCAATAATTAAATAAAAGTATTAAAAAGAATACATTTATTGGACAGCGGAATTTCACAAGGGAAGTGCATGTGTTCAAATTTAAGTATTTATATCCAAAGGTCAGTTAGGAAGCTGCTTATCCAAGATTAAGGGTCAACGACCATCGCAATACGACAATAAGACAAAGTTAAATTCATTTAGTAACAAATTACGGGCCATAGAAAGCCTATCTTGAAGGCGACGAATTTAGAGTCAATTGTAGAAAAAATGTGGATACTCAAAAGCTTCTCATTAGCTCATATGGATATTTATAACGTTTTTGAAACAACATTAAATAAACAAAGGTGTGCCTAAACAATATTGGTGGAATAATTAAATTAAAATTTCATATAATACACTGCAAGCAAGAAGAAATAGCTAGTAACTAAAATTAGTTAATCAAGTTTACCTCATTTTTTGCAAAAAAATCTACATTAAAAAGTACTTTAGACGAGGAACTGTTATATTTTATTTCATGCTGTTCGGAAAATAGAGCTTTACGTCATTAATTTGAGTCCGGAAAGTGGAACATTACATCACAAAGCCGGAAAGTGTTGTTAGGCAACTGCTGAATAATATGCTGGTGACACTGTAAGTCTATGTCAAATTCGAGGTTATCAGGTTAGGTTTTCCGTCAGTTTTGACACAGACTGACGCAAAACCTAACCTTCTAACCTCGAATTTGACAGACTTACAGTGCCACCAACATATTCATACGTTTGAATTTCCACAGCCGCCTCTTATGAACATGTATAAAATAGAATTAAATAAATATTGTACTATACACGAAGGTAAAATATTATTAAAGTATGAGTTTAGATGTTTACGAACAAGGCGAGAAACGAGCCGAATCTGGAATTTCTAAACGAGTCATTTTCCTGCCTTATAACGTAAATTACTATTTCTTGAAAACCTTGGCGAGACTCGTTAGAATAACGGGGCGACTTCAACCGACTTTATAGTTAATGCATTTGTCCAATGTATTCAAAATATTGGAAAATTTAACAGTTTTACATTATTCTACAAATTACATTTTCTTTGTTGTGGTAAAAACAACTACGTTATTCTTTAGATCATAACTAGAGCTAGAATAGTTAGGCAAATTGCATTTTTTAGTAAATGGAAGGATAAAAGGCAGACCCAATTTTAAATTCGTTTTAGAATGAGTGAAATTCAAAAATGCAAATTTTATTTTGCCTTTTTGCCTTTTTTGCGTCTTTTTTAGGATTCTGCCTTTTTTGAGGAATTTTCTATTTTTCTTGCCTTTTGGTGCCTTTTATGGTATATTAAATTAAAATTTTAAGAAATTTAGTTCTTAAATTTTCAATTTGAAAAGCAATTTTCCAAGAAAAGGGCACATTTTAAATTTCTAAAATAAATTGTAGAACGTATTATTCCCAAGCACTTAAAGGTAGAGGTTTAGTGGGTTTTATTATTTATTGTTACCGGCTTAAAATTTCTCAGAAGGATTATTTTCTTGAGATTAATTTTAATGAGAAGAGCAGTATTGTCAGGAGAAAATTTTCTACTGTATGAGCCAGTTTGTCACAATTTTCGAAAGTGTTAACATTGAGATTTGTGAAGTGCATCGGCTATATTTCTCAGTTAAACTCAGTTTCTTTTAATTTTGCCTATTTTTGAATTTTTGCCCTTTTTACTTTATTTTTGCTTTCTTAGTGCTTTTTTAAATCTTTTGTTTTGCCTTTTTGCCTGTCTTTTTCAAGACTTTATTTTGCCTAACTATCTTAGTTTTAACCATAACATAAATTTTGTTTATTGGCAAATTTTAAACAGAAAAATCGACTAGACACAGTATTGGTAAGTCCATAAAAACAATGCTAGTAGAATGCGTTTTATTGATTAGTTTGGTCTAGAACTAAATTTATGCTCACATCAAAGTTACAACTTATATCCAACCGATATCCACTGAAACAATTCAATACAAATTAGAATTCGATTTTAACAATATGATCAAAGTAATGATGTATACGGGTGATTCAAATTCGAGGCTAACCATGGGGATTTCGAAAACGGTAAGAGTTAGAGGAGTGGTTTCCATTTGGCAAAGTTGCGCAATTTAGTGTTCAACAATATGCTGCCGAGAAATCAAGAAAATTTGATTTCGTTTTAGAGATTTTTGAAAAAACTCAAAATTTGTCATATTTGTTTTTTATTTTTTCCTGATCTTATTTACGAAGATATTCAAAAATTAACAATAGATTCTTTTACCGGCCTATACAACGACGGTAACGGATTTTTAATACGACGTTTCGTCTTCTGCCAACCATCATCAACTTTGTTTTTTCTTACGGCCGCCATCTTAGATTTTTAAACCACTGAATAGAGTTTTTTTTGTTGGGATTTCAAAAATGTATAACTTACCTACCTTATATCAATTAATTAGGCTAATATTCACAAAAAACGGAAATTATTCTTAAAACACGTACTTTTGAGTTATAAGTAACCTAAATTTGAAAACAAACCGCAAGGAATAATAATTAAAGGAAAAAAACTTAACAATAAATCAAGATTATAATAGGTGTTCAAAAAGAAAACCATTTTGCTGCACACACATATGAGCTCTTTTGATAATACTATGTATTGCTCGTTGAATACTTCTTCGGGGAATATTTTGACAGGCAGCTATAAAACTGTTGCGAAGTTCTCCGATGTTTTCGTAGCGTTGCTTATAAATGCTATTTTTCAATGATCCCCATAAAAAAGTCTAACGAAGTAAGGTTCGGACTACGCGCGAGCCATTCGATAACCCCTCTGTTACCTATCCATGCATTTGGAAAAATTTCATTTAAATAATTACGAACTAAAACACCTTTATGTGGTGGGGCACCATCTTGTTGCCACCAAAGTTGTCTTAATTCGTTAAGTGGAATTTCATCCATAAATCCCAGCATTGGTCCTCTTAAGAACTGTAGGTAGTTATTTGCATTCAGAGTATCCTCATAAATAAAAGGGCCTAGTATTCTATCATTAGTTAATCCGATCCAGACGTTAAATGTAAAACGAGTTTGATGCCGGACTTGCCTATTCTCTCTAGGATTTTCAGTTGCCCATACATGTTCATTATCTATAATATAATTTTCCTTAATGTGTGTTTGTCTGTGTGTCTGTGGCACAAAATAAAATCTCACGTTTCGGCTTCACAGATGTTTATATTTGTTTAGGTTTTGTTTTTCTTATCTTAGCGCTCGGTCGGAGCTTGACCTTTCGCGTATCCTATTTCACATGCGCGCCGATTCAAGCCTCGCAGCGCGTAGCGCGCGGTTTGCTTGTAGCGATTAAAAATGCCTAAATTGGATGGGTTTTCGTTCACCTGAAATTAAGTAATGAATTGATTTATTCCAAAAACAAAAAAAACGACTTACTGCCTGAAGAATTGCCTCCCGATTTGCTAAAGGGATCCTACTCCCGTATCTGGGTCTCGGTGCATTAAATTGTCCATATTCTGACAAATTTCGGTGAAGTCTTAAGAAATAACTTTCATTGGTTCATTCCTTTCAGGGTACATTTCAAAATAGGCATTTGCTGAATCTCTTGAGTTTCTGCCATTTGCGTAATAAATTTGCAACATATCGCGCTTTTCGTCGTATGAAAAAGGCATTTTTGATACGACTAAGTACCTAACTATTCTAATCACACCCTAACACCCTTGACAACAAAACACAATTAAAATGACAGTAGCAGCCATATTAAATAAAATAAAAACAATAACTTGATTCAAAGGTATCTTGATAATAAAAAACAATATCTACACTTCTACAGTGCAGTGGTATCTAGATCGTTTTTGTTTGATTCAATAATAATTTCCATTTTTTGTGAATATTAGCCTAATTGTTTGATATAAAGTAGGTAAGTTATACATTTTTGAAATCCCCCAAAAAACTCTATTCAGTGGTCTAAAAATCTAAGATAGTGGCCGTAAGAAAAAACAAAGTTGATGATGGTTGGCAGAAGACGAAACGTCGTATTAAAAATTCGTTACCGCCATATTGTAGGCCGATAAAAGTTGTCTTAAGAATGTATTGTTAATTTTTGAATATCTTTGTAAATAAGATCAGGAAAAATAAAAACGAATATGACAAATTTTAAATTTTTTCAAAAATCTCAAAAATGAAATAAAATTTTCTTGATTTCTCGGCAGCATATTATTGAGCACTTAATTGCGCAACTTTTCCAAATTTAAACTACCCCTCTAACTCTTACCGTTTTCGAAATCCCCATGGTTAGCCTCGAATTTGAATCACCCTGTATAGTGCTTACGTAAAAATTCTTGAAACAAAAACGATAAGTATGTTTTGCTGTTATTTTAATTTAAAAAAAAAATAGAATTCTAAGTCAAAATACCCGCTCTTATACTTGAAAAACAACTGAGCCTCTGTCTAAGTTTGACAAAAAATATTTTTAAAAATAACAATAAAATTAGTTACTTGAATTGTTCATCAGTATCTGAAAAGCAATGTCAGTATTCGAAATATTGAAGAGCATCACAAAGGACTTCTGGTTGAATTAACTTCCTTACACATTTTTTCAGGACAAAATGCAATATTCATGCTTTAAAACTACATATTGTTAATTAGTTTGTTTTACTTTAAAAGCTCAAAAATTCATAGTTTTAAATATATCTAGTTTTACATGTTTTCCAATTTTTACCTATAATCCATTGACGATGTTTGCTCCTCCCAGTAAGCTGTTATATGTTTTTACTAGCTGTTACCCGCGACTTCGTAGGCGCGAGGTTCGTTATTTGTGTATTAAATAATGACTAATTATTTTCTGTCATCCCATCCCATCCATCCCATCCCCGTTCCTTTCCCCGACTCCTTCCCCGTCTCGTCCCCTCCCATGCCGTCCCGTTCCCTTCCATCCCGTCCCGTTCCCTCCCCCACTCCCATTCCATACCTTCCCGTCCCGTTTCGTCCCGCCCGTTCCCTCCCCTCCCATCCCATCCTTTCCCGCCCAGTCCCGTCCCGATCCTTCCCGTTCCGTCCCGTCCCGTTTCATCCCGTCCAGTCCAGTCCCGTCCCGTCTCGTCCCGTCCCGTCATCTTCTATTTTCATCTTCAGGAGACAAATCTCCAAAAACTTTGAATGACAGTTTAAAATTTGATCTTACAAAATTCCAACCCCCTCTTTACCCCTATAGGGTCAAAAGTCCTTTCTTAGCGGATGCCTACTCCCTATGAGAAATCTGCCTGCCAAATTTCAAATGCCATTTTCGCAATCAACGTCCCAAAAAAACCTCAATAACGACACGCATATCGATTTTTAGGCTTATTTAACCCATTTCACCCCCTAAGGGGTTGAATTTCGGAAAATCACGAAATACGTGTTTGCTTGTTTGTTTTCAGGAGTACTCCTACGAAGTTTCAAGTCGAAATGTCTATTTAATATTATTTTTCCATAAAAAATTGGGACCCCCATTTTACCCCTTTAGGGGTTGAATTTCGAAGTATCCTTTTTCCTTTCTTGTATACATCATAAAGGGAACAGCTGTGCAAAATTTCAGCTTTCTAGGTCGAAGGGTTTGGGCTGGGCGTTAATGAGTCAGTGAGTGAGTCAGGACTTCTATTCTTATATATAAGACCGTCCCGTCCCGTCCCGTCCCGTCCCGCCCCCTTCCCTCCCATCCCATCCCATCCCTTCCCGCCCAGTTCCGTCCCCGTCATCCCCTATTTTCACCTTCAGGGGACAAATTTCCAAAAACTTTGAATGACTTAGTTCAAAATTTGATCTTACAAAATTCCAACCCCTTTTTACCACTTTAGGGGTTGAATTTTCAATCCTTTCTTAGCGGATGCCTACTCACAATCAACGTCCCAAAATATCTCAATAACGACACCCATATCGAATTTTAGGCTTATTTACGCCATTTCACCCACTAAGGGGTTGATTTTCGGAAAATTACGAAATACGTGTTTGCTTTTTAGAAGTACTCCTACGAAGTGTCAAGTGAAATGTCTATTTAATAGTGTTTTTCCATACAAAATTGGAATCCTCATTTTACCCCTTATGGGGTTGAATTTCGAAATATCCTTCCTTATTCCTCGTATACAACATAAAGGAAACCTCTGTACAAAATTTCAGCTTTCTAGGTCCAAGGGTTTCGGCTGGTCGTTGATGAGTGAGTGAGTCAGGACTTTCATTTTTATATATATGAAGGATTTTCCAATAAGAATGATATGATTTTGTAATGATCTAGTAACCATGGTAATAAAGTTATACCTGTCACTAGTTGTTATTTATGTTCACTAAACTCTAACAATTTATTATGGCTAAATACTCGCTCCAAGAACGTTTGGTTATTGTCCAAAAATTTTACGAAAATCGTGGTTCTTATGTGAACACTTTTCGCGCACTTCACGAAAACTTTGGATTAAATAATCGTCCTTCTGTGCTTTCCATTCGTCGCATCGTTTAGATTAGGTTGCATGCATGAACTGTGACAGAAGTCAAACTGTGACATGAAAAAAACTATGATATTTTTTTCAACTACTTTATAGACGTTGTTGCAATTTTAATGTCAAATATACGGTACCCCCCACCCAAGAAAAGCGCCCTTCCGTGCTTTCCAAGAATACTTCGATACTCAGCATCACTCCGTTTCGCTAATACAATGAAATGCTATGAACCAGTTATTTATCAAAAAAAAAAAAAAAAAAACAAAAAAAACTTTTTTGTCGACGACCATAGCTCAAAAGTTGATGTTGCCTTCATTTTCGGAGGACCTATACTATGAAAACGATTCAAGACTTCAGGAAGGTTCCTGGCGACCGGAATCGTGTACACATACGAACATACATCCCCCGCACAGCACGTTTAGGCACCCCCCAATACGGGGGATTGATCTAGTGGGCTGGGATCTTCACCAAAAGATCCGCACCCCCGAGACGGAGATTTGATATAGTGGGTTCATTAGTCGGTTGGCTCGAATTTTAGAGATATTTGACTCAGAGTGGTTTTCGATATGAGGGAATTTCAATACTTCGTACACTTCGTGTCGAAGTAAAGTACCGAAAAATTTATGGAAGGAGACAAAAATTCAACTGGCAACAGTGCAAGTCCTTTAAAAATCATAACTAGTGTGTACTATACCGGAATTCTGGAATCCCGAATATCGGGATCCCGGGTGAATTTTGTATTGGTATCGGTATTGAAAACCGGGATTGAAGTAAAAAATACCTATATTTCGGTATTAACATGTTCCTATCAAAATTACATTTTATAAAAATATTTAATACAGTTAAAAATGAAATATGTTTCTTAAAGTGATCAATAAATCAACATTTACACATAGACATAATAAAGTGAAAGCGTACTGAAAGAGGCTAATCAATATAATATGTGTAAGACAAGTCTATATTAATAAATAATATTTTATAAACAATTTTAATTTATTTATTAGTTTATTAGTTACACATAAAATACTTAATTTTGTTATATTTATAGAATTTCCTATTTGCTATACTTTTCATCTACTTATAAAGAGAAAATGTTAAGTTAATGGAATTCATTTTGTAGTCAACGTCAATTTTAAAAATAAATGATTATTTTTTTAGATGTTATTTTTAAATATGTCATAATAATTAGGTAAAATCCAATAAGTACATTTTCTAATAGTGATACCGGTGTTAATACCGATATCCCGGTATTAAAAATGTTTAATACCGAATACCGGTATTAAGATTTTGGCCTGATATTGTAAACACTAATCATAACCACAAATTGAAAACAACATAACCCAATTTTGTCATGTCAAGTTATTCCGCATCTATACCAACAAAAATGTCACCCTAACATAGCCTGCTGGGAGGAGGAAATATGTGAGTGGATTATATGCACTATATCAATAAATTCAGTACTCCTCTAACTAAAAGAAACCAGATATTCGAATTTACATACTGTATTAGCACATAGCAGAGTGCTGTTTAAATAAACGTATGTAGAATTATAACTTCTAAATTAAAAACAAGTTATACATACCAAAATATACACAATTGTAATACTATAATGTAACTATGAATTAACATTTCCAGATGCCCAACGTACTTTTCTACTCCAGGTTGTCAGTCTACTGATGTAGATTTCTTCAAAGAATATCCAGACTGTTGTCCTCGAGTAGACTGTGAATTTGGACCATATAAGACGGTGTTGCGGAAGAGGCATACATTACATTCATCTTCAAATCAACCTCTTCCTTACAGATTTACAACTTTACTATCGCTTGTACTAGTGGCTGTTTTAGCACAGCATACATTTTAAAGAGAGGATTTCATATAAATGATTTTAAATAAAACAAGTTTAATAAAAAAAACTAAACAGAAATGTAGGTTTTATTTAAAGCTACATGTTATTAATTTTTTAACTTATTACAAATAATTGTATATGGAAAGCTAATTTATTTTCGGTTAAAACTTTAGTAACCAATGTCTATCTCCTAGATAACTTAGAAGTGTGATTAATTAATTCCAAAACAATAAATATCGTAAGAAATATTATAGTTTTCTGTCTACTATTTATCATAGATTGTAACATATTAAATAAAATTCTTGTTTAAATGTCGCTAAAGATTATTGAATAAGCCAGATTAACCTGTATTGCAACTTCTAGAAAAATAAAATCATACAATTCACACATTTATTAAATGTTAATTACTATAAGATCTAATAAATATTTCTATAAGATGTATTTAATTTATTAACATCAACCTAGAAGGCATCTGATTTTATATCATATTTTAAATAGTAGTTAACCAAGTAAAGTTGTTATGTTATACCATTTATCGGTTTCAGGATATTAAGCCTTTGTTTACATATACAAAAGTAGGCTGGTAACTAAGTTATTGTATCTGTACGGTAACAGTACATGGCAACCATTACCATACTGAAACAACTGTTGAACCAACCACTGATGTTATGAATCATAACAGCTTTATATGTATTAAAACCCTCGCTCTAGCGGCAGTTATGATACTCATAACATTCCTAGATATGTTAATAGTTCTTACTGTCGAGTAGAAAAACAAACATCTAGATGTAATTTGTTTCATTAATCTAATTTATTAGCAACCAAAATATTAATTAACGACGTCAGAGGAGAAGAAGACACGCAGGGAAATTACCTCTATTAATTAGTTAAGTCATTTGGGTACTTCTTCAGCCGTCAACCAATGAGTTTCTTCTGTAGAGGATCGATTATTTCACATACGGGACGTTAAGATAAACGTGGTGAATTATACATTTTGATATTAGTTCTCCCACCAACTTTGGTATTAATGGGAGCAGGCTGATGGGGCGATAGAACTTAATTTCGTTGCGGGATATTCCGGAATTAAAGATGAAGATAAGCCAGTATGTGGGACATAAAATGCCATTATATAATACTGGCTGAAACTGAAATGTTTTTCAGATAACTACTTTAATAATTGACGTTATAAGGTCGTATCCAGGTGATTTCTGTTGTTCAGTAATTGCATTTCTTCCTGGATGTTATTGATGGTAAAACTAGGTATTAGAAGTGTTAAATTATTAAGACATTAAAACAAAAGTTGTGCTAACAAAAGACATATAATTGCCGAATATGAATACAGTGTCGCTAAACGCCAAAAGTCGGGGTAACTGGCAATCCTTTTAGTTAAAATACACTTGTACACGAACACCAAAGCTACTGTTGCGAGATTAATAAGAACACTTAAGTACAAATACTTGCATTTATTTTTCTGCCGTTTACAAAATAACTTAAGTTTAATACCGTTACTTCTTAACTTTACTTATTAACATCTTCTTATTGTCTAACTAAATTCTAAGTCCAGCTTGACCAAGAAAACTCGGTAGGCGTTTAAAAATTTCCAAATAAGCCTATCAGAGCAGATCCAGGTCGTGACAGTTTATAATAGTTCTATGAATTTCACAAATTTGAAGCTTTCACACGCTAAAATTTGTAAAGCTCGACCCCTTGCTTATTATCGCTAATAAAGTTTTACAATTCTACTAAAAGAATTTGCTCTAGAAGACACGAAATTGTTATGATCGAGTTGCAACTGTTGCACTTCTGACCACGTACGAACCATATACCTTCACCCAATATTTCGGCTTACGAAGTAAACCCTGTATAAATTTACTCTAATCTATTCGTAAGATTGAAATATCTCTAGCTTCCCAGAGAAAGGCACGTTTCTAAACATCAGCTAAACATTCGCTTGTTGTAATTTTAATATGACATTTTGCCTACGAATTCTACCTTAAAATATTTATGATACAAATAGCCTTATAGTTAACTAAAGTACAGTCTATTCCTACAACCGCGTATAGTTCATTTCACTTAGAGTTCCTAAATATTATAGTCGCCGGCGAGCCGCTGGCGAACGACTATGCATACGGGTGAAAGTATTGTTTTTTTACCTTATTTCACTAAAGAACGCAAATCGTAACAACAGCTTAATTCAAATGTACGCTATTTTTTAAACAGAGCTCCTTGTTCTAGAGATCCTGTATATAGTTGGGCAAACAGCCTCATTTGACAAGCAATTTTGATCCAAATTAGATATTTGACATATGTCGAACAAAGAGGTTATAGGAACCAATCTTGCTAACTTGCTTTTGATGGGAGAGTTTTCAGAGTATTGATCATTCTTAGAATCTCTAGAACCGACTATTAGGAATATACGCCCAATTAGTTAAAATTTAAATTTGCATATGCGATACTTTCGGTCGTAATATGTTACAAAATATGTAAAAAAGGCATTGTTATCACACATGCCTTGTAAAAAGTGATCCAAACCAATCAAAATGTATCCCGTTGTTTGCCCAACTCTTATTAGTAACCTATATACAGGGACTCTACCTTGTTCTAGAGATCCTGTATATAGTTTACTAATATACAGCGACTCTACCTTGTTCTTAAACAGAAGTGACATCTGTAGTGAAGCGTTTAGAGTTTAGATAATCTCAACTGCTTTTTTAATGTCTTCGCAATTTGGCGGAAATCAGACTCTAGATGTTAAAAAAAATATTCTGGTTATCTTCTTGAGATCTTGTCCAGGCCTCTGTTTAGTCCACTGAACTGTATTATTAAATGAAACAGCAATACTGTACTTTTGACCTGATACAAATTGAATCTGCGCAGGGATGTCGGACGCATGCGTAATTTGATTTACAAATCAGAGGAATTTAAACTTTGCAGTATTTAAGATTGTCTTGCTGCTAAATGACGCGCGTACACCACTAAACTTATTAGTGTTTTTGTATATATTTGCTAGGAGTTTGACAAACAGACCGATTTGACATATATTTTTTATCCAAATTAGATATTTTGCATATGTCAAACAAATTAGTTATATATTTAATAATAGAATTCAGTGGCTTACATATATCAAATTTTCTAAAAACTTAGTGTAGTATCACCATTCAAACCTGTACTTACTTATTGGATGATTTCAAGAATTCCACGGTCATTGCCATAATATAATGAACGACTTCTGGGATTGAATCGTGTCATAGTCGACATAAAAGAACTCAACGTTTGCCCACCTTCATAAGGCTAGAAGCTAAAGATCAGGTAAGTCAACGTGTATATCATGCCACAGGCAAAACTTTTGCAAGGGTAAGTAATAGAAGAGCACGGTAATTCAATGTGTCAACCACCCCAGAAGCGATACTCTTCGGAAAAAGGGTGAAACGTCGAGTTCTTCTCTCTCAACAAAGACATGGTCTAACCTCGGAAGTTGTTCGGTATACTTTATTGGCATTATTAAGGAGTTTGTGCTCGCAACTATAAGGAAGATCAACATTTTCAGTGGCTTTACGTGAAATCGCAAATTCTTTAATAGAAATCAAAAAAATGTGTTACACATTATTGGAAACTATCTTTTATTGAGAACACACATATGTGCACTAAAAAAATCTGTTTCGTTCTTGGTTTACCCAAGACATGATAGATCTGCTACATAAACCAAAAACTTATAGAAACTCTAAACATTTGTCTGAACATCACTACAAGAGGAATACAATTTTAAAACGAAGGTTGAAATCCTTATGCTATTTTGTAAATTTCTTACAATACAACTGTAAAAAAAATAAATAAAACATCAAATTAAATATCTAGGCTGTAGCTATAAGCCGTTCACGATCTTTTTGGGTCAGGTGAGGCTATGACCATCTAGTAATTTTGTTGGCAGAACCTCTGTTGCAACTAAACTCCCTCATGGAAATTGACACTTTTTGTGTTAGGTTAGGTTGTTTTCAGTTTAAGGTTATATTTTCTGAATAGGTACACTGTTGCCGGATATTATCTAGTCTCCACATCGACTCGCGTTCTTTTAAATTTGGTCTGTCCTTTTTAAATTGGAAGTAGCATCGTTTAATGGAAATTTTTTGTTGTAACAAAATTATTTTGGTCATTTTGACTTTTCCTTTGACGGAAATTCAAATTATTTTTACACATTTGATACATCATTTATTATCTTACGAATATTTAAATTATAAATCTGGCAATGTGGTGGCAAGAAAATGTCGAACAGACACTGACAGAAAAAAAAAGTTGCATCCGCTACATCATCGAATCAGTTAGTCCAACATGAAAAGAAAAAATCATAGCCAACTTTGTCCCAAAAAGGTCGTGAACGGCTTATAGACAGACATCGTGCAAAGAATTATTCAGTTGATTACAATTACCAATGGCACATTAACTTTATTGTATAGCTGTGAGTAAATATATATTCAAATGGAACTTATACTTTAACAGAAGAACAGCAGTCCGGGGACACATTATACTTCAACAACCACAAGTTAAAAGAGCCCATACTCAAACATCCTTACTATACCAAGAACCGAAAATATTCACTTATAATACCATGAGTAGTCAAAGTTATGTCGACTATTTTTGCGGTGGTATCACGAATGTCCATTGCGCTTTTGTACGATTAGGACGAGTGCGATAGCACGAGTCCTAATCCCAAGCGCAATGGACATGAGTAGTGATACCACCGCAAAAATAATCTACTTAACTTTGACTAAGAATGGCATTCGAGGGACTATTCAATGAACCAAACTCCTTTTTCAAATTAGTTTCAGTAAATCTAGCAACAAATTACGCAATTTCTATAGTAACAGAACACTAATATTGACTTTTTCTAATAAAAACCACATTTGTTTAAAATAGTCAAGGGTAATACCACAAAAGGTGAAAATTTTTTGAGATTTTTTTCATCACATGCAAATTATTGCGTTTAAATTTATCGAAACCAAAACTGCGTTAAAAATTCCGCGAGACCGCAGGTCGAGTGGAATTTGAGCAGTTTTTGTTGAGAGAAATTTGCAATAATTTGCATGTAGACGAAAAAAATTCTCTTAAAAAATTTTGCCTTGAGTGGAATTTGGAGAGATTATTCAACAATATGGGTAGATGACTTTTACCGTGTTCGACAGCACACATTTTTAACGTTTTCCACTATTAATTCAATACTGGCGCTTCCAACACGATTATTATGAGTTCTTAGAACGACGCTGATTTGCAAACTTTGACTTTGACGTTTTGGTGAAATGTCAGTCAAAGGCTACTCACTAAATTGAAGTCTTTAAAAACAATCGGGCTCGCGTGAAAACACTGTGACATTAGGTGTTTTCAATGACAGTCAATTTTGATTGGCCGCTTCTGACAAATTGAACAATTTTCATTGGTTGGTTCATTATAGTGTCGAGCCGAAGGCGAGTGACATTTAAATGTGATTTTGTTGAGTGAAATTTGCAATAATTTTTATGGAAATGGCAAAATATTTAAAAAATATATATCCACTTCGAGTGGTATTTAGGACGACTATTTAACAATATTAATACATAACGATTAAATTTATTGAAAAATAATCCAACAATTAATATAATTATTCATTCTCAATTAAATTCAGCGGAATACTTCCAAAACACAGCATTTTAAAATTTTTAAAACAAGCCACACAGTTTGTTGGGGTTTAGTGTTATGTAACCTAGCGATATCACTAGGGACAGAACATCGTTGCTAATCGATACTTCGCAACAAGGCTATTTATTTTTTGAGTACGTACATTGTTTTGTGAATATTTTGCATGGTGCCCAATATTCAGTGATATACTGCTGTTATTGGTTGAAAAAAGCAAATGTCTGCAGTGTGATTGGCTTATATGTTATAGTGTTGAATAGTCACTTGAATACCTTCTAGGAAGATATATCCACTGATATTTTTTTGATTGGTCAAGAAACGTCAAAATTCTGGATTTTCATTGGTCACTTTTTGACAGATAACAGGTGAATTGAATAGTCAATGCTATCTGTCAAAATATAAAAATAGTTAGATTTAATTCATTTAAGCACAACATTACAAAACTTTTCACTAATACAGATATTTATAATTTGTCCAACATACTTGTTCAGGCAGTTGAATAAAATTATTCTAATCTATTCTATTAACACATTCATTCATTCGCTGTCTTTAGCTTCTTTTACCTTTCGGTGTCGAGCAACATTCATACCAAGCAGGAAGTGAACAGTCTATAATGACATAATAATATTAATAACTTCTGTACTACATTTCTAAAACTTATATCGGCTTATTTGTTGATAATCTGTTATTCTCATACTATGACGGACCTCAAAGCAATTGAAAAGTATAGAAATTTTTGCGATTCTTATATTACACAAAATACAGATTATTTTCTGACTACCAGTTCGTTAGATCTGTGAATTTCCATCATGAATAGAAAAATTTGATATAACTTACTTTGTAATCATTATTTATTATCATTGTATTTTGAAAGGTAATTAATAGTTTAGCACCGTAAACAGTAATTTTATTTATTTATTTATATTTATATTTCACATTCATGTAATTAGGCAAAACCTTACCGCATCTGTTTGTCTTTTGGCTATATTAAACCACCGAATACGGCAATAGCACCATAGAATTAATTTAATTAATAAAGTAGTATGGTTTTTCTCCATTATGGATGATACAGAGGAACTATGTTCATTCAAGGAGTTAAATAATTTTCCACAATGCTTCGAAGAAGTTTTTTTGACTTAAATTAAGCATAAATTTGATTTTTTTCTGCATGTAAACAAATTACAAAAAAAATTAGGTTATGTCATTTTCGCACACTACTGAGTGACGGATAAACAATCTGAACTGCGCAAACGCACTAGACTTCCCAGTGGGCGAGGGTTGACCTTATTATTTTCTTCAAATGCGTACATAGTTTCACGCGCAGGTCGTATGAGTTGCTCTTCCATTTAACAATACAGTTCAGTGGTTTAGTCTGATAAATGTGTTGTATTTAAATATAGTGTTCTTCAGCTGTATGTCATTTAATATCTTTGGTAACCTTTCAAATTGCGTAATTGTGTGCAGAGTGCGAAATGAGATACGTTCAAAAAGAGTTTTCTTCTGACAAGTGTAGCTACGTATAGTTGGGGTAGAGCTATTTGCTTAAACCTACTTAAGATGGTACCTGAATATGGTTTGTTAGGCTCATTTTGTCGTTTTTCAAGCAATATTTGAAATAATTAATTAAATTTCGCAATTAACATTTATTTCCTAAATATACAATACATCTTCCCTAAATGGTTAGACAACCCTATTAACATCATTCTCAATTTCTGAATAAGGTACAGTTCTATGCTTATCAGCTTAAACCACACTTTGCATTCCTCAGTTTTTCTGATGGTCCACTTTCAAATTTTTGAACTCTTGATAAGTTGACTTAGATTGTTTTTGGCAAATTTTTCGGCCATTTCCTTCTGTTTGGTGTAAGTTGAATCGCTCCTTTGGAAGCCAACTTCATTTTCGAAGGATCTGAGAGACATCGTAACCCCCTTGGAATGTTCCGATAATTTGGGTTATATTACCGACATTCGCTATGTCGTTGACGGATTTGATTGGAGGGCCCTGCTCCGCGCACTGGACTGCACGATTTGGCTACTTTACAGCTTAAGGTTTGTTGCCTACGGTTTCCTCCCTTTAGAGCCGTAATCTACCTGGAAATTTGTATTTTTAGCCTTTCTTTTACTACCCTGGACTCTTATTTTTACCTGGGATGGTTTTCCTTATTGGTGTGATTTGTTTTGCCTGAGACATGCAGTGCATTTACGAGCCGGCGTGCTGCCCATTCCTGTGGCTCGGGTTTGCTGCTATTCCCTTGTGAACGCTGCATCATAACACCTAATGAGGTTTATCAGCAGCCCGTTACGAGGCCGTCTCCATGGCCAGCGATCTGCTTGGTTACCACGTCCACCAGCTCTGCACCACGTGCCCTGTGTACCTGAGAGGTTTTTGTAGTGCTATAGTTATGTATTGTTTGTTGACTTGAATTTATAAGTATGACCTTTTAGAATTTCTATGATAGTATTTTGTGTATTACTTGCGTAATTTAGATCTTTGATTATTTGGTAGACTTACCCGGTTGTTGTGCAGCCAGTTTTAAATTGCTTTGATTTGTTTTGCGACTGCTTTAGTAATCACTTTTGTTTATGTGGTTTTCACGCGTAACAGCCTAGTGCGTCAATTTGAGTTTGCTATGGAAATGTCAAAACTGCTGTGGCTAAGCTACCGCCGACGGGATTATTACTGTGTTTATTTAACTGCCCGCTTCTAAATTCATAGTCAAGCTTAGGGTTTAACACTACCGTTTAGTAATGACTTGAAGCGTCTCAGAAAGCCTTATGTATTTCTTATAGGCCCTAGCACCCCTTATGAGGTCTCAGAAACTGCAGGTACCACCCCGTCTACATTTTGTTTGCAGAAAAGTCAATTTAACAAAGCCAACTCTGGGGGTTAAACGTTGGCCTTACTTTATACTTGCGCTATTCGCACCTCTGGGATTGCACTCCGCTTAACGGGGTATATTTGAGTATTTAGAACTTTTTGGTTTTGATCTTAGATATCGATCTCCGCTTCACGGTAACCGCTGTTGTATTTATGATTAGACGTGCTTCTGCATTTATTTATTTGATTTAAGATTTTGGGCGCTTAACTAGGTGGTTACTAAGCATCTAGCGCCCTTCTGGGTAGTCTTGAATTACGTAGCACTATTCGTTGTTTTATAGGTCAACTTGTAATATATATTTGTGATTTTATATATTTGCTGCGATATATTTATATTATTTGTTGGTTTGTTTATATGTATATTGTTGGCGTGTATTTTTATGAATTTGTGGAGCACTATAGAACCAAGTCATGAAAAAATTTCGTTATTAATTATTGGTTATGCTGTTATTTTGGTTTGTCTGTAATATCTCTTACCTTGGGGAGGTCCGACTCAAGAAATTGTCTACGTCAAGGACCTGGCACCCTCTCCCTTAGTTTCTTTTTCAGCTTCGCTAGAACCCCGACCCTCTCGACTAGTTAGCCAACCTAGGTCAATATTTACCAGCTGGAAAAATACCTAATACAACTTTTGCCAACAGGTAAGGGCCGTCTTTCGCCAGCCTTCGTTATAAAGCGCATTACCAGCAACTTATCTATACGAGCCGGACTCAGTCAACATTTTAACTCATTTTCAGTTCTAATTGTATTTAGAGAATGCAAATCAATAAACAGTATCTGGCGTAAGCATTTTACATAAATGACTTTTAATTGATATTCAATGTATTTATCCCTAAATCTACAACATGGCAGTAGAGTTGTTTTCAAACTTTTGAGCGAAACGGATCGGGGTTTAAAATGTTGAGACCTTGGACTGATGATGAAGAAGTCGCCAATGAAGACGTATCGCAAGAAAATGGAGGAAAAATAGAAGATATAAATAAAATTTTAGAAGCCGGTCCTGGTATTTTACCTGCAGTAGACCTTTTAATGGGTGTTACATAGGATTACTACTTACGCTTTTAAAACGGTTTAACCAAATAGCTCTACGCCAACTATATTTCTGTTTATTATTTAACTGATTAAGTCTTCTTAAATCTTCGATTCTGTGGCTGTGTTGCCATTTGGCGCTCGCTTTCTTCTTTTTCTTAACCAACTCCTTGAATTAGTTAGAAATGTTAGAACTTATTTTCAAATTATTTGGGTAAGGAGCAGCATACTATCCTGTTTCTTGTATGGTGATTATACTATTACTGAGTGCAGGCTTCTACTATATAAATTATTATCATTGCACTTCTGATAGCAATCACTATCAAATCACTATCAAATGTTAGATTAGGATAGGCCATTTGATTTTGTTGATATTCGATGACAATTCGTTATACCCTGTAAACCTTTGCCGGCTATTGGCCTAATTATTTTCGATATTTATATTATCATCTAGAAGGAGCACCACGACGTCCTAGGTTAAAACTTGTACTTGACGATTGGCGAATAAGCAGCGTAGTACGTTTGGTAGCGTGTTTAATAGCAAGCTAGAAAAGAATGTTGAGGCATAAATATAAGAGCGAAGGTTCCTTAACTGGGGACGGTAAAGATAAAAGAGGCGAAGAAGCAGAAATGTTTACTAAGAGAAAAAAAGACTTCTCGATTACCAAGAAAATCTAAAAAATTAGAAAACGATGACAATAACCATACTTTTTGGGGAATGGAAAGAAATTAAGATTATAATGAGAGGTATCAAAGATTGGCGTCTAGACCAAAATGAGCAACAAGAAGAAACCCAACACATGAGAAAAGAACTTAAATAATTAAGAGAAGAACAACAAGCGTACCACAATCAAGTAATAAGGAAAATGCGGAACTAAAACAGAAGTGAAAAAGTTATTAAATAAATGCCAACGTATAGAAAAATATAACGTAGTTTGCTATAACACATGGAGAAAGAAAAACCTCATGATAGCAGGATTAACCATTAATGTAAATGGCGAGTAAGAAATGAAAACAGCAACAGAAGGTTTTTAAAAGAGAAAATAAATTTGGTGGCATATTAGAAACAGCATATAAAGTCGATGAAGAGCGCTACATGATTAAAGTGGAAAACATCCAGCAGAAAGTTGAATTCTTGAAACAGAAGAAAACTGTTAAATCAATAGAAAAAAGCATAGAATTTCAACGAAAAACAACAGAGAAGCGCACAACAGAACAGAAAGAAGAACAATGGAGAAAGTGTGGAAGCATATTGTGAAAATAATAAAAAATTAGCAAAGGCCTGGCTAGAAAGGAAAAGTATAACGAAGAGGGCCAATTGATTTAGAGGAGAATACAAGCAGCAATTGCAAAAAAAGCAGAAAGCGAGAGAGAAAACGCTATAGACCGATATAAAAAATGATGAATTAAAGTACCAAGCGCGAAAGAAAACAATACCTAGGGTTTTTCGGAAAGCTAAAGAACAGAGTTACGAATTAGAGAAGAAAAATATAAGAGAAAGGAAATACCCAATTTTTATAAATGGTTAAAAAAGAAACGATAAAAAATGTACGAAAATATTTCCTGTTGGGTAAAGATAAGGAGGGGAAATTGATAGGGAACAAACAAAACATAGTAGCGAGATGGAAAAAGCATTTTCAGAAAGCACTAGATAAGAAAAACAATAGAGATGGGGATGAATAGGTGAAATGGTAGAGTTAAATAAAGCAGTCATAGAAATACTCACTAAAGACGATATCAAGAATATCTTAAGGAAGCTCAAGAATATGAAAAGTGCTGGTAGAAAGGAAATTTATGCTGAGTTATTGAAATATGGAATAGAAGATCTGATTGACATGGTGACACAGTTAATACAGAGTATATGGTGAGATATAACTGAGCGTAGAAAGTGGGAAGGCATAGTTGTGATAACGTCAAACTGCAGAAGTACGCTAAGATGGAGATATGAAAATAACAAGGAAACTTCAGAAAAAACCTATACGTATGTAACATATCATTTTTTAGGCTAATGTAAATACAGACCACTTGCTATGAGCACAAAATTTACATCCATGTATGTTTCATAGGTAACAAGTACGTATATGATGCAATAAAGGAGGAGCGAATGTTTGATATAAAGAACTGCATAAACCTGATAAAATAATTAGACAATAACCAATTCAGCTATACATTGTTCACCCAACAGAAATAGTTAAGCTACTCCCTACAAAACCGCACTACATTTGTATGGAATTTGTCTATTAATCGTATTTCCAAAACCTGTATCACAAGCAAGCGCATACATTGATCAAGCTGCTCTTACTTATTTGGAACTTGGCGCAGTCGTATTTTGTAATTTGCAGCATGTCAAGTTGGTTGTACAATGCTAAGAGTACCATGGGCAGCAGACAAACACATCCGTTTTATATATATGTATCATCAAACCCAAGCAAAGGCTATCTAGTATTGTCTACAACTAGGGTACTCAAATTTTTCGAACACATCACGCCGCGAAAATGTGGAGAAATTGGTCGTCCAAAAAAAAGTTAATGGAAAACATCCAAAAAGGCCAAACCTTCTTGACACCAGCTTAGAAAATGCTGTTTCTTTGAACAGCAGTCAATAAAGTGAATCGGAGAGAGGCTGTAGGACGGACAAGTACTTCCTGAATTAATTAAGTAATACGTATGCCATAAGCACTTCATGTCTGTAGACATGTAGACATATAAGACTGATGACGATGATGATGAAACTAGTTGTGGGCAGGCATACATTTGTGAGGAGTGGCTTAACTATTTAAGTTCGGTGAACAGAGATTAGTAAAGTAAGAGCAAAAGATATTTTATCATCAGAAGTAGAGGGAAGCCATATTACGAAAAAGTGTCTTAAACAGGATTGGAAACTTTGAATACCAACTTCCACCAATACCTGGCATATGCAGTCGACATGACTGTTAACATAAAATGAAAATTAATTGGAGAAGTTGGTGGATAGCCTGGAGAGGCCAGCTACTGATGTTGGACTGAAAATTAACTAAGACAAAATCATATATACATGATATTGAATCAGTACTTCTGTAACAATGTCATCTTTGGCAATTAGTTAAGATGGTATTTTAATTGCATCATATTTACTTCCTCATCCCTGTGGGATATTCTCCATTTCCAATTGGCAAGAGAAATGTACAGAATTGAAATTTACTTTCTTTGGCATGCATGTTTCAAAACAGCTTTAGGATCTGAAAATAGGGCGTGAGGGAACAGCTTTTAATACATTGCTAAATCGTTGATTGGCGTGATCCATGTAGATATGACTCCCAGTTATTTAGAACACTGGCGAATCCAAGAGGATGTCAATGTTGTCGATTGACATCCCCTTGGGCCTCTTAAAAAATGTAATCGGATAAAAAGTTGCTTGCTTTGTTCTATTTATAACAAAACGCACCCTTATAGCATCCGCTCGTAATTTAAATTTGTATTTGCCGAATGCTTCTCAACATTCTTCATTTTTTTAATTCCAATAGACGCAAATTTGCTTTTACCCCCAGCGGTGGTGGGGTTTTCGTCGTTCGTCGATGTCGGTTCTGTGACCTGTCTAGTGTTTACCGGTCTCCACTAGACAAAACACTGAACTGCACTTGATGCATAGTTATCGGCGTATTTTAAATTTTGCTCATAATATAATGTTTTCATTGTTTGTTTTAAATTGTACAACTAGTTAGTCAAAGTTTAAAATTTCCAAAACCTGCAAAGTTTTAATTTTAGAGTAAAGTACTTGTATGTAAAACAATGCTTATTTTATAACATTTCGATTGAAAACGAAAACGTACAGACTTGATTTTCAAATAATTGACATTTATACAGAGATCACAAACATTACACAAAATAAGGCATTTGCTAACTGGTTTCAATTTTTTTTTAATGGCGCCACCTTCTAAAAAACAAAAAACATTAGACGCCGTTATACAAAAACCAAAAACCACTGCCGTTCATGTCAATCAGGATAAGACGGTAGAAATTCAAAATCCAGAGAAAGCAGATGATTTGTCAACAATTCCACAGAAACTGAAACTGCATCCACTTCTATTCCCGCTAATAAATAATGGGGAGATTAAAAGTTGGTCAATCGACATCGGAGCTTATTTTGACAGCGCTGATAGACTTCTTCGGAGTCTTTCTAATTTAAAGAAAAAAGAATTATTGGAGAACTCTTACGTTCCCCGAAAAATGTGCGTATTTTCTTTCTCGGGGAAAAAGTTACATGTGAAAGTAATTAAAATACATTTTAATATTACTTATTTGGATAAATATACTTGATTGGTCTATTCGTTGTAGCCATATAACTGAAGTTCTAAAGGCTTTATCGAAGCAGTGTTTTGTTTTTTGAAAACTTAGGAATTGTGTAGATCGGGCAGTATTGTTATGCTATTATAATGCGTATGTTTTTAGCATAATTTCGTACGGCATCGTTTGCTGGGGAAATTTCAGAAACATAAAGGATGTCCTAAAAATACAAAAACGTATTATTAGTATTATCTTGAAGTAGCGAGAGTAACGTACTTCTCTATTCATTTAAAAATCCGTGGTGTTTATCAAAAACAACTTGTCAAAAACATAGAGGGCTAGGTTGGTGGGGGCATATAGAACGGTTACCAGACGTAAGAACAACAACATCTCTTTCAAGAAATGTGTCATGGAGAAAGAAAACAATAGAAAACCGTGTTTAAGATTGTTTCAACAAGTATTAGATCTAGAAGAAAAGAAAGTACAGACCTGGAAAGAAAAGGCGAAACATCAAAAGATATGGAGAGAAATCGTATACATCTATATGGTAACCAGGCCGTTCAAGGTTCACTGGTGGATATCTATGGCACGACACATCTTATAAATTCAGTTAAAAAAGGCACTGTTAGCAGAAGTAAATGAAAAAACTTTTATTCTACTTTTGTTCATTTTATTTATCCGATAGAGCGGTTGGGCATGTCTCTTGCAAAATAAACTTACAATCTTTGTTAAAATTACAAGAGAACTGCATGTTATTTAACCAAATATTGTAATCGGTTTAGACATGAAGAGGTCCTTATAACATTTTGATAATTTATCAAGAGCACTATCCTAGTAATTCTTAAATATTTGGTTTAAATTTCTTATAACCAAACTAGATGTTTCTTTCCATAATCTTTTCGAAAAAAAACTCACAACAAAATTGACTTAATAAGCATCATATTAATTTATACCTACATAATGTAACATTTAGAAAAATGTCATTAGGTTTTGAAACCTGACTGTAGTTTTATGGTGCGATCATAACAATTTTAACATAGGGCTGCTCTGGCTTTTCAAATGAACGTCTCAGCGTATACCATAAACAATGTAAAACATTTTACGTTAATAATTATAAATGTTTGTTTAAATTGGGTAATACATGTATGAATAATCTATTTATGTTTACCATTTTCTTAAACCCCATTTCACCAATATTATTTAATTTTAAAAAAGTTTGTGTTCTTGTGAAAGCCTTGATTTGGCAAGAGGTATATTGGCAGAGGAATTGTAACTATGTGCACTAATATACAAGACTAGGGTGTATTTTCTATAAGCGGCCTTGTTTCTAAACCTTTATGATCGCACTGTACACACACTATAGCCAAACTATGCCTTTGGAATTTTGAAGTCATGTATTATAACACCAGACAATTTAACTGCCGTAATTGTCAACCAATGGCATTCTTCAATATAAAAATAAACTACCAATCGAACGATTATTTTAACAACAATATTTCGAGGAGCTTTATTTCAGCAATAATTTTTTCTGTAACTATTTTTAATGAAAAATAACTTGGATTTTAGTTTTACAAAAGTTTTGTTTGTTTGTTTGTAAAAATGTTGTTAGGATCGGTTACTATGAATACATTTCAAAGACCACTAATTTTGTGAATTTATAATTTTAGTGTTAGGAGCATTTTTATTGACCATTTTCCATAATTTTAGTTAAATTGTCAAGACGAAATATTGCCGACAATTTTTGCTCTTCCGATTACCTCGTTTCTGTTGCTTTAGAAAATAACGTCGTTATTTTCGTCTCCACAGAATCTCGTATCTGAATCGCAAAAGTTATTGTCGGCAATATTTTGACCTTTCGTCCTATTATTACTGAAAATATGAAGCTTTCATTTAACATTTGTTACAAAGTGTTCTTCTCCTTCTGGTACAGGCTTTGGACATATTTCAGCTGCACTTATTATGGGGTCTTGATCACAGTTCTGATATTACGTTGTGGTATTAACCATTGTCAGCCACTGTCTATAACATATCAGTGACGGGGATTAGGTATAATTTTTAGGTGTTACAACACACATGACTTCAAAATTCCAAAAGCATCCTTGATGGAGTTTCGTTTTGTTCATACTGTATTAACGATACTAGTTTGATTATGAGCACCATAACAAAACGAATTTTGTTAAGGTCCATAAGCAAACGTGGATCATTCAATAGTTTATCTTCATCAATAAATTCTGGTTCAAGGTATTCCTTGTTTTATAAAAGTGAGTGCGGTAATAAAGCTTTTAACGTTACCCAATTAATTTAGTAAGTAGTATATAACAACACCGACAAAGATAAATAAAATAATAAAATTTAACCTAACCATTACAAATGAGACGAATAAGAACTTAGAATTGTTGGTTATAATATTATCTTTCATTATCTTAATAAAAATGTATATTTTCACTAACTACAACCTAATTGTTCGCTATAAAAATTCCATAAGAATATCCCCATCTGTAATGGATTTTATACACTAATTAGAAAAATATATTATTATATATCGCTAATATCACATACTTTACATAGAATTAAGTGTATACATACAGTGTACTACATCAGAACAATAGAAACTAATAATTATGGCTTAGTTGAGACGATTATCTTAACAGTAGGTTTAATAAATACAAAAATAAACTGTAATAAACTGAAGAGCTGAAATAGAAAATCATACTCATTGCATTTTGAGCCAATGGTCATCTCTTATATTTAGGACATTAGCCAATAGGAATTTGTACAGCTGCGGAAATATAAAGCGGGACACTAAAATTTGCCTAAGTTAAATTGTCTGAATGAATTCATTGTTGGTGCTATCCCAAGTTGCTTATATTGCATCAACAAGTTCTTTTTGGTTCATTGGTATGTGGTAGATAGGATTTCATAAACAATTAGGAAGGCAAAATTGCAATATTCAAATTGTGAAAAATTTTCTTGCATGACTTGTCCCAGTTTATGTTTCCGCGACTGCACCTACCATACTAATAATACAGTTACTCACTATTATGGTTTAGGTACAAGTTAACTTGCCTTTGTGTCACCTGTCAAATAAAATATTTTAGAAATGTCAGTTGACTTTGTGTTGTTAAATACAATAGTATTATGCTCTGTCTGGTATATATTTTAAATCATTATATTTTCTTCCTAACTATAATTTGTAGTACAACGCCTAATAATCTGTAATTGTTTAATGAATATCATTTCGTTATAATCCCAATGCAAGAAAATGGGATTTGGGATTATTACTCATGATATTCATCAAAAAATGTCGATAATAAGCGTACTACTTATTATGTTACCCCTGAAAGTTTGTCTCGTCAAGAAATCAAATTCTCGTAAAAAAATGCAACTTCACTGGGATAAAATCAAACCTCTTGTGTATATGTTACAGATAATAATTTAACTTGTGTGTAAAAAGTCCCATAAGCCGCTACATTTTTGTCACTTTGACAGATAAAGTAGCTATAACTTGAGAAGTCGATACAAGGTTGTGTACCTTTTTCCATCATGACAACATTGCAGTTACATATTCGTTAAATTCTCATATCAAAATATACTCGAGGTGTTGATTTTCTCTAGACTAAAGTTGAATTTTTTATCACAAGTTTTAATTCCCATCGGAAAATTGGCTCAAAAAATTGTTAGATAAAATGTGTTAACTTATTTTTCCACTCTTACTGATATAAGTAAACATTACTTTCTGGAACTAGAATCGGACGGTTAAGCTTGATTTTAAAATATCCTATCAATAAACCTAATTATTGTTATGCCATGTATATGAATAGCGGTTTTCTGAGTGTTCAGAAAGTCACCTTTACAATACAAAACTAATCACAACTGCACCAAAATATTTAATAGTTTTCTACAATAAATCTGTACTTCAATGAATATTTCATGTCGTGCTTCTGACTGTTCAAACCCTATTCTGCCGTTAACAAATCTCCTACCTTACATTATTTTGTAAAATGATAACTCAAATTATATATAGGGCGTATCAGATAAGATTATTTCATAATTCTGCAATATATTTTTAACGGGACATCTCTGCCTAGTTTTCCATAATAATGCCTTAAGGGTTGTAAGTTAACATATTTTATATTTGCGAGTACACAGTGTTGGATACTTTTTTACATTAACATATCTGTTAATTTTAGATAAAGATATATATGTTTGATTTTGTTTTAAAATGAATCAATATTTCAAAATAACGTCCTTAGCAAAAAAAGAAGTATCAATTTACAAAATTGCTGCCAGCTTAGCTTCCATATATATCTGTAAAAAGACTAAACACAAGGGAATTTGCTTTATATACCATAACAAACATATTATGTCTGCTACTTACAACAGAATAAAATTCATATAATACCAACATATTATGGTTTAAATTGACCTATATCTGTATACAGGATTTCATCAGCTTAATTTCGCATTTCAGTTTCATCTATAGTAGTTACTCCGTTACTGTAAGGTTTAGTCTTTTTACCGAATAGCTCGGCATCCTGTATCGTTTCCGGAAGCTTACAGTCTAAAGTTTCAGGTAAATAATAGCATAAACCCGCGCCAATTAGTGGAATCGTTCCAAACACAAAAGGAGGCACCCATGGCTCCAACTCGGCCAACCCGGCTATAAATGGTGCCAACATCGATCCAATTCTGGCACACATTGAAGAAGTTCCCACGCCAACGTTTCTTATGACTGTCGGAAACAACTCGCCAGAAAAGATGTAGACAGTAGGAAAAGAGACGGATAATCCAAACATTCCTAAACAACCCAATGCAGCTCTTGGCCATGCAGGGTTAGCCGGTACCAAGGCAATAAGTAAACAAGCACCTCCAGCCACGATATTGGCACCCATTAGAGTATATCTTCTGCCCAAAGCTTTCATTGACCAAATTGAGAAAAACGTCCCAGGTATTTGGATAACAGCCGATAAAGCTACATTTATAAATATATTTCCTCCCAATTGTCCAATAAATTGGGCGACGCCAAAGAAGCAGAGCCCGCAGACGACCCAATTAAAACAAATGAAAAACGTTTTGTTCCTCATGTTGGGGGTTCTCACGAGGTCAAAGATTTTTCCCGCTTCTTGCTGTGATGCCTCTTGCTTCTGCATGTACGAATTCACGTCACCTTTTATGCTTGCTGTTGGTAGGCGATTATGATGCGCTGCTTTTTCCATCATTCTTATGGCCTCTTCAGATTTACCAACAGCCAGAAGCCATCTCGGGGATTCAGGAAGAACCCAGTAATATGATATCAGTATTACAGCAGGAATTGATATCGCCATTTGAAAGTATCGCCAGTCACGTAAGAAATATCCCATCAACGCCAAAGTAAGGTGACCCAAGTTGAAGGGGATTTGATAGAGAATTCCCACAGCAGTACGCCATTTCGTACCTAAAAAATAATTTTAATAATTTTAAAACGCCTATAAAAACTGTTTTCTCTTAACTATCTTTACTTGAGTACCTATCAAGTATAGATGGAAATTTACCGAATTATTTAATGCAACTGAACATGATTTTTTTTAACTGATACCATATTAAACGGCCAGACTATTTCATCAGCCAGTGTAGACCAAATTGAATAAGTTGTAGTATGCGCTAAATATTGTCAACAAAACAAACAGTTATTCCTTCATAAGAAAATATTTATAATACATAAATTGGTATACTTCCCTAAGCAGTTTACTTGATATAATAGTAGATTATGCAATGAGGGAGAGAAATGCGTTATTTTGCTGAGGTACAATTTCTGACTCGAGGGCGAAGCCCGAGAGTCAGAAATTGCACTGAAGCAAAATAGCATTCTCTCCGAGTTGCATATACTATTTTTTTCACGTTGCAGGAAGATTTAAAACGAAAACCCGTTTTTTTAAACGTCATTTATTGACATTTTAGTTACAATTATTTTAAAATTAGTAGCCTTTGCTAAATTTTAAAGTTGGTGGCACTGTAAGTCATTATGACAAGAGCTCACAATTATGTCAAATTCGAGGTTAATAGATGAGGTTTTGCGTCAGTTTATGTCAAAACTGACGCGAAACCTAACCTGTTAACCCCGAATTTACCATAGATTACCATAGATACGGTAACATTTTTTACTTTAGTCCCTAGGGGCTAAAGTAATTACTTCTGTCCCTAGAGATAAAATGAGCTACTTTAGTCCCTGAAATAAGTGACTAAAGTGCCAACTTTAGTCCCGCAAGTGCAAAAAATATTCTGTTCAACTGATTTGAAAATATCAAAAACATATTTGATTCAGCAAATATTAGTGGAGAGTGAAGATGCTGAAATGTGCTTTTTACATATTTACAAATTTTTTATGTCTTAGAGCTATTAATAACGGTTCTATTTATTCATTTTGCTTTTATGTTTCTATATATGCGTTGGATTAATAACACTGGCCGACACGATTTTTGTAACACAGTCCAGCCCATTATTTTTACAATGCTAATACTTTTCTAATTTTAGAAAAAAATATTCATAGAGCCCTAATACGTACCATTTTTCAATGGGTTCATTGGACCCTTTTATATTGGCAGGTAGTAAATTTTATGAGGGGCCAGTTAAAAGGGTGCACTTTAAAACCGAAAGATAAGCTAAAGTGGATTGTTTGCAACATTAAACTTATTCTCTTATTCAGTCTTTTGTTGAGTTTCGTATTGAGTGGTCTGTGTAGTTAATAAAGCTTTTTCAACGGCGAAAATGTCAAGTCAAACGCGCCGCAGTTGCAAAACTTCCCCTGACAAGTTTTGTTATATTTGTGGAGAATTTCTGGTGAAGTCACAAGCCAGATCATTTTCTGAAAATGTGAAAAAAGCCTATTTTTTGTATTTTTCTGTTTCAATCGGAGATCAAGACAAGCACTGGGCTCCCCATGTGTGCTGTGTCAGTGGTACAGTGGATGAAAGGGAAGAGAAAAAGTATGCCTTTTGCAATTCCAATGGTATGGCGAGAACCTCATCATTTAGACGATTGCTATTTTTGCATGACAAAGACTGAAGGTTATTCCAGAAAAGAGCAAGGTCCAACATCCGAATTTGCCTTCTGCCATAAGACCTGTTCCTCACAATTCTGACTTACCAATACCGACTGCGCCTTTAGATTGGCAAGAGATTGTTTTGGAAGATAATAACACATCACCAGGCAGCTCCGAAAAACAGTGTACCGACCCCACTTTTACTCCGGGTCCCAGTTCCGGCGAGCCACATTTTATTGTTCAAAGTGAGTTAAATGATTTAGTACGTGATTTGGGGTTGTCAAAGCAACAGTCAGAACTTCTTGGTTCCCGTCTTAAGGAATGGAACTTACTAGCCAAAGAAACAAAAATTACGACTTTTAGGAAAAGATATGCTACGTTTTCTGCATTTTACAATATGGAAAATTCTTTATGTGCGTGTAGTGATATCGACGGTTTAATGCAGGAACTCAATATCGAGCATTCTCCCTCTGAATGGCGACTATTCATAGACTCATCGAAATATAGTTTAAAAACTGTGTTATTACATAATGGGAATTTAAAACCATCTACACCAGTTGCCCATTCACTGACAATGAAAGAAACCTATGAAAATATGCGCATCCTTTTAGATAAAATAAACTACAACCGGTACAAATGGCAGATATGTGGGGATTTAAAAGTTATAACAATTTTAGTGGGACTTCAATGAGGATTTACAAAATATTGCTGTTTTCTTTGTTTGTGGGACAGTCATGCAGTGAATGAACATTACGTAACGAAAACTTGGCCGGAAAGGGTTGAATTTCAACCGGGATCTCAAAATGTTAAGTATGTGCCCTTTGTAGATCCAAAAGATGTTCTTTTGCCTCCTCTTCACATTAAACTTGGATTGATGAAAAACTTTGTGAAGGCTATGAATAAAGAGGGTGAAGGATTTAAATACCTAAGACTAGTCTTTCCCCAGTTGAGTGATGCCAAATTAAAATAAGGCATTTTTATTAGGCCACAAATTAGAAAATTGCTGGACGATGTTAATTTTATAGAAAAGCTCACCACACAAGAACTTAGAGCCTGGAACTCATTTGTAAGTGCAGTGAGGAGATTTTTAGGCAACAATATGGATGCAAACTATGAACAACTAGTTAATGAACTTTTAGACTCCTACAAATTGCTTGGTTGCCGAATGTCGTTAAAAATTCACTTTCTCCATTCCCATTTACCATTTTTTCCTGAAAATTTGGGCGCTGTCAGCGACGAGAAGGGTGAAAGATTCCATCAAGATATTAGGACAATGGAAATTCGTTACCAAAGACGATGGGATCCAGCCATGATGGGTGATTACTGTTGGTTTTTGAAGAGAGAAGATGTGAATCCCCATAAACGGAAAAAATAGAATTAGTGTGTTTGAAATAAATATTTCTGATGTTACTTTTTTATTAGATGTTAACCTATTATAAATTATAAGTATAGTCGATATACAGGGGTAAACAACTTGTAAAATAATTTTTTCAATAAATAATAAGTGGTACTGTTCTACATGTACTTTATTTAATGTAACAAGAAAACCTTACGTGTTAAAAATTTTTTTTTGCCATTTTCGTATTTAGATAGGCTCATTCTACTGTAATATGCTATTCAGCTTTATGTTACAACAAAAAAAAATTTTTTGTCGGCCAGTGTAATTACTTCTGGTCAGAACTGTATGCAGAAATTTTTGAAATAATACATAAAACTTACGATACAAGTGCATAAAGTTTGTCTTTAGTCACTAGTCACGTTTTAACTCTGCAAACGCTAGAGAGCGAGCGTTTTAACCGCGCGAGTGACTAAAGATGCTTAACGCATGTGTATCATAATAGTAATTTACGTTATAAGTCCGGTAAACGCAAGTTTACAGTAGCGAGTCCAAACGTTTCGGGACGAGGCGACGTAGGAGCCGAGTCTGGAATGTTGACACGAGCTACTGTAAAAGTTTGCCGGACGTATGTCGTAATGCGTTTTATTTCATACTGCAATTATTAAATTTTTACTTAAAACTACAAAAAAAATTTTTTCAGTTGAAAATAATAAATAGTTTGATTATTGATGTATTTCATTTGAGTCCGGTAAAATATTTTACCGGACCGGTTTATTTCATTTGAGTCCGGTAAAATGTTTTACCGGACCTGATACCGTAAAGCCTCATTTTCCGGACTAAAATCATTAACTTAAACATGGGTTTTACGATGCAGTATGAAATAAAATATTTTTTTCTATAGCACATGTTAAAGTGTGCTTTTATCAACTCAAAACAAAAGGTCAAGTTTTACTTTAACAGCAAGGGTAGATAAAGTAGCACTTTAACAGCAAGGATAGATAAAGTAATTTAATTTTGTTTAAATTAAATATGACAGCTTCGTATTATCGTAGCAACCCAATCTAGCTACTGACATTTTGAAATGTCATTATTTTCTTTTGAAATTGTTAAATGTCTTGCTATAGAAAAAAATATCGTATTATACACGACGATAAAGTTATTTCTATCCACTCTTGAATCATTAACGTCTCGACTTCGTCTCGACGTTAAACGATTCACTCGTGGATAAAATTTAACTTTATCGTCTTGTATAATAAATTACTATTATCTACGATAGAATCTTGTAAACACGGTAAATATAAAAAAAATAAATGTAAATTAGGATTACTAGCAAATAGTTGTAATTTTTCGTGGTTAAAAATGTTAAAATACGTTGCTACTGACGACGTGAATAATGAAATCATTTTAAGCACGTTGTTACTGATGACGTAAACTAATGAAAACATGTTATTAAACAGTCGTTTTACAAACTTAAAATTGCCAACTAGAAGTCAATTTTATAGACTGTCGTAGCTAATAGTATATTACGCAACTAGTTTAGAAAAGTGATAAGTATAAGCATTAGCGGGTACTTAAACGGCCATACGAGTTTAGTAAAGCCACTTTTCTAACTCGTTTCGTATACTACTTTATCTCATTTCATAAGAAATGTGAAATATTCAATTTTATATAAAAGTGACACTAAATGTCAAAACATAACCAAGCTGAGCAGAACTCATTTCTATGTACTAAAGCACAATAAGCAGGTCCAGTTGATGTTATACGTGTAATAAAGTGTACTGTTGGTGGCACAGTAAGTCTAGGTAAAATTCGAGGTTGGCAGATTCGGTCGTGTCAGTCTGCGTCAAAACTGAAGCAAAACCTAACCTGCCAACCTCGAATTTGACATAAACTTACAGTGCCACCAACAATACACTTGAACATCGCCAATCCAAAAACGAATCGCCGTTGTTGTACAGAAAAGTGTTGCTATGCAGAAAAGTACCACATTTCTAAACGATTTTGAATGTAGAAATGTAGTACACTACCAAACGAAATGCGATAAAATACATATATCTACAACTGTTTGGATAAGGTCACATTACGTCACTTGTTTGATACTATATCCGTTAGGTAATAAAATATATAATATAAATATATAAAAAATAAACTTCCATGACATCACTAGTGGTGTACTGGCTTTATTGCCTAACTGAAATAGTTCCTACTTAGTTTCCTACTAAAATATTTTTGAAAATGACAGATCTGACATTTCTTTTAATGCACTTTTCTCAATTTTAGCCAGTTGTAGATAAAATTTTGTACAATACAAGTGTGATAATACACCATTAATATACTTGTGTACTTACATACACGTATATTAATGATGCTCTTATCCCACTTGTATAGTAAATAACTATTATCCAACACCTCTCAATAGACGCCCCATAACTATAACGATTTCAACAATCGCAGTACTAATATTACATACAAGTGACTTTTTGATTTCCATAACTCAACTAGTGAGTTTTGGTTTACGCAATAATGTTTTCCCGCTGCTAATCATGTAAGTCAGTGATACAGCCTTGGTAACAAAACGTGTAAGTCGGTGATTATATTTGTTTGCTGCTTTTCCGTGACAACGGAACTTAATATTATTATTGAGTTCCTAATAATAAAATTAGCAACGCAAGATGCAGACTTAGACGTTTTGTTTATAATTGCAAGTATTTATGTGACATGTGACATGCACACGTAACACAACTCACGAAAATTAATCCTGGTGACAGGTGACAAACCAAACAATTTTTTCAAAATCTAGGAAAATTTCGATAAGCAGCGGGAATAATATAATAAGTTAACTCAGAATGAATCGCCTATTAGCATTTTCGGCAGGCAACAAGCCGCGGCTTCGCCTTGACTTGTACTTGCCTACCTAAAATGTTAATAAGTCTTTATTCGCAATCACATTGTAATGTGTCAATTTCATGACATGACAACAGCTGGGAACTAGATGATTACTTGAAACTAGCCAGGAAATTATTACATACCCCGAAAAATATTACATACCTGAAGAGTGGGGTGTTTCCATGGTAACAAAACATTGAGTGGGTTGTTTTCATGGTAACAAAAATATTAGCTACATTAAGATATCTATTATTCAGAATTCAATTGTAGTTATTTTTAAAATTAGATGATTGCAAATAAAATAGTATACATACCACGGTGGGAACTTTCATCCCTGTCTCGAGATAAAGTTAACCTCGACGCTACGCGTCTCGGTAAACTACCTAATCTCTCGACAGTAATGAAACACTTCCCACCTCGGTATGTAATATACTATTACATGCCTTGTTACTTAAATAGCTATTAATGTCCTCTTTGCTCTGATGCACTCAGAAATCGAAAAGGTTATAATAAACAGGTACTGTGATTTCAAATCAAAATTTGTTTATTGAGAGGTGTGGATAAGATTGTATACTGCACGCGTAGGGTTACAAGGTATTTTACCCAGACGAGAAAATTAGCACACACGGCCCAAGCCTTCGTGGGCCAAGCGTTTTTACTCGTGGCTAATATCCCCATAACACTAATAGTCCAGTAAATAACTATTCTTATTAATGTCATTTTAACATTAGAACAGCTTATTCACTGGTGTAATTTTCAGTCTTTTATCCACTGGAGACAACAAAATTCACAACTTGAAATAAAAATAAAATTTAGAACCTCAAAAGACAATACACATTGCCATTCTTATACATTATATACGTAATAAACGCACAGTTTTGTTGGGCGTACAATAGTATTGTCTATTACTGCTACTTTATTAGTAGAGTGTACCGTTTCATACAACAAAATTTTAAAATATTAACATTCTTTCTATAAATAAACAATTTGCACATAACTCATCTAAGTAAATATACAACGACCTAATAATGTTGATATACATAAAATTGCAAGACGATTGTTTGTACGAGTATACCCAATAATATTTTTATTTCGGTAAGATTATCTGAAGTTAATTATGTGCGCAGGTTCAATTAATATTGGAATGGAAATTTATTACAAACTCAATTCCTATCACTAAAAGACGAATTTATATGCATTTGCATATGTTTTTGCTAGTTCATTTCGTATTAACTTAAAGTTTTCTTTGCAAATGATTCTAAAAAATGTAATATTATTTTTATTCTGTATCTATACATATAATTGCATAGTTTACATTAAATCCATATTTTGCAATATATGCATATATCTTTGCATATATAGTACTTTTTGCGATTTTTAAAATTATAAATATTTTAAAATACAACAGCTGGTTCAGGGTTTTCAAGGAATTTAAATTTAACTTGTTATTTGGAAAAGCTATAATATTGCTTTGTAGATCTTTTACCTAATTTTACTCAGCACTTAAAAGGGCGCAAATCCCTTATTAAGAAATAAAGTGAAACCTGCCTATGTTGCAGAACAAAATACAAAGTGAATTAGTTACATTGCCACCCACTTTACAACACTGATTCAGACAATTAAAGAACTGAAATCATTGAGAAAACCCTAGTAAAAAATTTGGTGTGATACACGCACACAACTTCCTTTTACAATGATATTGTAACTAATCAAAAATTTGTTTTTTAGTTTTAAGCATTTGTAAAAAAATCAACAATTACAAATCCTACGAACCAAAAAGTTAGTTAAGGTTAATAAAAAACCCAATTTAGAGGTATTGAACTGGAAAATCACCTACCTCACATCAATACACATTAAAAATGTAATAAAAATGTAACGTTTAAAAAAATCGTTAAAGCAGTTTTTGAAAAAATCGAAAAAACTGAAGAATCACAAGAGTAAACACCATACTTCCGGCTATGCCATTTTCTTCAAAAGCTTGCTGTCGCATCTAGATAGTACACAAAAGTTATATCTGAAGTTTCAACGGCATACCTCTTTTCGCTTTTGGGATATTCTGTTCACAGACACACACCCACAGACACACAGACAGACCAATAAACAAAAACATGTTTTTTGGATTCAGAGGACTCTAAAACGTGAAGATTGGTTGAAAACTCAATTTCGAATTTTTGGGGTAAATCCAATACTGCCTTTATTGTAAAAGGAAGTAAATATTGAAAAAGAATAGCAAACATTTAGAATAAACCTTTTGGAAGTGCATCACGCGAAGTACTTTAACAAAAAAATCCTGAATTTTCCGTTTTATCCAAAACGAACGATCGTTTTCACGATATATTTTGTATGATAGGTGACAACATTTAATTACTGAAAATTTTGAAAAGTATCTTCTTCGCCATTTTAATAGTAATTAAACGATAATTGTAGCTGTTTCTAATTTAATAACTTATTTTATCCATATTAGAAACCCTTTTAATTTAGTGTTGTTACTCTCTAACATTTATTTTTTTCTTTATATTAATATTAAATAGAAATTGTTTGTGCCTATTTTGATTTTTTACTTCCTTTTACGATAAAATTCGAAATTGAGTTTTCAACAAATCTTCAGGTTTTAGAGTCCCTTGATCCCAAAATTGGTCTGTCTGTGTGTCTGCCTGTCTGTCTGTGTGTCTGTCTGTCTGTCTGTGAACAGAATATCTCAAAAATGAAAAGTGATTTTTCAGTTTTCTTCGATTTTTTCCAGTTGAATACTTCTAAAGTGGGCTTCTCTTGCTTTTTTTCAATTTTTTTATTAACTCCTATTTTAAATAGAACATCCGGTATATTATTACATTTTTGTATTCAGCTTAAAATTTTAGAGAAAATTTGTCTCTTCAACTAACGCTCTAATTTGTACCGTTTTTATAGAATTTGTAATTTTTGAGGATTTTTGACAGATGCTTAAGAATTAAAAATGAAATGTTTTACTAATTATAAGATCACTGTAAAAGGAAGTTGTGTGAGTTTTTAATGCATATTTTGCATACTTAAATGCATATTTTGTATGTGTAGGTGCATATGTTGCCTGCATATTTCCACTTTTTTAGTACATATAAATCTGACCTTCACTTGTCACACATAATCTGCAAACTGACATACTTGCCTCTTAATACCAAAATACCTTGAAATGCTGACATTTCTGAGTAATATTATTGTTGGTACTATTCGAAAACTTCGTGAAAACTACAAATCCATCTTTAATTCCTTTTTAATTATAAATAAATTCTAATTAACTAGGAACTGATTTGCTGATATGATTATTGAATTATTACTCCGAAAATATGTTTATACTAGTACATCTAGGTTTTGTTGATAACATCGATATCTTATTATGTACAGATTATAATCACCATATATTTTTGTATATATACCAATCCCAAAAATTTAGCTATAGTTAGATAGACCAATAATAATGCATGGTTGCAATTTTATAAACATTAATAAATTATTTTTATACTATCTTTAGTAAATGTTAATGAATAACTTGATGCGTAACACTTTAGCAGATATTCATATATTATTAAAAAATTCTGACATTTGACAAGTAAATTTTCATTACTACAGTATAATTTATTGTGCAAGAAATAACTAACTAGTATTTCAGGGATTCTACCACTAAACCACGTAATTTAACTTTGTTCAGAAAGTATATGAGTATACGTACATCGATCGACAGCAACTATGCCAAAATTATTTCTTAATTATGAATGTCCTTGAGATGTTATAGGTGATCATAATTTACATTGTACATTAAAATCGATTTAAAATCGTCTGAAGATTATTATGAGCGCAGAGAGTCGAGTCTTATGTAAAACGTTTGTACTTGCATAAATTCAAAATAAATTATTAATGGTTCAACTCTGAAAATGTCGTGACAATAACTTGTAGTCTTAGATTTACAAACCTTGAACGTTTTACAATGTAAACATTTGTAAATTCAACAATTTAGAGCAAGTGTTATAAAAATTAATTAAAAATTTTATCTCATTTCTTAGAAAGAAATAAAAATTTTCGAAAAATCGTAAGACTCTTTTTAACTTGATGTTTTATAATAAGCGGCTCCATAGCCCTTGCATAGATTACGTTTTGGGACTGCGTACTTCAGACTATGCCCAAAAAATGGACAAATTCTGCAGCCGTAGAAAGCTTTTGATATCCGAGAGAATATCGCATATCGAGAACGAACAATTGGTTGCAGTTTATCTGCACGGAACCATCCACTTGCATTCGTATAAAAAAAATAAACAACGTTTTTGAAATCCTTGAATTTTTGCGTGAATGTAAATATAAGACAATATAAGGCGGTAGAATGTTGTACTTTCATTCACTAAAAAATGCCAGGGTCATATCCAATTAATTGATTTACGGTTGATGTGTTGGTGGGCTTACCTTGCTAAATTTCAGGTTTATTGTAGACCAAATAGTGGCCAAATTTTATTTAGAGCGTTTAATGTTCAGTGGATTACATTCTCTTAGTAAAATACTGTCTGAACTGGGTCCTACTTTTTCATAAATATTAAACTAACGTATTAATCTGCAAAATAACTATAAAGTAATTATTAATAAGCGAAAAAACACAGTTAAGTTTTTTGTGATGTATATTTTTCATTACCAGAAAAGATTAAATCTTTTCTAAAATTCTAAAATTACTGGTTGATTGATTGCGAATGTAGTGACTATTATATTCAACGATGAGAATCCATGTCAACCACAAAAGTGTCGAAAGTATTCAAATAATTTGCACAGTTGTAGTTCTTTCTAACTCGATCAAATCATTGATAAGAGTCAATTTTACAAATTTAATTCGTTACGTAATTAGTTACGTAAGCATCCTAATCAACTACGTCGGGAATAACCTCAGTTTTCAAAAGAAATTACAATAAGCTGTCTTACCTACAAGTTCCATGACAAGTACAAAACTCGTAACCATGGTTCCACCAGTTGCGGTAGCACAGAAAAATCGAAGTACTAGGAAAAGCCAGAACCAAGGAGCAAAGGAAGCCGCTGATCCGCATATGACTTGTATTATAACAGCACAAACTAATGGTCCGCGCCGCCCAAATCTAGGAAAAAATAAGAATTACAGTCTTTACAACTACATTTTCCTGCGGTTATGAAAAACGGGAACTAAAATAACGCATACGTTTAGTTAGAACTTCTATCATTCGTTAATTTATTCATAATTATGAACTTTTTTTAACCATTCGATATTAAGAGTCATTGACGTATAGGATAGACCAAAAAAAGATGATAAATATGATCATTGCACAGACAATACTTTAGGTAGACTTGTCAGCCACACTTTGTTGAACTGATTCAATTTATTCCTGAAAAATAAAATTTAGACATTTTGTGTTACTTCTTTCGGGCTACCCTGTATATATAATTTTTCTATTTCTGATTAATAATAAGTTTCAATACACTATAAAATTGTTCTCAACTTTCCAGTATTTAGTAGTAAGCCATTAAATAATACTGCTGCCTGACAGTCATTGTTATAGAGCTGTAATTTTGCAATACCTATACTAATAAATGTAATTTTTCTGAATAG
The DNA here is from genome assembly GCA_940337035.1 of Agriotes lineatus. Classification (NCBI taxonomy): domain Eukaryota; kingdom Metazoa; phylum Arthropoda; class Insecta; order Coleoptera; family Elateridae; genus Agriotes; species Agriotes lineatus. The sequence goes on from OW679194.1 coordinate 142,921,288, forward strand.
TGATTACAATTTATATTGCATTATAGCTAAAACACATGCAAGCAGACAGAAAATTGCATCAGCACACGTGAGTATGTAAAAATTATCAGTTTATTTCACCCACTTACAACCAGGAAGTGTCCAATTTTGTAACAACGTTCTGGGATTACAACACTTTAATTTACTGTAATTCCAAATTCCTCTGGAAAACAACATGAAAAGTACTTTAATACTAATATCCGACGTATAATATAAATCTACCCGGATTATGTAAATTTTTACAATAATGAGCTTTATAGAAAAATTTAGTTATATATTTTTTGTTGTAAAAATTAAATTGAAATTTGCATGTAATTCATAAGAAAAGAACGGGCAATTGAATAAAGTGGATTAGACCTAAATTGTTTAATGCATACTCGTCTTCAACCCCGCCCCTCCATCATCTGTCAATCACTATTAACAACGGCCAAAGTTGCTTATATCAAATGTCACTAAATGAGAAAAACACTCAATTTAAAAATTGAAAGATAAAATCTACAGTATGACATCTAAACGGATACAAATTTTGGACATCCATTGGCCAAAATATTATTTAGATTTGGTACACATCAAAGAAGCACATTTTACCAATGTATCTTTAAAATAAACAAACGCACTTAAAAAAATCACTCGGTATGTAAGAAAAACAGTGAACTATATTAAGTAATTGTTCAAATAGCCTACTGCGAAATATTGTCAGAGATAATATAATAAGTAGTACGCTTATTATCGATGATTTTTTATGAATATTATGAGTTATAATCCCAAAGATGAAAATATGTATTTTCTTGCATTGGGATTATAACGAAATTATAGATTATTAGGTGTAAGTACTTGAATTATATTTAGAAAGAAAATATAATGATTTAAAATATCTACCAGAGAGAGCGTAATACTATTATATTACGTGAGTTTCATGCTAATGATCAATGTTTGTCCAAACACACTTTCTATAGCTTTTTATGGTTAAAACGCAGACCGTAACTTAGAAAAATCACTTGACATTTCTAAGTAGTTCATTTGACACGTTTTGATGATTTGAGCCATTATGGTAACTTGATTGTTAGCATCATCTTCATTTATGTACCTAATTCGGGCATTAGCTTTTCTAGTCTGTCCATGTTGGTTGTCATAGGTTATGTCTGTTGTGACTGCACATGAGGTATGGCTGCTGTCAGTGGAGCGAGTAAAAGTCTTGTATTAGCACTGCGTGTCGGTTGTACTTGGATTTGGTTGGTTGTTTGGACGTAATGGTGGGAATTTTCTACTTGGTACTTCTTTGTAGATCTTGCAACCCTTGTAATTTGCTGGGTGAGCTTCGTTACAAAGAGCGCACTTGGCCGGGACAGTTATTGGCTCGTACACGATTTTGTTGTATGCGCGTTACCGCATTTAACACATCTAGCCTGGAGCTTGCAGTAAGTTTTTGTATGTCCGTACCGTTAGCAGTTTGCACACTGGAGAACTTTTCTTTTTGGCAGGGTGGTTCGACTATTATTTTGGTAGGTAGGTAAATTGCAGTCTGGAACGCCAACGGCTTGACAAATCACAGTCAAGAGCTTCAGGCATTTATAACCCAACACAATTTAGATATTGTACTTGTATCTGAAAACCCACTTCACTCATAGGAGCTACATAAGAATTCCACGGATTACTACCTATGACACCAAGCATCCGGATGGACAGCGCATGGCGGTTCCGCTGCCATCATTCTCAATGGTTTAAACTCCTTAGAAATCAAATAAAAATCATTTATACAATTATTATAATTAACTGAGTTCCTTTTCTATCTGCAAGTTACGATGCCGATGCAGATGACGGTGAACCGCCAACCGGCAAACTGGCTAAATCGAAACGAATCGAGAGCCAAAATTTATTCGAATAATTATTCAAATAATTCAAATTCGGTTATTAATATCATTCGAATGCAAGTAATTCGGTTATTAAAATTGTCCGGTTATACCCATCACTACCAGCAATGGGGCTCCCGGTTAACTACCCCTAAAGGCAGGGAGCTGCAAAAATCCTTAACTACAAATAATCTTAACTATCTTTCCACTGGTCAGCCACTTCTGTATAACCAAAAACATAGCGCAAAATTATACAAGGATAGAACAGTGCTTAGATCTCTCATCTGACCATTCGCCATTCTTAGATACGTTAAATACTACGGTATTTCACATCCACAAACCTCCTAGTCTTTATAATAAAAGAACGATTGGGACTTATTTAGAGAAACAATAAGTAGAAAAATCAACCTAAACATACCTCTTAAAACTAGAGAAGACGTATATGAAGCCGTAGAACACCTAAACTGCATAATACAAAATGCAACTTGGAAATCGACACCTGAATTTTTACCACAAGAAACCCAATATAACGTATCAATTCATGTTAACAAAGAATAGCTGAAAACGGAGACTCCTCAAATTATGGCAAAACACCCGGTCTCCGCTGACAACAATTCTTTTAACAGAGCAGCACGAAACTTGAAGAATATACACCAACAAGCCAAAAACCAGACATTTCAAAACTACCTGGAAAGTCTCGCCCCTACGAAGGCTGCAGATTATCTCTCTGGCGTGTAGCAACTAAGCACATAAGCATCCTCAACCAAGAACACCGCTATCAGGAAAAATGATGGTAGCTGGGCTAGAACCGCGAACGAGAAAGCTGAAACGGTCGCCGCCCACCTCGCTGAAGTATTCCAGCCGTTACCATCCATGTTACCACAAGAAGAAGAAAATATGATCCAAGAACAACTTCACGCGGCATATCAACTAAGCATACCAATTAAGAAGTTCAAAATGGAGGAGATAAAATCTGCAATCAAAAACAGCTTAAACGTGAAGAAAGCTCCGAAATACGATCTCCTTATAGGAGTAAGGTCCTGAAAGAACTCCCTGACGAAGGTTTCAAACTTTTTGGCAGAAATATGTTAATGCTATACTACGAACATTTCACTTCCCATCACAATGGAAAGTAGCACAGATTATTCTAATAGCAAAGCCGGGAAAACCACCCGAGAAAGTAACATCTTATCGCCCCATAGGTCTGTTGCCACTGGCATCAAACTATTTGAAAAACTCCTACTCAAAAGATGAAAACCTCAAATTGAAGAAAACGAACTGATTCCAGAACACCAATTCGGTTTTCGAAACGAACATGCTACAATTGAGCAAGTTCATCGAGTAGTCGAACAAATCCTCCAGGCATTTGAAACAAAAAATACTGCTCCGCAGCCTTCCTTGGTATTGCCCAAGCATTTGATAGGGTCTGGCACCCTGGATTACTCCTAAAGATTAAACAGAAGCTTCCACATACATACTATTGACTGTTTAAATCGTACCTATCAGATGGTACTTCCAAATCAAGCTCCAAGGCGAATTAACTAACTTATATACCATTAACTCCGGGGTTCCCCAATGAAGTGTGCTGGGCCCTATTTTGTATCTGCTGTATACCTCCGGCATTCCCACTACACAACAAACCACGATAGCCACATTTGCGGATGATACCGCTATATTAGCCTTGCACGAAAATGCTGTGACCGCATCTGCCAACCTCAAGTAGCCCTAAATTCAATAGAAGATTGGCTAAAATAATGGCGTATCAGGTCAATGAACAAAATCCGCACATGTTACCTTTACTCTCAGGACTAACACGTGCCCACCTGCAAGATTGAACAACGTGCAACTACCTCAATCGCAAGATGTGAAATACCTAGGCATCCACTTGGACAGAAGACTAACTTGGAGGAAACACATTTTCACCAAGCGTAAGCAGCTAGGTCTAAAATTCACAAATTTGCAATGGATAATTGGAAGGAAATCAAAACTCACCCTGGATAATAATCTCTTATCTATAAAGTAGTACTGAAACCTGTATGGACATACAGTATTCAACTTTGGGGTACTGCGAGCACCTCAAATTTGAAAATCCTGCAGCGCTTACAATCCAAAACTCTACGACACATCACCAACGCCCCATGGTACGTGAAAAATGACACATTACATTGTGACCTTCGCATGAAAACTGTGAAAGAAGAAGTGAAGTGCAATAGTAAACGCTAACAATCTCATCTCGAACTTCATCCAAACTCGTTAGCAGTGAATCTATTAGACGACAGTGAGGCATTATACAGACTTAAAAGAGTTAATTCTCTAGATCTAACGACAAGATTTTAATTCTTAGTATATCCTGAATAACTAGATTAAGTGTAATATAGAAGGAATTCCCCATTGGAGAGATATCCCCACATGTCATTAATCAAGTCAACTAATTTACTTAATGTTTATCTAAAACAGATGTAAATATTAATTTGTAGTCAAAATAAAAATAAAAAATTGACACGTGAAACAAAATCAAGTTAGCTCGTACTAAATCGAAAATCGCGAGTCGCTATATTGTCAGTATGGAAAAGGTCCCTAAATTTAAGTGGTGATGATTGACGCACAATTAAATGATTATATTCTCAAAATTATAAAGATATAAACAGACGCTCAGTTCATTGGTAAATCATGATTGGCCTTTTTTTCGTAGTTTGATCCAAACTTCCAAGAAATTTGAATTATTTATATGTTACAATTCGAAATAATGTTAGATTACAATATGTATATATTTACACATACCACAAAACATGCAAATAAAGTTTTAAAAAGTAAAAAACGAAATTTTCAAATATGATTTACGATATTTCAAAAACCACTAATTTGAGATAAGGCTGCGTAGCTGAAAGTTCTACTTTTGCTTCATATGATTTTGTAATTAAGTTAGTAAATCAAAGTATTAATTGATCTATAACTTATCAGAAATCCTATCGACTACCTCATATGCTGCATACATTAAGAACGTATGGTGTTCTGGTCACCACCCCTAGGAATGCCTCACAGTGAAAAATAATCAGTTTAATTCTTCTTCACCGTTTCCACCTTAATAATATCTTAATCTCTATGTGACATATTTGACATTTTACTCGATTTTAACGATCGATTAACATGAATCTAGTTTAAACTTCATTATTTCAAAAATCAGTTGAGAGAATTTTTAAAGTTCTGCCATTTCGCTACTCTGCGATAAAGCGTAAGTTCGGCATTATCTTTTTCTCCCAACTTACCATCTTTCCTAATATAACTCCATCATGTACTCGGTATGTTACTGAATACATTTGGCGAGATTGCGCAGCCGTATAATATACCAATATGATATACAAGATGCTTTTATAGTTGCCCTGTTATTAGTGTTTTCCATAGTTGACTCCAGTTAACGCAATCGAATTCTCTTTTGTAATAAAAAAATATATTGTACCCCCCATCCAAGAAAAGCGCCCTTCGGTACTTTTCAAGAATACTTCGACACACAGCAACACTCCGTTTCGTAAGTACAATGAAATATTATGAACCAATTATTTATAAAAAACATTTTTTTTGCCTTCGACCATACCTCAAAAGTTGATGTGGCCTTCATTTTCGGAGGACCTATCGTATGAAAACGATGCAAAACTTCACAGGAAGGTTCCTGGCCACCGGAATCGTATACACTGTACACAATACACATACTAACATACGTACACCGCACAGCACATTTAGGCACCCCCCAATACGAGGAAGGGATCTAGTGGGCTGGGGTTTTACCAAAAGATCCGCACAGCCGAGACGGAGATTTGGTATAGTGGGTTCATTAGTCGGTTGACACGAATCTTAAAGATATTTGACTCAGAGTGTTTTTCGATATGAGGGAATTTCAATACTTCGTGTTCTCACTTGCCTTTTCCAAAATTAATCCCTGTTCCGCTGTTTGCATTTTTTTGGATCCACAAATAGCCTAAGGCGATTTTTCATATGAAAGAAACTTTACTGTTTGCTTCAGGGATTAGGTCTTCTAGCATGAGATATGAGTGTTGGTATTCGGTAGTTTTCGCATTTTGTGATGAATATTTATTATGAAGGGAAATGAAGAGTCAATCCAGTCTCTCCACAATTGGTGCCTATATCGTTGATAATCCGAATACCTTTATCTTCAACTTCTGAGAGAAGTAGTCAGGTTCTTAATCTATTTTCTCCCAATAAAATTTCCACCCGTTCACAATTTTCCCCAAATCACTCAGAATTCTTCTGATTCAATAAACCAATTCTTGTCCTTAAACAGTCTAGTTAGTAACCTTAAACTACAGTTCAAAATAATAAAAAATATTTCATATTTGTTTAAAAACCTGTGTGTGCCGTTTTTAACTAGAAAATGTAATCTAAGTTACTCTTATTAATAGCAATTTACTTGTTATACAAATATTGTTTGTCCTATTGGTTAAAGTGACAAACTTTGAAAAGATAAATTAATATATGACGTTCCTAGGGCCGGTTGCAGAAAACAATGTTAAGCGTGGTGTTAGCTAACATCGCGTCAAAGTGAACAAAATCATATCAAATTTTGCTTACTAATGTATTAGTTACCATAAACATTTGAGATTGGATTCGTTTTTCTTCACTTTGACGTCGCGTTAGCTAACACCTGACTTAACGTTGCTTTCTGCAACCGGCCCCTAGTGTTTGTTATTATAAATTAATGTAATCGCTGTTTTGAGACAAATAAAGAAAATAATTAGGTTTTATTGATCAACAAATCTCATCTCATTAGATAGTATTTTAAACTGTAAGCATCTTCTCTTCGAAGGATAAAATCAGTTTAACAGAGTAATTATCTATCATAAAGAATTTTTTAATACTATGCTATCATTATTATTATTATTATTATTTATCAACAATATTAGAAATTGCCCCCATTGCGATCGATGCACAAGGCTGTGTGTCGTAAAAGTGATTGTTGGGTTCCTAAAAGAATTTCTTGGTTATTGCGAATAGTATATGCAGGCTGTTGTATTCCAAGACGTAATTCCTTAAAAGAGTGTACTTCCGTAGCATAAACTAACTGTTTCATGTGACCCCCAGAAGTAAAAGTCTATGGGAGTTAGATCTGGGGAACGCGGTGGCTATGCCACTGGACCACCTATTCCAATCCATCTCTCTGAAAAATGAGTGTTAAGCCTATTTCTTACACGTAAACTTCCAGAGCGCGTGCCCCATCGTGCTTGTACCACATTTCATTTCTAATGTTTAACGGGACATCTTCCAGTCATATCGGCAACGAATTTTCGTAATTTTCAGCATTCAAACGTGATAATTCAGTCCAATTAAGCCATTATTTAAGATTAACGCTACCATATTCACACTAAATATTTGTTGGAAATGAGAGAATCCCTCTAAATGGGGGTTTTCTCTTGCTCATTCATGGAAATGATGAAAATTAGTAATTTCGCCTCTCGTAAAACAGGCCTCGTCAGTCTACAAAATATTAGGTATCTTCATGCATCTGAATCCAGTTACAAAATTTTAAACGAGCTTCTGCATCATTACCCAGAGCTTGAACTCTCTAATAATGGTATGGATGGAAACGCTTCCTTCTTATTGTTTTCCAAACCTAATGAGTGACAAAACACTGGGTTATAATAAAGTAACGGTGTACTTATTTAATAAACCTAATGTCTGGCAATATCCAGAGCATAGAAATTCTCCATACACATAATGTCGGATCTCCTTCTTATTAATTAAAAATTTGTTCTTCATTTTCTACGGGTATATGTAGTGTTGGCCAGCCGGGTGCCTTTGTTAGAATGCCCCGTGTTCACTTATCTGTAGATATGAATTAGTTAAAACTTCATGTGTAGCTATGCTTCTGGTAGGATACTTTCTTATGTATTCTTCATGGGCAGCTAAAGCATTGTCATCACACTAACCATACACATTCACAATATCTGCGTATTCCTCGTTCGAAAAAATCTCGGCATTGTAATTAGGTACGTTAATAAACATTTTAACAACAATTGTAACTATTTAACTGTTTAATAATTGAAAGTTAACACTGAAAACAATATTATTGGTTGTCAATAATAACGTTCAATTGATATGGAAAACTAATAGCATTCATGGACTAGTTGCTGTTGGCACTGAAAAAATATAAAATCAGGAATAGCTCGTTAACAGTTGAGTTTCGGATATATGTTTATCTAAAATATTTGACTCTAAATGGGTTGCCCAATTGATTTCTAGAATATTTCTGGAACGTTTTGGGACACTGTATATTTGGGAATCATTATGTAGGTGTTAGAGCTGCACACGTTTAAATATTATTATCACTGCTTACATTTTTGATACCTGCATTAAATCGACTTTTAAGAATCTTAGATTCAATACATATAAATCAATTTAACCTAACGCCTTTGAACAAGTACAGAATAATGTCAAAAACTTTCCATAAATCGTAAAAATCCAAGACAATATTCCATAGTTAATTATATCATATGCGTTTAATTACTCTGAGATAAAAGCTAATTGAATTAGCGATAAGAAACTAATAAATTCCAGGATTTATAATTTTTTAATTGTTGTAAACCATTTTAACTAAAAGACGCAGATACGAATTATAATATTTTATGTAACGGTTAAAATACAAAAAATTTGAAAGCAATTAATCTTTTAGTTCCAATAATGAATGGCTACCAAATTATCATTTAATGTCAACTAACACTATTTAATGAAAACTGGGAATATGAAAAAGTTCCAATAACATCCTATAGTTACTTCCGTTTTTATTCTTCCACATTCCAAAACAGTTATAGTGCCTCAAGACAGACATTGTAAAGCACAGGCAATTTAATGTTAATCTAATTCATTTTGACTATCAATAGTCGTTTGTCTAAGAGGTAGCACATTAGTAATGACCCTCTACCAACAACGGAAAACGGTAATAAAAGACTTCACCGCTGCTAATAGCGCCATTTAATGTATTTATATTATTTATGACCTCGGCTAGCAGTATGTGTATTTGAGAAGTAATATTTTGTCACATTACATTTTCGTAGAAAAAGATTGTTTAGATATAATTAGATACTACAACTTGTTACAAATAATATTTAATTAAATTTTCAGAATTTTATGCTATGAACATAATAATAGCTATTTATGCAACAAGTGCTAAAAGTTGACGTTTATGCCTTCGGCTTCATTTCATAATTTTCATGTCTCGTGCATAAACGACTTTTAGCATGCGTTGCATACAATATTTTATCTATGACCTTAATTTTACCGTTATTAATCCATAAATATCGATTTAACAAAGGTTTGCATCTGCGACACTTTTAATTTATGTCATAATAAACAGTAGGCCACGCGCGGGCGAATGTTTGCCGAAGCCAGTGCTGTCAAGGTCAGTTACGAAATGTAATTATTAATACTTCACATCTGAGTGTATTCTTTACATAACTCTTTAATTATTTCAAAAACACTTTACCTGTAACGCAAGAAGCAACTAGAATAACTTTACAACTTAACTCCCAGTTCGAAATTGTAGTTTTATAACCTCACTTCACTTTTAACACTAGAGCTAGAAGTAAACAGCTGATTTCTTTAAACACGGTAAACTATAAAAAGTCACTTTTAGTGAAACAAGCTAGCGCTAAACGGCCTACTTTTAGTAGTGGGGAGCGACCACTACTAAAAGTAGGTCTTTTAGCGCTAGCTTGTTTCACTAAAAGTGACGTTTTATAGTTTACCGTGTTTAAAGAAATCAGCTGTTTACTTTTAGCACACGGGCTAAAAGTGAAGTGAGGTTATAAACTACAATTTCTGCAAATGAAGTTGTAAAGCTATTCTAGTTGCTTCTTGCGTTACAGGTAAAGCGTTTTTGAAATAATTAAAGCGTTAGGTAATGAATACAGTCATATGTGGAGTATTAATAATTACATTTCGTAACTCACCTTGACAGCACGGACGTGGCCAAACAATCGCCTGCGCGGCGTAGCCTACTGTTCATTATGATATAAATAAAAAGTGTCGCAGATGCGAACCTTTCTTAAATCGATATTTATGGATTAATAACGGTAAAATTAAGGTCGTAGATAAAATATTGTATGCAACGCGTGCTAAAAGTCGTTTATGCGCGAGACATGAAAATTATGAAACGAAGCCGAAGGCTGAGTTTCATAACATATCTCGCGCATAAACGACTTTTAGCACGCGTTGCATAAATAGCTATTATCTACGACCACCACTAAAAGTAGGCCTTTTAGCCTTAGCTTTTTTCACTAAAAGTGACGTTTTATAATTTAGCGTGTTTAAAGAAATCAGCTGTTTACTTTTAGTCCAAGTGCTAAAAGTGAAGTGAGGTTATAAAACTACAATTTCGAACTGGAAGTGTGGTTGTAAAGTTATTCCTGTTACTTCTTGCGTTAGAGGTAAAGTGTTTTTAAAACCATTAAAGCGTTATGTAATGAATACAGTCAGATGTGTAGTATTAATAATTACCTTTGATAACTGACTTTGTCAGTATTGGTTTCACAAACATTCGCCCGCGTACCAAGGTCTCTCTTTATTATGACATAAATTCTAACTGTCATAGATGCAAACCTTTGTTAAATCGATATTTATGAATTAATAACAGTAAAATTAAGGTCATAGATAAAATATTGTATGCAACGCGTGCTAAAAGTCGTTTATGCACGAGACATGTTATGAAACTCAGCATAAACGTCGACTTTTAGCACGTGTTGCATAAATAGCTATTATAACAGTTACCAATTATTTCAATATAAAATAAAATACTTACTTATCTGATAAAATACCGAAAAGTAGATTCCCAAATAATATTCCCAGCATTGTAACGGTTTGAGCAAAATTGGCAAGTTGAGTTTTTTCGCATACCAAATCCCATTGTGACACAATTGTTTCTGTGAAGATCGACCTGAAAATAAAAATATTAAGTTAAACACTTTTTTTTAATTTTAGTTTACTGCTATAACAGAAGATACGTTTATTTAACTAAAATTGAATTGCAACAATAAGTTATATAAAGCAATTTTAATTCTGAAATGCAGTATCAATTTATATATATTTATATAAACAGCAAACACAAATTATTATTAATTGGAAAAATAACTTCTCTAAGGTATTCAATTCATGAAAATGTCACAAACAAAATGCTAAACAGAAAACTACTACTATAAGCAATCATATGTTAATGAAATAACTGACAAGCAACTGCCGCAAAGAATTAAAGACGTTTTAAGGTACTTCTTACATTCGAAAAAATCTGTAAATGGGTTTACACCGAACTTTCCTCGGGCGAATTAGATCAATTTGAAAATTTAAAAAAAAATATATCCCGCTGGGGTTTGAACCCACCGCATCTGCATAGCGATCGTAACCGCATCTGAGTAGCGATCGTAACCGCATCGATAGCTCGAACTGCGTCATCCAGCCTTATTAAAATGAGTGCTTCGCGTGCCTCTACTTAACGGAACGGTCCTGTTGTTGAAAAGTGTCGACTCTTTTGTGACATTCTCCTGTATCTGTTGAGTCCTATATTCGGCAAGTGTAAAGCCTGATCGATGTAAAGTTATTACTTCCTTCTATTTTTAATGAACGCAAAAATAACTAAAATTTTATTGTTTTGAGATGCCCACTGTATATATTTATCTAAAATTTTCACGGTTTTATGCCAGCTAAGGAAAAATATACAACTTTTTAATTTCCAATATCACTTACAAATTATAAAATAAACTTAATGCTTTGAAAGTTATTTCAAATAATTCAAAGGCAGAGCAAAAAATTAAATTGAAATGTCAAGATAAATTTTAAAATGAGATATTAAACACTACACTCCAAACGACCTAATTGAAGGGTCACATACAATGATTTGTTTAAGTCGAATGTAACTAGTTGGATTTCTTCATATGAAAAAACGTTTTTTTTAAATTTCTTTTTGTTGCGATTCAGTGATGGATGTACCCAAAAATAATGTGGATAAGAACTCTGTCTTTATTACTTTCTTTTACGATAAAGGAAGTATTGGATTCACCCCAAAAATTCGAAATTGAGTTTTCAACAGATCTTCACGTTTTCGAGTCCCCTGAACCAAAAAAATATGTTTTTGTTCATTGGTCTGTCTGTGTGTCTGTACGTGTGTCTGTCTGTGTGTCTGTCTGTCTATCTGTAAACAGAATATCTCAAAAACGAAAAGAAGTATGACGGTGAAACTTCATATATAAGATTTTTGTACTATGTAGACGAGACAGCAAGCTTTTGAAGACAATCGCATAACCGGAAGTAGGTGTTTACTCTTGTAATTTTTCAGTTTTTTTCGATTTTTTTAAAAACGGCTCTAACGATTTTTTTAAAACTTTACATTTTTATTACATTTTTAATGTGTATTGATGTGAGGTAGGTGATTTTCCACTAGAATACTTCTAAAATGGGTTTTTTTTTGGTTTTTTTTTAATTTTTTTATTAACTCCTATTTTAAATAGAATACCTGGTATGTTATTACATTTTTGGATTCAGCTTAAAATTTTAGAGAAAATTGTCTCTTTAACTAACGCTCTAGGGCCACCTCGGTGGTTGAGTGGGCTTGTCTGCTTAGCAACCAGGTGGACATGGGTTCAAATCTGGCCGTAGCCGAGAATTTTCTCGGAGCGGCAGTGGATTTGAACTCATTAGTTAAGTTAGATGTAAGTTATTGTGTGTGTGGTATGTTTGCATGCGGGGGAGCGTAGTGTAAGTCGCATGCGGCGCATTACCTCCGTTGCACTTCCCGCGAGGTAAAAATGGTCCTCGACACCGAAAGGTAAAAGAGGCTATAGATTATGAATGAACTAACGCTCTACATTGTACGGTTTTTGTAGAATTTGTAATTTTTGACAAATGCTTAAAAATTAAAAATCAATTTTTTGGCCAATTATAAGATCACTGTAAAAGGAAGTTGTGTGAGTGTCTTTCAGCAACAAGTCTGTTCCAGCTATAATAATTCACAGTTACATGTCGTTACTATCTAATCGCAATAAAATGCATTGCGTAATTTAAACAACAGAGTAACGACTACTTATTATTTTATAATTTGTAAGAATTATAACTGTCAATATTTTGCAACTTCATGCAAAAATTTCTGGTCGAAAATGAGTTCGAAGAGAATTGCGTTATCACGATGTGAAGGTTATTAAAGTAGGATAATTACCAGTTTCTGGTTTTGGTCCAGTAATTCTAAACCTTTAATATAAAATTAGAAAGTGATTTGATTTAGTGTATTTACGATTCAGATATCAACCCGACAACTCGCATTATTTATGTATTGATCTTTCGCAAATGCACACCCAAATACCTAAATTTGCATATTATTTACTATATTGTAAACTAAGACTGACTTACAATATTTATAGAAGTATGGATAATTTCTAAAGGCTTTCCGACCAGTCTATGTCTTATTATTAAAAATTAATAAAGATATCTGCTTACAATTTTGACAGTTGGAATGTATGATTGATTTATGTTCAAAATTAAATTTAAAACATAAACACGCTTACTCTGACTAAAGTACACAGATGTATATCGGGCACAGTAGTTTACTCTATTCTTGATAGAAATAAAACTATTTTCAAATGTCAACAACAACAAAACTTAATTACATTTCAGAAAATGCTTCAATAGAAAATACACCATTCTATAAAATATATTAGCCTTAGACATGACCTCTCTATCTCGACCTACAAAAACTTAAATGAGAGATTCTGCAGTTCTATCGAAACGTCAAACTTTTCCATTTAAAATATGTAGTATATTGTGTAGAGATGCTCATAAGGTAAATAGCGATTAAAGAAGTATTTGAAACACAGGATTTCATTTTACTACGCAACTTGCGTCCCTACCTTGTTGAGCGCTTGCGACGCGGAAATTTGGCATCTTGTTCCGGCGTTTGATCGAAGAAGGTCCTTGGGAATTTTTTACGCTTTTCGAAGTCGCGATTTTGGTAAAGAAGATGTCCTATTGATGTCTAGGCACTTCTTACCCTTTGTTATAGAGGATTTGTGCGCGTCTCGACATTTCTCTTGAGTATAGATATAGAGATACTGCCTGGAGAAGATTTTTTAACGCCAGAACTTTCCGAGTACGACATTTGGGGAATTTAGTGTGAGTATGACCGTCTTCAGCCCCTTTTCGATTACCCGCTAACAGTTACTTCAATAATTTAGTCCCCACCGCGTTATGGGCTCCAAATAAGATTCGAATACCCCGGCTTGCTGCAGGATACGTATCCTGCGAGCTTTCTGAGAGCGCTTATCTCGGTGCACCCAGCTGGCGTGCTACCGACTCCCTGATTTAGCCATCAAATTCACGGAAGTCCGTCCCTGTGAAACGTCAACGTCAGGACGGTCTCGAAACCCGTCGAAGGTAACAATTGCCGTTTTATTATCTGTGCTTCCGATGCTACTAGCGAGTGAACCATGTTGCGCGTGTGTGCGTGCGTGCAATCAATAAAGAACTGCCGTCAGTAATTTACATCGAAATTGGGACTAGCGTGATATTTATTAATGTTTGGGCGCTGATTTCGCGTCATTTGTAAAATTCTTGTACGAACTATTGCCGTCGTCCGAGAAGGACTCATTATTCAATGTGTCCACTTTTAACATGTTAAATACGAGGCCTCACCTCATTGTAAGCTGTTCACTTTTAGTTACGTTATGCGAGTTTAATTGTTTCTTGCAGGATTCTATAGAAATTCCTGGGGGCAATCTCCCGATTGCAATTCACAAATTTAAATTGATCTCACTCTTTGGGATCTTCCAGGAATTTCCCCACTTTTATGATTTGTTGTTTTTAATTGGCCAGTCTGTTCTGTAAACAAGGATTTTTGGGGTATTTATATGCATTTACATCGGCCCTTAATTTATTTATATATATATATATGTATCTTATGTGTGTGCCCGGCTTTACGAGTAAATAAAACCCATTTATTTCCCCTGCACTTGATTGCTTAACTCCAGTTTTGCGCCGAATTATTAAGTCTTACAGTGTTCCAATTTAGCTGGAGCGGAATCCATCAATCGTTAAATTAGGGGGTTTGGAACTGTCTGTTGCCCTTAAATTGGTGGCGCCGCACCTCCATCTAATGAACCCACGGCCGTCTTCGGCTACGAGCTGGCCGGCGACCCCTAATTAGCGGTTGGTAGTGACTCATCTGAGCATTGGCTGAGTGAGGCAATTGGTGCTTTAAGTGCTGCATTGAGCTATTGGGCTATCACGTAAGTAATATTCCACCACCCCCTTTACTTCTTCTGGTTACAGTATCCTTTTCACTTGTAATCGTGCAGTATTCTCCATTTCCAATTTGCAAGAAAATGGGCGATGTGTAAGTACATTCGATTAATAATGAATTGATGTACAATCAAAATTCACTCACACACGCTACTTTGCGAAAGGAAAGATTGGAATTTTTTTTTAAATTCGCTCACTGTACATGTACTCTAACGTTATTCTCATCATTTAGCAGGCGTATTTTACCCAAACAAAATCGATCAGGTACAGTGGTCCACTGCAAAAATCAGCAGAACACCGCAAGCCGACTTCGAAAGCTTACTTGTTCTACTGCTACGGCGCTCCAAAGCTACGTCACTTACGCGCTACAATATTTTGGTTTTTCAGTTATGCAGTTATTTACAATTTTTGTGCACATCTACACGGTGACAGCTTTCATTTAAAAAAAGAATTATCGAAATCGGCCCGGCGGAAGTCTCAAAATAGATGTCGAAAGAAAACGCTTTACGTTTTAAATATACAGGGTGATTTTCAACCTATTCACATAAACTTAAGAATTTATTCCTCATTTATTTGCAAATCAATTTCGCGGATATCTAGGAAACTAAAAATCTTTTATTACAATTATATTTGCCTAATAGTTATTATTTGACATGAGGAATAAATCCCCAAGTTCGAAAATGTTCATAAATAAAAAGTTAATATGTAAAACTAACAGTTCGGGATAATTAAGTTAAAATTATGAAAATAACAAAAACATATATGTAGATAATTAAATAAGGTAAACGAAAAAGGAAAGACACAATTTTACAAGAAGAGCTAGAAAAAGAATAACGGCAAAGCAGTGTATCAAAACTCACTAAGAGAAGACAATGTGGATTAAGAACGCCAAGTTAGTAAACCTAAGAAAAACCCATCACAATTAAATCAACAGAAACATTGGGCAGAATACTCATACAGAAGATTGGTAAAAGAGAACAGAATAAGCATGGTATAAAAAAAATAAGAGAAACTACGGACGAATAGCAGGAAGAAGGATATAGAAAGAGGAGAATTAATAGTAATCAGCACGTAAAATATAAGAAGACATTTTTTCTAAAGCACTGAAAATACTAGTACAAGAAAGCAGTAAATATAAAAGGGGTATAAGCAATTGCATGAAATAAGATGATGGAAATATAAGACTATATTATTCTTAAACGAACGCAATAACAGCAATATGGAGACAATTTTTCTTATACAGGGGATAACAGAAATTTCCGTGTTAGATTTGAAATCAATAAGTAATATTCAGCTTTGGGGCTGTGCCAGCGATTCTAACATCAAGTGTATCCAAATATTTCAGAACAAAGTACTGCGAAACATAGTGGATGCACCCTGGTATATTCGCAACTCTGACATACATAGAGATCTTCGGATTCCAACTGTAAAGGAAGAGATTAAAAGGTTTGCCGGCAAGCATGAAGCCAGGTTACACCTCCACATAACATTCAACACCAGGTCCGAAGACTGAAGAGAACCAAACATCTAATCTTGTGTAGTGTGTTGTGTGTAAGAGTAGAGCATAGTTCTTGAGTGAAGTATAAATACTTATGAGAGTAAAAATATATGTTTTAACTACAAGAGGATAAATATAGTATATACATTTGAGACCGTAATGGGGTATCAAAACAAGTCAGATTGGAAAGGTTTTATTTTTGCCATAACGAAATGTTTTTTCATGTCGCGGGACATAAAGGCCTTCTTTGTACATAAATAACTAGTATGGCCCTTGGACTGTAAAGTGGCACATTATGTCCTGAAAGATAGGGTATAAAGTGACCAACTTCGCCCAGTCGTACATAAAAATAGTTTTTCTTCAAACGGCAGTAAAATATGGCATTATACTGCTGGATTGATGATGCTAAACTGTCACTTTATTGCCAAGCGGCAGATAATATTATCTGCCGCTGACGAGCGGCAGATAAAGTTATTCTCTGCCGCTGACGAATTTATCTGCCGCTTGTCAGCGGCAAATAAAGTTATTATCTGCCGCTGACGAGATCAAGTAATTTTCTTCGAATTTTGTTCACAAAATTGTAAATCATTTGTTATAAAAACGTTTGAAGAAAAAATACTATATGTTATTCGGAGCAAAAGTATCTTTATGTTGCTCGGCTATACTTATCTGCCTCGCAAGCTCGGCAGATAACCCGTCCAGCCTCGCCACATAAAATATAACTTTTGCTCCTAATAACATAATGTACTATTTCAATCGGGAATGAAAATTGTTGCCGTAGTCATCCACAGACTAACAAGGATATTCCTTATCTAAAATTATATTTTGAAATTTTTATGATCTATTCCTGTATTTATGTGATAATACTGAATCTATTTTCTTATGATGAGACAAAAATTCATAAAAACTCTTCAATATAATTTTGTAGTGTTACACGTTAATATATATAAGTACTGACAAATCCATTATTAGAAAAAAATTGTAAAATATTTTATCGCTATTCAATTTGTAGTGTGTAACCTGTAAGAGAAATGATATCATGTTGATATTTTCGTATTAAATATAACTTGATATATCTTTGTATGCTATTCTTAAAGTAAATTGTCGCAAAACTCTTCGCTTTTCAAATAGTAATATCTAAACATATATTAGAAAATATGACACGTACCTGTTAAAAACGTGACTAGAACAATTGGCAGCACATTTGTCAGTGCTATTATCGACACAAGTAAAGCTGATAGGAGGTGCTACAAAAACGATACTCAGCTGATGCCATGCCACAGGAAATTTCACCAAAAATATCACAAAACAGACCCCTATGTGCCATCGCCCCATGACCCCGATTGACTTCTGGACAATATCCGTGTTCGGGTCATCTTTGCCTGTATGCACTAGAACAAACAGAGAGCGTCATATAAATACACTGCAATGTCGATAACAGTTATTTTGCAAATAAGTAGTGTTATGTAGATATTACCTACTAAAGAAAAAGTATGGCCCACGAGGCCATAGGCCGTGTAATCTAATTTTCTCGTGTAGGTTATTTATTTATTTATTTATTTATTTAATTCGCACTCAGCCAACAGCCGTTAGGCCAATTATAGGCGTCGCTGTGCAGTTATGAGGACTTCCAACCCCACTAACGACTGTCATGATGTTGTATGACCGCCGGGACCACCTTTTTTCCGTGATAGCCGTACCACGAGGCGCCGAGAGATGCAGCCGTGGAACTCCCATCCAAGTTCTGACCAGAGACAGCGTTGCTTAACTCTGCTGATCGAACGTGGACGCTTGTTCAAGCTACACCACTCGGGACCTCGTAATACCTAGTAACACCGCACGTGCGCTTCAATTTTTTTTTAAATCACAGCACCTGGTTTAACCTTTTCGGTTGCCAGATGACATGAGAACGCACATGACATTAAACATTATTGAGTACCAAAACTCACTAGTTAAGTTATGGTAATGAAAAGGTCACTTGTGTGTAATCATGATGTTGCGATTGTTAAAATTTTGTATTGGACAAATATATAAATATTATTTTAGAACTTTAGTGATACAGAAGGTGTAAACAATCTTCTAGGCGTGATAGTACTCCACAAAGTAAGCAAAAAAGTTTTTATGGATATAAACATGTGAGAAGCGAAAATGAAATCAAGCTTGACTTTGAAAATTGAAACACATGCCGATTATTATTATATCACATTATGGTAATGAAATACTCAAGCATAACCTAAACCACTGCATAACTGTCACTGACTGTCATGTCAAAATTTTATTTTAAAACCAACACTTAAACAATGTCATTTCTACTACATCAAACATTTCGATTATAAAAACTTTTTGTTCTTGATTAAACACGTGTAATTTAAAACTTGATAATTTAAACAACTTGACACTTCTACTATTATAAAAACTGTCATATTTAAATTAAAAACATCAGAACTAATAGAGCACATGACTTAATTTTTCAAAGCCAAGCTTGATTTCCTTTTCATTTGCTCACTCGTTAGATCCGAAATTGCATCTTAAAGCTATAACTCTGAGAAGAATAAATAAGCAAGTTGTGTTTACTTAGCATAATATAGATAGGTACATCAGAGTTGGTGTAATTGGACCCTGAATTAGACGATTGTAAAAAAGGAATAGTTTATGCAAGAGCACGGTTTTTACATAGAAAAGATAATCTTGTTTGGAATTGTTGAGAACGGCAAACTGAAATGAGCTGAAACATGAAAATACAAAATGTTTTTTTCTGTTTCTAATCCGATTTAAACTGACACTTAAATGTAGTCGGAAAATTATATTCCTGAATTTTGTACGAAAAATTAGGCAGTTAGTTTTTTAAGTTATCTTACAAATAAATCGATATGTTGCCTCGAATTGCTTATTTGCTACTCTAATTTAACAACACTAGTTTTAGTCTTCATTTTGGTATTTAATTGTTATGTTTAAATCTGTTAATGTCAGTTTGGAGTATTTGTTCACTTTAACAAATTTATTTATTTATATATTGATACTTGCTGTTTATGTTGATTCAAATTTTGAATTTGTTGTTTTATATGTTTGACTGTTACTGCATTATTGTATAAAATTAATCATTTACTGCTAGTATCTCAGACTGTTCTAAAGTGATGAAAATATTAAGTATCCCACTTTTTTGTTTTTCAGTGTAGTTAAACCCACGTTTTTGGTCGGTCAACATTGGTATTCAGATAAAATTATCGGTCTGAAAATAAATAAAATTAATTTTATTGGCCAAGTTGTCGGTTTAATGATTAAGCATTTTTCAATATTTAGGTTAGATTTTCTCGAAAAGTATTTGTTCAGGGTGGAGCTTATAGTGGAGTGTATGATTTATAATTTGGACAACAGGGTACACCTTAGGGGTGCAGAAATTAAAAAGGGGTGCAAACCAACGGTCTTGTGTAGTCTCACACAAGATGATTTAGTAGACTTTGTTCCGTTGGAGCAGAGGTTCGTGAATACAGAAACAGATGTCAAACTGTATTGATTTATTGACTAGAAATTTCCTATTTATATACATAAAACTATGACGTAAATTACAATGGTTTACTTTATTTGCCCTAGTTCAACTCGCATTTCCACTTGCGTGTTTAATTTCATAACAAAGAGGGATAGCAAGTCTGCATAATTGCAGTTTGTTCACCGGGTCATTCAAGCAATGCTGACAGCTATGTTATGCATTTCCGCATGTAACAGTTAGCTTACGAAATGTATGCATATTTAATTTAAAAGTTAAAATCATGTTTTGGTTCCGAAACATTATTGTTCCCAGCAATTCAATAATCAAGAATACAAACAAATTTCAAATATCAAACTATAATCGGCAATTATTTCGATCCTAAAATGTTATGATGAAAAATAACATTTGCAGAAACTTACCTTACTAAACCTTTAAAAAATATTTACTACTCATCGTTTTTCAGAAGAAATAATCAAGTTTATGTATTCTTTATTGTTTTAATAAAATGGTGTAAATACAAAAGATCATTAGATTACATAACACACGACCGGATAGAAACAAGAATTGAAAGCTGCTAGATGCTAGCGACAGACTCAGACTTTTTATTTGGGCAATGTCTTTTACTTTATTTAGCTCTATAGCAGTTGTAGAATTAAAAACTTCAAGAATGTTGAAGTTTACTGACCTTTTCTATATCTCTATCTCCCTTAAAATTTAGTGTTAGTTCAAATGTATGTGTTTTTTTGTTGTTAATATTAATATTTTAATGTGATTACAATACTAATTTCCTTTCAAAATCTTTACCGCTGTTTCTATAAGTTCGTTAATTTAACCTTTTATTGACATTTCAGTGCATGAAGTGAAAAAAAAGTGAGACTAGCGTTTAATTCCGAAATGAACGATTTTAAATAGACATTTACTTAGTTACCAGAACTGACCAACGCACTTGACTAAAATGAAAGCAAATAAAATTCTATACAAAATAGGCTTGGATTTGAATATTTAATAAAAAATTTTAAAATCTTATAGACAACTCGTATTAGCGTGCTTATATTTCACGCGTGTGAAAAAAAAGTTGCACACTTGTGGTCTAAATAACTATTATCGTTTCTGTTAGTTCTCAGTTTTATTACATTTCAATGATTTTATGGTCCTAGTAATTATAATAGTTTATAAAGTCCTGAAACAATTTAAATTTATTTTTTGGACAGTTAACTATAGAATATTTACCAAAACCATCTACGTTTAAGATACATACTTAATTATCGTATTAAACATTATACAGAACTAGAGGGCTCTGCAATCAGTACCAGTGGTTTTAAACCAGCTAGGGTTTGGTTATATTTGCTTTATGAGAAATATGAAAGAAGAAATGTTGATTTGCAATATGCAATTTATTAATTTAAATTATTTTTAAAACTACATTTTTTAAATCAGCGCCATTACAATTGAAATATTCTTAAAACCTTTCAATGAAGTGTTCCATTACTTTACGTAATAAATCTCGAGAATATCTTTAGTTTCAACTCTATTTGCAGTTTTAAGTTCCTAAAGCGCGCGTGGATGATTTTTAAAACATTTACGTTGTGGTAACCTCGTAGAAAAAAAAGTATGGTGCACTTAAATCTGGGCCAGCCGATTAAAATGTGAAATTACTCGGGCAAAAAATATATCTCTCAGAATACTCATCATTTACCTTGCCTTGTGCGAGTAGATTCGAAAAAATCTTGAATTATTACTTCCCTCGTCTGAAAGACGAAGGAAGTATTGTAATCAAGAAACAATCACCTTCCCAGATGTTTTCAGATCTTCACGTTTCAAAGTCCCTAGATGACGAAAAAGAGGTTGTCTCAAGTCCGTCAGTCTGTCTGTCTGCCTGTCTGTCTGTCCGTCTGTCCGTCTCTCTGTCTGTCTGTTGGCAGTATAGATCAAAAACTATTTGTCGGAGGAAGACGACATTTTGCATACATATTATATATCTACCTCGCACGAAACCGGTACAATTTCATACAAATATATACAGGGTGAGCACCTTAAAAAATAAAATTTTGTGTATTTTTGTGTAAATTTTGAAATAAAAGGAAGTAATAACTTTCACATAGGTCAGGCTTTACATTTGCCGAAAATAAAGGATAATGTCACAAAAGAGTAAAAATGTTTCAACCATTACACCGTGCTCTTCAAGAGACGCGCGGGCCGGACTTTTCCCGAAGAGATGCAGTAGCGCAGATGGAATTTCGCTGTACTTATATTCTCTACGGAGATTCCGTTAGGATCGAGCATTCTGCAGAGCTGCAGATGCGACGGGTTTAAACCCAGCGGGATACATTTTTTTATTTGAAAATGTATTTAATTTATTAGAAACGCGAATATATCGTCACAATGTTGACGAAGGAAGTTCTGGGTAAAGCCTTTTACAGATTTTTTTTCCATGCACATGGAATTGATTAACCGAATTCAAAATTGTGTCTTGTTTTGATATTCGTTCTTGCACAAAGATCTATGTTTGAGTAGCTTAACAGCGAGTACACATTGCTTTAATGGAAAATACATCACAACAACTTACATTGCACAAAATAATTACCAAAAAATACATACAATTCACTTTCAGCTGTCAATTAGTTTCCACTCTAAAGCTCACTACCGGTACTGATTTCCACATCCTATATTAGTACGGTATGCGACAAGTTAAATTTAACACTTGTAGGACAAATTTAATTTGCTGTTAAAAGGATTTTTTCATCTCATGTATATAACGAATTACAATTTGAATGTAAGAACGGTATCCAATTTATAAAGCAAAAGACCTTTGTATTACCTTATCATCGTCTGCGATAGTTTTATAGTTATACTGTTTATAGTTTAAAAGAATATGTAACTTTAAAGATGTTGAACAATACATTCTATTTATCTTTCGTTATCTAATTGTATGTCTTCAGATACTTGCTGGGCGTCTTAGAAGTCAAGGCCAATAAACCAGTTTACTGAAATTGAAAAGTAGTATAAATATACAGGGCGTTCCGTTTCCAAGCTGCATTCGAAAAATGAAAAAATCAACATTTCTATTTAACGGCACAGTTTATTTGTTTTTCAAAATATAAAGACGTAGTAGGCACTTTTTTACATATTACAAAAAATTCATAATCTGAAGTAACTGAACACTCTAGCAAATAAATAATGTTGTATACAGTTTTTTTAGCATTTCATATGATAGTAAACTATATTTGTACATTCAAAATCGTTTAGTAAAGTTAAATCGTAGAAAGTAACACCACTTAATTGAACTTTAACCGGAGTTGCTTATTGTGTTTTAGTATATATATATATATAATATCGCTTTTATAAAAAAAAGTAATATTTCACATTTCTATATAAAATGCGAAAAAATAGAATACGTAACACGTTATAAAAGTGGTTTCACTGAACTCCTATGGCTGTCTAAGGACTCGCTAACGCTGGTATCAAACCAGCCATTCTCATTCATTAAAACATCACTTTCACTAGTTCCCTTTCGTTTAATTATTTATTGTATCTTTTTAATTTGTAACAATTTTAACTCACGGCTACAGCAAGCCCATAGTGTATATTAAAATAAATTCGCTGTATATATTTTTGTCGTATTATTACTTGCACCTCAAGATAAATAGAATTGAATAAATAGTATGTACTTACCACATGACGAAGGCATTTCATTATTCTGGAGTAGTATTTCAAACGATATAAATATACGTCTTTGTTAAATGAAACGCATTACACGTTTGGTTTAATAAGTTTGCAGTTTTCTTTGAATTAAGTCTGCAGTAGATAAGTAACAACAAAAAATAATTTGTTTTGCAACCGTCCTCCTAAGATGCTATTTGTATTGAAGATATGTTTTCTAAATAGTGAGAACGATAGATACCGAAGAACAAAGTGCAAAAGTCCGTAGAGCATACGCTTGCATCTCATTTTCAATATTCATCTCCTGATTTGACAAAATAATTTGTTTATAGCAAATTTAGCTATTTAGTTACAGAGTACTTACGGTTTCCGAGAGAATCGTACTTTGCGCTATGCCTCTTTGATTTTGCCATTGTAAAAGACGACTATTTTCAAAATAGCTTTTTAGAACACATATGATTTAATACTTGCGACTGTTAAACATCGCCGCTGCACTTTATCAACTATACAACATTCTAGAACGCAGCCCTCATGTATTTATAATATTCCACTAAAAATTTACCAGTAAAAGATAATGTCAAGTAAGAAATTATGACTGATTAGTTAAATCAACAACTACGAAATCAGGTCGTTGTTCGAGTGAGCTCTCTTAAAAAGCGCCATTTCCACAGAGCCGGCTTTACATTGCAATGCACTGGGCAACAGTTCAGACTTCAGAACATAATAATTTAGAAGATTTTAAGGAGTTATATTTTTCTGAAAGTTAAATATATTTACTTAGAATCTTAATAAGTGACTAACAATCATTGAGTTCAAGTCAAAATTAAGAGGATCTTGTTTGCCCTTAACGAATATATCATCCTTATATCAATTATTGATGTACACTTTAAACTTATTTCCAAAGAATTGTAGTAATACTAGCTGACTTGTGTTAACAATTCACCTAAAAGGATGTATTCATCATTCATTGCCTAAGTAAAATAAAATATATAACACCCTACTAATCACACCAAGAAGTATTCGCACTAAATAGATCATAATTAATTTTGTAGCTCGATTGCTTTTATTGAAAATATTGGTTTTGCTATATCCTTTCACGCAAATATCAGAGCGATATTTTTTGCAAATAATATCGGTGTATTAAAAAAATAAATATACATATTGTTCATTTTTCTCTGTAAAATTAATTTTAATACTACAATGATATATTTTTTACATTTGGGATTTAGCCCAAACGAATTATGTACTAATTATACGAAATTACTTTAATTGTATCATAATTATGGTAATAAAACGTATATTTAAATATATTTTGACTTGTAACATTTTAAATTGCTAGAATGGCTCTAATTAAAAATATTGATTATTACGCTACTTTTCTAAGAATAACAAACATATGAAAACAGTGCGTCTACTTTTTTAAATAGTTGTTTTTTTTTAATTTTTGTCTTATTAGTACATTATTGTTTCTTAATAACTGGTATTCACGACATTTTATGTGGTGCATAATCCCTGGCGGGCATTTGAGTTCCTATGGTACTAGTATAGTCAGAAATTATAAGCGTGAAATTTCTGACCAATCACGTATCTCGATGCTTGGATACATTCACAGCAATAGTTGATCATCCGATATAAGCTTTCTAATCCACTATTTAGTTATTAAAAACGACTAGTATAACATAAAACGTATGCACCACGGGCATTACTTAATGTGTATACCCTCGGGCGACCTTCAAGCCCTCGATCCAGAGCACTCGGACATAAACTTGTCGCTCTCGAGCGGACATAAACATCTTCATGATTCCCTTGGTACATAAATAACTATAATTTAGTTTTTTCAATAATGTAGTAGGTTTCAATGGTTTGCTCTTATCAAATTCTTTTCTCATTAAATGAATCTTGAAAATTGTAATTTAAGAGACACGGAATCGGTTAAATCAAAGTGCGACAACTAGAATGTACTTACTTCCTTTTACGATAAAGGAAGTACTTATTGGATTCCTCCACAAATTCGAAATTGAGTTTTCAACAGATCTTCACGTTTTAGAATCCCCTGAACACAAAAACACATGTTTTTGTTCATTGGTCTGCCTGTGTGTCTGTCTGTGAACAAAATATCTCAAAAACGGAAAGAGGTATGGCGTTGAAATTTTATATATAAGTTTTGTGTACTATCTAGATGTGACATAACCGGAAGTAGGTATTTACTCTTGTGGTTTTTCAGTTTTTTTCGATTTTTTCAAAAACGGCTTTAACGATTTTCCAAACTTTTACATTTTTATTACATTTTTAATGTGTAGTGATGTGAGATAGGTGATTTTCCAGTTAAATACTTCTGAAATGGGTTTCTTTTGTTTTTTTCTATTTCTTAACTCCTATTTTAAATAGAACACCCGGTATATTATTACATTTTTTAATTCAACTGAAAATTCTAGAAAAAATTTGTCTCGTCAACTAACGCTCTATTTTGTACCGTTTTTGTTGAATATGAAATTTTTGAAAATTTTTGACAATTGCTTAAAGTTAAAAATCAATTTTTTGGCGAACTCACATCACTGTAAAAGGGAGTTGTGTGAGTGTATCACACCAGATTTTTTAAATATGTACTAATAGTTTAAAAAAACTGTAACATTGATTTTTTTTTAATTTATGAAATTGTTTAAAGAGGTATTGAATAATGAAGATATGTTTTCGTTGAAACATTTTGTTCTGCAGGTGACATTTTATATTAGAAATTTGATGTACTGTCTTGAGGCAACCATCATCAGCTATTTTAAAATAATGACATGCACCTTTTATATTGTTCTTAAAAATAAGTACTCATAAATAAAGTGAAGTATAGACACAGGTGTCTTTGATTACTTTATAGAAGACTCTAATTAATAAATAATCATACACTTAAATTTTACCTATAGTACGGCCCTAATTCTAAATATCAAGGATCTATTTTTTGACAGGAAAACTAGGAAATCTCCTACAATACATCCGTTACTTTATTTATACTATTCAAAAAAATTAGTTATTTACAAATATAAAGTAAAAGTACAGCAACACCATTAAAATGATAAAACTGAAACACCGGATTCATGATATATAATTATAGAATAGAAAAAGCTGGTTTAGGAAGTATTTTCCTTAAGTCACCAAAGCTTAATAAATCGTTTTTCGTGTATTAATTGATACATTAGGTATATACAACTATACAGGGTGTTTTGTAAATACTGTACGTAATAAAGGAAGAAAAAATATATATGAACATTTTACTTCTAGATTAAAAATTAGACTTTTAACAGTCATTGAGTTGTCTTGGTGAAGCCTGTAGTGTGGTTAGACATAATCAGTTTAAACACATTATTTAATATTAAAATTGTTTAGTATTTTTGTACCAACTGCATTTTTATTGTATTTACTGTATTACTTGTCGAAAAATATAATACCTAAATTAAAATAGCTCCTCAATGGATAGAAAAGCGACAAATAAGTTATCCTAAATCAAGATGTACAGTTACGGACACTCAAAGTGCACGGTTTTTTGTTACTATGGTTATTTTTGCGATTTTTCGGCTTATTAAATGAGGGTTTCTCCAGTGGCGTTGCTTGTGATTGTAAGAATAGGTATTACTTTTTTAATGTTTGTATTTTAGCAAAGTTTCACAAGTAAACAAACTATACATGTAATAATATGTATTTAATAAATCTGTATCAGTATTCAATTACTACTACGCTTTGCAGTTTGTTTCGCATAGAGTTGACCAATGTTTCCACATTGTATCCTTCTCTCAGTTCCTTCCAGCATTTCTTATCTTTCCCATAATTAATCGGTTTTGTTTGGGCAAAATTCCCTGGTATAAATTTTTGCAGTTAAATAGCCCCAAACATTTGCGATGGGATTCAAGTTCGGACTTCTTGCAGGCCATGGTAATAAATTGATATTACTCTCATCAAACCATCAATGAACAACCCCTGCTGTATGCACAGGACAGTTATCCTGTGAAAATAATGTTATCAATTACGTAAACATAAACAAAATTAATTAATTAGGTAATATATTGCCTGTTGAAAAGTAAATTGATTAGGAAAGACCTCTCTTACAGATGGCAGCATCACATTTTGCAAAATGTTACGATAATTTTCAGCATTCAGTCGACCATTAATTCTATAGCATGCCCGAGATCCGTGAGCATTGATCCATCCCCATACGTTTACAGAGAATCGTCCACTGCTCCTTAAGGTTGAACATAATATTGCTCCTTAATTCTTGAATTTTGTGGTCTACACACCTTAATCGTCAATTGGTAAATGATTGAAATACCTTTTCAGCTGAGAAAACAGTCGTGTTCCAAAAGTCGTCGATCTCATTCAAATAGATGGTTGCAAATTGTACTCTTCATTCTTTGTTCTCTGGTGTTAAAAAACTTTTCTTGCAGAAGTCTCTGCTGCCAATGATTTTAATTTTGAAAGTGCAGCTCTTGCTCACATGCAAATCTGTTGCAACTCGACTCAGCGACCAGTTCTCTTCCAGTTTTGTAATAAATAGCTCGCATTTTCTCTGCTTCTGACAAATGTCCTGGGAATTTCCGAGTTTTCAGTTCTATGACAGTTGATGACAAACGTAAACGTCAAAACTCGACGTCTATGATTAGAATATCGTATTACAAGCTAAAAATCTGCCGTGCACTTTGAGTTGGCCGCAACGGTACACCGTGTTTATTAAAATGTTTTACATCATTTGTACTTTGTAATTATAATTAATAACACAAAGTTCAAAAAAGTGTTGTATATACAAATATTTGAAAGTATACATCTAGGTCACCTAGTTATTGATATAGTGTGAGCCCTTGTTGAATAATAACACGGACTCTACAACACCTATCAAATAAATTAACACCACGAACGATAATGAATTGCCAGTTATAATTCTTATATCTAAATTTTCAACATCTTCCAAATAGCAACGGTAACTATTTATGGTTGTATCAAAAGATATATTATACCACACCAGTTATTATTGTTACTATTTATTCTAGCTAAAGCCTAGGTAAATTCAAAATTATGTACAATATAATATTAGTGATTATTCAACACTATAATGAACGAACCAATGAAAATTGTTCAATTTGTCAGAAACGGTCAATCAAAATTGATTGTCTTTGAAAACACAGTGTTTTCACGCGAGCCCGATTGGTTTCAAAGATTTCAATTTAGTGAGTAGCCTTTGACTGACATTTCATGTCAAAGTGAAGTTGGCACATTAGCGTCGTTCTAAAAACTCATAATAATCGTGATAGAAGCTCCAGTATTGAATTAATAGTGGAAAAAGCAAAAAATGTGTACTGTTGAACACGGTAAGAGTCATCTACCCATATTGTTGAATACTCATATACAATACCGCGAGCGGTCGACGAAATGCCGAAAAATTTTTTCAAAGTGTATGAGTGTTTATTGCTTCGATATAATTGGTCGAGTGCGACAGCACGAAACCAATTTTGAAGCAATAAACACGAATAAACACTTTGAAAAAAATTCATGCAATTCATCGGCTGCAAGTGGCATTTGAAGGACTATTCAAAGAACAAAATTGACATTTCTTAGTATTAATCAATTTTATCACGTCCTCTTTGAAAATGAAAAATCTGTTGACCTAAAATAATTGTTTGTCAAATTTTTACATTTCGAATATCATATTGATTAATTTTACAGGAAGTTAAATAATGTCACAGGAAGAGAAAAAAATTGTCATTGAAACTCCGCTAGCGGAATTGTTGCACAATTTTACGCTGATTGGTGGCAAATGACATAAATACTAAATTATGTACTGCTTGAGGCTTTCGCGGTTACTCGATTTATTCTCCTTAGCATAGAATTTCGGCTTAGACCGCGTAGTATTTGTATATGAACACCCAGCATTTTCTGGCTTAATGTGCCTTGCACCTTGTGAAGTCGAGCAAAAAACCCGCGCGATGGCCATGCTCTCTGGTGGCTCGTGTTGTTTGAGAATCTTGAGAACGAGGATACTTAGGCAGATTTGGCCGTTTTGCTGTTTGTGCATCCATATTCACTAACGTTTCGCAAGACCTTGCAGCTTGCATCACCAGAGTGAAAGTCGCACTAAGAACCGAAGGTAAAAAGGTAAAGGTTCAGGGTTATTTCAATTCCCCCAACTGGGGGCGGGCTACTATAGGGACCTTCCGTCCCTCTTCAGCCAAGAACGGGAATTATAGGATGGGTGAGAGAAAGGAGGGGTGGAGAATGGAAGAGAGGCCAGGAAAGGTGGAGAAGTACTGCCCCGGCATTCGCCTCAGAGAAGGTACTCTGTTGACTCAGGAAAACACCTAAAAACCTGAATCAAGGCAGGCGGCCGCAGGAATCGAACCCACGACCTCCCGAATGCTAAGTGGACGTGCTACGCACTAAGCCACGCAGCTGGGTGAAGGAACCGAAGGTCGGTGTGGAGCTATTTATAGTCCTCTGTGCCAGGCGCGCGGAGTGGCTAACGTTGGTTGGTCATCCGAGTGCAACGTAATCCGTGGGGCGTGGCCGTATGACGCACAGTGGTTGTAATGCTTTAGATCGTGTATCACAGGGGTCCACGTTTTACTAAGTTTAAATCCATCTTCCCTGTTGATATTATTGGATGTTTTTCTATTTCTATGGCTTCACGTATCACTCGCGGGAAGTAATGAGGTATTCTGGCAAGTACTCTGGCATGCTCAAATTCTAAAGTGTGCCCATTTGTAAACGTATGCTCAGCTACGGCTGATTTTGTGATGCGTTTGTGTTTGCAATCGCCTTTATGTTCTTGGAGTCTTAGATCAACGGAGCGACCAGTCTGTCCAATGTAACTCGAGCCGCAAGAACAAGGAATGCGATATCGCCAGCGGTTTTAAACTTGAATCTTGTCTTTATACGATCTGAAGCCGTTGCCCAAAGTTTCCTTGCTCGTGAACACAGTTTTGATGTGCAATCGTTGCAGGACACGTCCTATCTTATCAGTTGAGCCTTTAACGTAAGGTAGAAATGCTAAGCCTTCCAGAGGTGGAGATTCTTCTTTAGCCTTCTTTGTCATAGTCTTGTCTAGTGCTTTTCGTATGGCGGTAGTTGTGTAACCGTTCCTTTGTAAAGAGTCAAACTATTGTAGCTTTTCTCTCTCTAGATTTTCTTCGTCTGAGATACGAACGGCTCTTGTCGCCAGAGTCTGGAGAACTGTTGCTTTTTGCATTGGATGATGTGTGAGTCAGCATTTAGATATCTGTCTGGTGTGTGTTTTCTTTCTATAGACTGCATGTCCTAAACTGCCATCTGATTTACGTTTCACCAGGACGTCTAAAAACGGAATACTGCAATTTTCCTCTACTTCCCTTTGTGAATTGTATGTTGGGATGTACAGAATTCAGGTGTTTTAGAAACAGATTCATGTCTGGCGTCCATGTCTAAAACACCTGAATTCTGTACATCCCAACATACAATTCACAATGGAAGTAGAGGAAAATTGCAGTATTCCGTTTCTAGACGTCCTGGTGAACGTAAATCAGATGCAGTTTAGGACATGCAGTCTATAGAAAGAAAACACACACAGACAGATATCTAAATCGCTTGACTCACACCATCATCCAATGCAAAAAGCAACAGTTCTCCAGACTCTGGCGACAAGAGCCGTTCGTATCTCAGACGAAGAAAATCTAGAGAGAGAAAAGCTACATCTGTTTGACTCTTTACAAAGGAACGGTTACACAACTACCGCCATACGAAAAGCACTAGACAAGACTATGACAAAGAAGGCTAAAGAAGAATCTCCACCTCTGGAAGGCTTAGCATTTCTACCTTACGTTTAAAGGCTCAACTGATAAGATAGGACGTGTCCTGCAACGACGCAACGTCAAAACTGTGTTCACGAGGCAAGGAAACTTTGGGTAACGGCTTCAGATCGGTAAAAGACAAGATTCCAAGTTTAAAAACCGCTGGCGTATATCGCATTCCTTGTTCTTGCGGCTCGAGTTTACATTGGACAGACTGGTCGTTCCGTTGATCTAAGACTCCAAGAACATAAAGGCGATTGCAAACACAAACGCATCACAAAATCAGCCGTAGCTGAGCATACGTTTACAATGGGCACACTTTAGAATTTGAGCATGCCAGAGTATTTTCCAGAATACCTCATTACTTCCGCGAGTGATACGTGAAGCCATAGGAAATAGAAAAACATCCAAATAATATCAACAGGGAAGATGGATTTAAGCTTAGTAAAACGTGGACCCCTGTGATACACGATCCTAAAGCGTTACAACCACTCTGCGTCATACGGCCACGCCCCACGGATTACGTTGCACTCGGACGACCACCAGCGCCAGCGCTACGCCACTCCGCGCGCCTGGCACAGAGGACTATAAATAGCTCACACCGACCTTCGGTTCTTAGTGCGACTTTCACTCTGATGATGCAAGCTGCAAGGTCTGCGAAACGTTAGTGAATATGGATGCACAAACAGCAAACAGCCAAATCTGCCTAAGTATCCTCGTTCTCAAGATACTCAAACAACACGAGCCACCCAAAGAGGCATGCCATTCGAGCGGGTTTTTGCTCGACTTCACAAGGTGCAAGGCACATTAAGCCAGAAAATGCTGGGTGTTCTATACAAATACTACGCGGTCTAAGCCGAAATTCTATGCTAAGGAGAATAATTCGAGTAACCGCGAAAGCCTCAAACAATACTTAATTACACTTGACGTCAAATTAATAGTTTTTTCCAAGGTTGGTGAAGCTGACAATTTGCATGTTAGTTTTACGAACTTTCTTTTTTCAATAAACCTTGGTAGCCATAAAAAAATTATCAAACCTTTTTCGCTATTTGCTCTACTCTTACTAAAGTATTCTACAGGTGCACTAATTGGTGTTAGAGATTCTATATGTACTAACATATGAGCCATTGGATCCTTAATTCAAGGACCATGTGATTTAACAACAATAGATTTCATTTGAAAGAAGTATGCATATAATTTAAAATTGGCACAAACATGTACTCTAGGATTTGCGGATCCAGAACAAATCACCTACATGTCCCAACTCTGCATATACAAAGACTCTAATTGGCATTCTCAAGCGTATGGGAATACATATTTTAATGTTATGGCTTCAAAAATATAAACACCTTTAAAACATTTAAAGTAGCTAGTGTAGATTTACAGAGTGAAAGCTACAACATAAAAAATTCATGCAAATCGGCCTTGTAGAACTCGTTACCGAAGTGAAACAAAGATCAGCCTTGTGTTTTCAATATACTGATATGATCCTACAATGCCAAATCAATTTAAAAAAACATATAATTAACATGCAGATTAATTATAGAGCAAATAAAAAGGATATCATAATCAAATAACATCGTTTTTATCATTCAAAAGTTCTAATTCTTACAATAGTAGAAGTATTTGATCAGCAAACGTCATTTTCGGTATCTAAAATAAAATAAACTAGATAGAATCATATTGAATAATTGATTTAAAAGAGAATTCTAAATACCAGTTACAGTTCAATTTGGTTTGTGCAGGTCTAACTCAGTTTAGTTGGAAATGATGATTTTGGAATTAAGTCGTTCTGTAAAAGGAATTATCATAATATATAAAGCCTTAATATTAATAGTTACTTGTTTGTTGTAGAAAAGCATAAATATTGCATAATTGAAAGCAGACACAATAATTATAGACTGTTAAC
>OW679194.1:142954889-143021478 GCA_940337035.1 Agriotes lineatus
GCCTTCGGCTCGTGTTGTTTCTAAGCAACCCGTTTCGTGAGAAAGCAAAAGTATTTTTGATAATTCACAGCCGTCTCGTGGTGTTATTACTGATTATTCAACACTATAATGAACGAACCAATGAAACTTGTTCAATTTGTCAGAAACGGCCAATCAAAATTGACTGTCTTTGGAAACACCTAATGTCGCAGTGTTTTCACGAGAGCCCGATTGGTTTCAATGATTTCAATTTAGTGAGTAGCCTTTGACTGACATTTCATGTCAAAGTGAAGTTTGCAAATTAGCGTCGTTCTAAAAACTCATAATAATCGTGATGGAAGCTCCAATATTGAATTAATAGTGGAAAAAGCAAAACATGTGTGCTGTTGAACACGGTAAGAGTCATCTACCCATATTGTTGAATACTCTTTCCAAATACCACTCACAGCAAAAATTTTTAAGACAATTTTGTTCGTCAACATGGAAAATTTTGCAAATTTCTCTCAACAAAAACTGTTCACTCGACCTGCGGTCTTGCGAAATTTTCAACGCAGTTTTCGTTTCGAGAAATTTAAACCAAATAATTTGCATGTGAACGAAAAAAATTCTAAAAAAATTTTTACCTTTTGTGGTATTGCCCCTTTACTAGAAAGACGTAGTGTGTACCGTCTTGTAACTGTTTTTACATTGGTCAAACTGGACGTACTTTCAAAAAAAGAATCAAAGAACATTCAGCTTGCATTAGAAAAAACAACTTTAATATCGATCAAGCTAATAAATCAGCTTTTGCTAATCACATTTTCGAATATAACCACAACTTTGATGCTAATAAAGATTAAAAAATTTTGCATATAGCTAACAACAGGTAGGTTGCTGAATTTTTTTGAAATTATGTCCAATAATAACGAATTCAGACTCAATGAAGTCACAGATTTTAATACCACTTGCATATTCCTGAATATTAAATAGTTGTTTTGTCTTTTGCTGATTTCTTGCCATTTTTGGTTTTCAATTTGTTCTTTTACTTTTTGACCCTCTCTGGTAATTTCAGTGTCATTGAATCTAGAAATTTTTTGACCTAGTTTCTAGTTACTTTTGTATTATACTCCATACTTAGAACTGCCGTCCTCAACGACAGTTTCTACTTTACTTGTTTTAATTTTTAATTTTTATAGTGTGATGTGTTAACCAGTATAACGATCTTTATAACGTAGTTTGCTGGTTAATTAATTGTTTCTTCTCCAATGTGGTGTGTTTTTTAAATTTTATTGCTACCTCGTCTTCAATGTTTTAACCTAACCTTATTTTAACCTACCAATGTAACACGTGGTTTTTTACTACCAGTAAGTTAATTTCTTTACTATGACACTATTGTTAACCATATGCCTCTCTAGATGATCATTTTGGCCCGAAGATGAAACATATCGCCAATTTAAATAAATGTACGTGGAGAAGACTATTGAGTTTTATTGCTTCGTATCAAGGCACCTCCAATATTAGCGTGATGGATCACCTTCCTAGTATCACCCTTGATAATATTTAGAACTACTGTTTGTATGTGCTGTCAATTTAACACACTTCCGAATCGTTTCACTTTCTTTCACTACATCATGTCGTTTATTAGGTAGAGGTCATAAAGTTTTTTATTTGGTTGCCTTACGGCTTTGTGGGGACCTGTAGAAAAACACATCTACCACATATATACCCTTTGTGGAGCGAATTTCAAAAAATCGTGAAAATGGTTTAACCGGATTTATAAAATAAACTGATCTGGAATTTCAACTTCCTGCCTGCAGTAGTTACCGCGTAATAGCGATCTTTAGAAAAACAGATGTACCCAATTTAACTCCTTTGAAGCGTGAATTCCGAAAAACGTAAATTTTTTAGCCGATTTGTAAAAGAAACTGATTTACTGAATTTTAGTTTGTTACCTGCAGTAATTCCCGCTTTGTGGAGATCTTTAGAATAAGAGATCTGCCCATTTAACCGCTTTGGGTTGAAATTTCGAAAAACTCCGTCTTAGTGTATGTGTACGTAGTAAGTGAGCGAAGCCTGCAAATTTCCATCTTTCTAACTTCTGCAGTTATGAGGCCCCTTATCTCTTTTTATTGTTACTTTCTCTGGAGGTGAAACTTAAAAAAATACTTTAAAGACTTCTAAAGATTTTAATAACACACCTCATCAATTTCAGCGCGTTTTACTCCATCTCTGGATATAGTTTTTGTCATCCACTGCACTCGCGTCACTTTCTGGAGATCATCTCTCCATCGTGTTTTTGGTCTTCCCGGGTTCCTCTTGGTTGTCCATGGTCGCCATTCTGTGACCTTCCTGGTCCATCTTCCGTCTCCTGTTCTCATCAATTGTCCATCCCATCTCCACTTCTGTCTTGCCACATATTCTGTCACGTCTATCACCCTTTTTTTTCTTCTTATCCATTCGTTCCTTTGTGCAATCCTTAATTTCTTCATTATTCCATCATTTAAGCTCCACGTTTCTGCTGCATAAGTCATAGTTGGTAAGACAAGCTTAGGCCAAGAGCCCATAACACCCAAATTACTAGTCATAGCGGCAAACTCGGTAGGTAGTAAACCTTTTTATATTGGCCAAGTAGGTGTCAAAAACCGAGTCAAAAACGCAAGTATGGCAGCCGAACTGCGGTTAGAAATATTAACGGCAGTTTTGGAAAATCATATAAATAAAGGAGAACGATCCAAACGTGTGTGTCCGTCACGACAATTGCAGACGCGATGTCCTCTATTTGCGTTTGCATGCATTTCGCCATCGCCTCGACTTCCCAACTGGGGCGGAGCCCCGAGGGCCCCATTGGAGAGGAGCGTAGCCCCGAAGAGCCCCTTGGAGAGGAGCGAATCCCCGAGGGCCCCCTTGGAGAGGGGCGAAACCCCGAAGGCCCCATTAGAGAGGGGCCGATTCCCGAGGGCCCCCTTGGGGAGGGGCGGATCCCCGAGGGCCCCTTAGAGAGGGCGGAGCCCGGAGGCCCCCCTTGGAGAGGGGCGAAACCCCGGGGGCCCCCTTGGAGAGGGGCGGATCGCCGAAGGCCCCTTGGAGAAGAGCGGATCCCCGAGGGCCCCCTTGGAGAGGGAGGTCTAAAAATTGTAGTCAATTGAATAGGATAGACCGCGCAATAGTGCGAGCAGCCCCGTTTATTGTTAATAAATTTAAATATATTTTTTAAAGCGGAAAGGCTAATTTTCGTTGTAATCGATAGACAAGGTCCCTAAACCCAGACGGAAATTATGTGCCATACTGATAAGAATTATGCTCTTCCGCCATACTAAATAGGTCAAACTGGTAATTTTTTCATTGCAAAAAAAATAATAGCGGCAAGCTTCAATTTTTGTTTACTACTTCATTTAAACACCAATTATTCAATAATATAATTGCCATACCGCTTGGATGGTTATATGGGTAGCCATACTGGTACAAACAAATACGATTTTATTAGCCATGCTGCTATCACAAATTTTCACTTATAATCTCATAAGAGCATTAATTCTTTCCAGTAATTTTTTAGAGTGCACAGTAATAACGTATTAATCGGCACGAGCGGTACG
The DNA here is from genome assembly GCA_940337035.1 of Agriotes lineatus. Classification (NCBI taxonomy): domain Eukaryota; kingdom Metazoa; phylum Arthropoda; class Insecta; order Coleoptera; family Elateridae; genus Agriotes; species Agriotes lineatus. The sequence goes on from OW679194.1 coordinate 142,958,441, forward strand.
CGAGGGCCGATTACGTTGTTCTGTGCACAATAAGAAAATTACCGGACATGAATTAATGCTAGAATGCAGATTCGGCAAGAAAATCGTAGCGACACAGCCATAAAAAGTAAAATCTACATTTTACTCGAAAATAAAATATCAAGTGACATCAAAAATGCGCCCATAGTAAGTTGTTAATATGTTGGTAACACTGTAAGTATATGTAAAATTTGAGGTTAGCAGGTTAGGTTTTGCGTCAGTCTTTGTCAAAACTGACTCGAAACCTAACCTGCTAACATTGAATTTGACATAGACTAACCTCGAATTTGACATAGACTTACAGTGTTACTAACATATTAACAATAGTGAACGTCAAAAAAATTCCGCTTATTAATCACATTTAGGTTAGTCTACCTACAAAAAATTTCCAAGAAATTTTGTTGTTGTCTTGGTTACAGTTCGTGAACTAATTTTTCTATTGGTCATTAATGAGTGTCTTACGATTTTCACCAAAAAATTATACATGTATCTGCTATCAATGTAGCATCTTTTGAGGGAGTTTAAAAAGGCCCACTTTTCTGTCGTGTCGAATGCCTTTTCAAAATAAATAAAAAACAGGTACTATGCAAGACAAAAAAACTGGGACAGTAAATATGGTCTGTTGTAAATGTGACTGCTTTAATATGTACAGTTGCTAGGAATTTCTAACTTAACCATCAACTTGCTTAGACGTTGCTATGAATCAGAATTGTTATAATAAATGTAATTATTTAAAGCCTCGTTTAAGCTAATCAAATTGTGCTAAAATCTCTATCAAGAGTTGTCCCAGTTTTTTGTCTTGCATAGTACATTGGTTTGTTGTACTCTTGAAATGTTTCTATTGCCTGTCTTAATGTGTGTATGTGGTCTATAGTGCTGTATCCCTTTCGAAAGCCAGCCTGCTCCACGGATTGAAACTCGTCGAGTTGATTGGAGATCATGTTTGTTATTATAGAATAACAACGTTGGCATTTTTCCAGGATTGTGGTGTTTCTCCTTTTTCCAGACATTCGTTCATTAATTTTTCTAAGTAGTCTAATATTTTCCGGTCTCCCACTTTATGTATTTTATAACTATCTCATTCGGTCCTGGCGATTTATTGTTTTTCTTGCCTTTTATTGCAGCTTTTATTTCGTATTTACTGATCGGTGGTAAATCTTCTGTATTATGTTTGCTGATTTTTTATCTTTTGCCTCTTGAGTTTCTTGGTTGTTGATAAACTTTCACTGAGTATAAGTCTTCCTAAAAACTTTCTATGTATCGAAGTAATTCTGCTCGAGTTTTTTAAATTTGTTGCCACTTTCGTCTTTTAGGGTTACTATTTCTGATCTTTCTTGAGAGACTTTTCCTAAATACTTTAGGCCCTTTGTTGTTTTCTATTACGTTCTTCATTATTTTCTCGTTGCATTCTCTAACGTCTTTTCTTACTTTATTCCCAATTTCCTCATTTTTTCTTTCAGTTCTTCTTCTGATATTTTTCCTATTTGTTTATTTCTATTTGCCATTAGTTTCTTTGTATTATCTAATAGTTTACTATTCTTTGTGTCAGTTTTCCGTTCTTTAAGCGTTTATTGCACTGCGTCTTTTATATTTATATTTGTATAATCATTTAGTTGATTTATGTCGCACACACCTACTTGCTGAAAAATAATGTTCTAACTCGACAACCGCAGAAGATAAAAAATGTTCCAAATTCGACCCGACTCCACATTCACACCTTTAGGGGTTAATTACATCCACCTCATTTAACTCCTTGAAGGGGAGGGGGGGGGGCGAATTTCGCAAATCGAGAATCAGAAAACCTTCAAAATGGTTTGACCCGATTTGTGCCGAGTTTCAAGTTCCTAGGTTGTCGGTGAAGCGAATAGAACCGCAGTCAATAAAAGCCCCTTTTATATTCCTTGAAGTTAGAATTTCGGCAAACCACGTCTTAGTGGATGAGCTCTTCAAATGTTATTAAGATTTTCTGATTATCTATCAGTGTGTTTAGTTAGAGACCTATTCCTGTATTTGATTTCTATGTTGGTGTGTTCAGCCGTCGATGAAGATGAAATACACTCCTCCTTTTCTATACATTCATTATCACCTGATACTTGAAAGACATCTCTGGTCGTACAAGAATTGTGGGTACAGTATCTGAAGATAGTTTAACACCAAAAATTTTCCATTGAGATCGAGAATTTTTTTTCGCATATCCGCTAGTTCACATTCAAATGAACTCCTAAGTTTCTGCTCCAAACAGCCCGCGTAGACGCATTTTTGGGAACGGATTTATTCCTGCAGCATTTTGCACTACATCCAGTCATTCTGTTGAAAATTACTAAAGTTTAAAAAAAATTTTTAATATTTACGGATATAATTACACTTTACGTCAAATTAATAGTTTTTCCCAAGGTTGGTGAAACTGACAATTTTCGTGTTAGTTTTGCGAACCTTTTTTTTCAATAAACCTTGGTAGCCATGAAAAAATTATCAAACTTTTTCGCTATTTGCTCTACCCTTGCTAAAGTATTATACAGGTACATTAATTGGTATTACAGATGCATATAATTTAAAACTGGCACAAACAGGTACTCTAGGATTTGTGGATCCAAAACAAATCACCTACATGTCCCAACTCTTGCATATATACAAAGACTCTAATTGGCATTCTCGAGCGTATGTGAATACATATTTTAATTTTATGGCTTTAAAAATACAAACACCTTTAAAACATTTAAAGTAGCTAGTGTTGGATAATCTACAGAGTGAAAGCTATAACATAAACAATCATGCAAATCGGCCTTGTAGAACTCGTTACCGAAGTGAAACAAAATTCAGCCTTGTGTTTTCAATATCCTATAACATAAAATCGTTGCTCTCTTTCTTTCTTTCTTTCTATCTTTGTTCGCTATCTCCTCCGAATATACTGGACCGATTAAGTTGTATGATGGCTAACAAGTTTGCTAATTTTTAGACTTAGATCGTAGGCTAGTTTTTATTTTCAAAAAAAAGTACGAAAAAGTTTTAATTTAATTAAATCCTCTAAGCAGCGGAGCGGAGCGCCTGTCGCCGCGGGCTACGGTGTGACAGCTGCTGTCGCCGTGTGCTATAAGCTCGGGTGAATACCTATGTTCATATATCATCATAGTGCGCATTATTCAAACAAGCCAGGTTGGTCCTGGGGTAGAGTGCTCGCCTGCCACGCGAGCGGCCCGGGTTCGATTCCCGGGCGATGCATCCTTTTTTTTATTTATATTAATAAATCTTTTTTAAATTAGCGAACCGAAGCGTAGTTCGCGTGACTCACTAGTATATTGATATGATCCTACAATGTCAAATCAATTTAAAAAGCATATAATTAACATGCAAACGTCATTTTCGGTATCTAAAATAAAATAAATTGGATAGAATCATATTGAATAATTTGATTTAAACGAGAAATTATAAAAACACCAGTTACAGTTCAATTTGGTTTGTGCAGGTCTAACTCAGTTTAGTTGGAAATGATAATTTTGGAATTAAGTCGTTCTGTAAAAGGAATTATCATAATAAAGCTTTATTTTAATAGTTACTTGTTTGTTGTAGAAAAGCATAGATATTGCATAATTGAAAGCAGACACAATAATGATAGACTGTTAACCTAAAAATATGATGTGTGAGGTTAGAGATGTTATATTGCTTGAAAATTAGGAATCTGTAATTCATGGTATTTCAAACACAAGGTTTTGGCGGGCAATATAAATAAGTAATAACAAAATTGTGTGAATTTTTTTTATCAAAAGATTATGACATGTGAGTTAAAAGTGATTCAAGGCTCAATTTAATGAGGGAAATACTACTATGTAATATTGAAATTTACAATACCAATTAATAGACTTAATTTAAAAGAAGAATTGTGTCAATTTGAGAAAAAAGTTAATTGTGCGGTTATGGAGTCTGCAGATGGTTCATTGCTTATGTATTACAAGGGTGATCTGCAGAAAGAATAATCAAGATTGAGCTCGAAGGTAGAAGGACAATTAATGTAAGTGTACACTAAAATTAAATACGAGAGAATAAGAAGCGGTATAGAAGAAAAATTAGACTGCTATTAACAGATATTAAATTGATTATAACCCAAAATAAAAGAAGATTGTCCAAATTTGAACTTAATAAACTAAAAGTGTTCATTAATAAACATTTTCTAATAATAGTAATAAACACTAATATCCTTCAGATATAATTAAATAAAATAATGTAAACAAACAGTATTATAATGGTAAAATTGAGTTCTACTTTTTTTATTATAACAATTTATAAATGAACTTGGGATTGTATATCCAAAATGGCACACTGTGGTATTTTAATAAATTGAATTGCCTCATATTTGAATATTATGATTTATATTGTGTATGCTGTAATTCAATTCTACATTAACCCTACGAGATAAGAGACAACCATTAATTGAGTTGCTAGTACATGCTCTAGCTGTGGACAATAAAGGTAAGGTTTAGAATTAAATATGATAAAACCCTGAGATTAAATCAAAATTAAATCAAAACATAATAAAGTCATATAGGATCATAGCAATATGTATAGATTATGAATGCCTTTTACATATTTTTCGTAATAATGTACCGTTATTGTACTTTAACTGAACTAAATAAACACATGAAGTCGTTCCTAACAGCCACCGGATACTAAAAATGATAACAGCCACAGGCTGTTAAGGCTCACGTGATTTTTTAATTATGTTTAATAAATTATTCTTCAAATGATAACATTTTTATTACCGAAAATCTTGAACGACACAGGGTCGAAATGTAAATAGAGGACTTGGTTGATTATAGACCTCGGCTATCGCCTCGGATTACAAAATTTAACGGCGTCCGTTACTTGCTATATACAGGTTGTTCCATAAATATACCGACAAACTTTTAGGGGTGGTAGGGGACATCGAAACAAACATTTTTGCTTCATAAACATTTGTCCGAAAACGCTTGGTTTTCGAGATACAGGGTGTTAAAATTTGTAGAAAAAAACGCTTCAGCCTATTTTAATGAAATTTTCACAGTTTGTTGGTAACTATATGAGGCATCTTTTGGATTTATTACAGTTGATACAGTAATTCCAGGAGCGTGCTCACGGGGCAACCTGTTGGTGTTTTGGCATAAAAAATAACACCCAGTAATTTTTTTCAATTTTTAAACTTGTTTAAGATGAATCAACAAAACACGCTTTTTTCACTTGAGGGTTTTGCGTACCTTGCTTAGTTTTCGAAGAATAAAATCTGAACCATTTTTTTTACAAATTTTACACCCTGTATCTCGAAAATAAAGCGTTTTTGGACATATGATTATAAAGAAAAAAATGTTTGTTTTGATGCCCCCTACCACCCGTAAAAGTTTATCGATATATTTATGGAACACCCTGTACATATATCAGCCTAGTAACGTTAATAACTATAATAGTTTTGTTTGTATCTCTACTTTCCAGTAATTCAGCATGCTTGTTTAGTAATTTAGTTCTATAATAACGCTGAATTATAGTTTTATCGTTTCATTGTTGTCTACTGGTCTGTGTTCAGATTTTATTAGTATTGTTCAGAACAACTTAAAAATCATGGATCTTGCATACTTTTGGATGTGTCATTATTGACTATTTGAAATGATTTCCTTTGTTATGTTCTCTAACGTCTCCAACCTTGATATTACAATATTAACTTGTTACATGTTTTAATACTATCAACAGTCTTACTACACCAGTTATATATTGTGGCATGCAGTCGTAAAACAAAATACATTTCAAGCTAATATAAATTATTTTTATTGCTACAAAACTTTAAATTAATATGAGTGATTATCAAAACGTCTTCGCAAAATGATAAATGCTTTTGTAATAGTGGCTACAGCTAGTAAACGCGTACTATTGTGCATGCAGCAATATTTTCTTTTAAATTTGCAATAACTTTTTAAGGTCGAAGATGTTTTATTAATGGTCTCTACAAATACAAGAGTGATATTATGTAACTCCGTCTTTTTGTCAGCGGCACTGTTCAGTTCAGGTGTACTGACGCAAACAGCGAAAAGCTAAGTCGCACTAATCTTCTCTAAAATTGCCTCGTTACCATTAGCAGATCCACAGTAATTGACATGTTAATGTTAAACACGCAAGCAATAATTATTTACAAGGGACATTTTATTAATTAACTTTAGATGTAGTTACCTGTAAACGTTCATGTCGGATTAAAGAGAGGGGGGGGGGGGCTAAGAGGGCTGCAGCCCCGGGCCACCGAATTTCGGGGCATCGAAAATATTCGAAGGTTATATCTAGTGCGGTTTCTAATCATTTAAATTTCTTTGTACCCGTATATACCAGTATGCAGCAACAAGAGCTAACAAACATACACAGTTTCCTGATGGAAAAAGTAACAAAATATTGACTGATAAAGACGCTCTCAAAGTAGATACTTTTTATGTTATTATAGACACACTGGTATCAGAGTTAAAAAGGCGTAATGAATTGTATTCATATTTAACAACATTATTTTCACCACTTACTAAATTAATAAATTTGTCCCAAGATGAAATGAAAAGTTTTTCAAAAGCGATTATCGAAACCTAAGAAACTGACATTAGCTTATATATAACCAACGAGCTTTTGTGATTTATTGAAAACTTTTAACTTTCAATCAACTAATCCCCTTGATTATTATAAATTTATTATAGAGAAAAAATTGTTAGATTCTTCTCCAAACGTTTACATTGCTTTCAAAATATATATGCATACTGATAGCAAACTGTGGATCAGAAAGATCTTTTTCAAAATTGTCAATTATTAAAAATAAATTGAGAAATAGTATTAACCAACGCCAATTAACTGCGCTTACTTTAATGAGCATTAAAAGTGATGTGCTTCGGAAATTAGATGTCGATAACATAATTAAAGAATTTGTGCAATTAAAAGTAAGAAAAAAATAGGATATGCATGTTAAAACATTTTTTCTACTCCTTTATTAGTAAATTGCTCATTAAGCACTGTTTACTTGATTAGTAAATTCGTTGTTACAAACAGTGTTACGTAATGATAATGACTAACACGTAATTTTTTTTATTACGTTACAGTTAGCTTCTGTTGTTTGTACGAAGCGGTGTCTGCAGCCGCCTAATTTTTAAGATGGTGTGACAGATAGTTTGACAGTTAATAAAATATTTCTTTTTCGTTTAACGAAATGAGTGTGATCGTAGAAAAAGTATAGTACGCAACTCGAGCTATAGAGCAATTACACGCTCGTGGAATTAAACACGCGCCGCTACGCGGCTTGTGCGTAACTTTTCCAACTCGCGTGTAATATGCTTCCTACAGCTCTCGTTGTGTAATATACTATTACATTTTCTCTGCATTGTATTAAAAACTTTCCTACCTATAATAAAATATTAATTTAATAAAATAATAAAGCATGTTTGTAGAATATGCCCCTAACTTGTGGAACTAGTTTATACGGATCACTGCACTCATTAGGCAATTTTATGTTTTTATTTGCCTTGATAATTGTGAGGTCTGCTGTGTAATAGAAATTATCCTTCACAAGCGCGTTTTAAAAAAATCTAGTTGAATATTCATATGCAACTTTATCGTACAATTGTCTGAACGGAAGATTGTGCAACAAACTAGGAAGGACAGTTCGCCCTCGTTTTCCATTAGTAGACACGAAAAATTGTAAATATTTGTATTAGTTAGCGTTACTTCCTTATCATAGCATTACGCTTTCGATTACCTCGTAACAATTTTCAAGCTTTAATTTTGGCTTCACGCACAATCGAATGCTACTATTATTGGGTATCTATCTATTGATAAAAGTTTTATATATTTTAATCTTAACTGAAAAACCGGTAAAACTTCGGAAAATATGCTTCTCAAAATAGTTGTTTTGAATTTAAATTAGAGCCATAAATAAGTAGTATCTTAAAAAAACACTAATAATTGTAATTCCAGCTTTTGAACGAGTTGTCACACTAAAATACAATAATAAAATATATTAGTATATTATGTTTTATTTTCTTATATATCTGCAAACAATGTCATTATTACTATTTCTTATTAGTGAGCATTAAAACTATGCTATGTGTAATACGAAATTGTGTGCCAATGTGACTATAACATGAACTTCCAGGTATATATAGATTATATGAGTAAGATGGAAATATTTGTATAACCGTTGAATTGAGAATAGGTTAAATTTTAAGTTCCATACTTTAATTACAGATAGAAATGAAGTTAATATTCAATTATGATTAAATGAAATCGTTTCTTTGGTTACCAATTTAGGAATAGAAATTTTATTACGGAACCAACTTTTGGTATGTCGTGTATTTAACATATCAACTTACACAGTTTAAAGTAAAACAGGCATAATTTTGAAGTCAACATCTTATCGTTTCAGTAGCAGATCAATGAACTCGCAATTAACTAATTTTGTATAATCAACTCGCATTTACATTGCACCATTAACATAATGCGATTATCTGAAAGTTTTGTATTTATATTTAAGTATTAACAATTTTCGTTCTTACATTCACGAGTTACACTTTCGGGAATTTAATTATTGTAAACCAGAAAATATAAAGAAAGCTAAAAAGTTTAATGTTCATTACTTAACACCTCCATATCTTTTATATTTTTAATTAATGGACTGAAGTTCTGTTGCTCTAATTTCTTTCCCAAAAACTGTACCAACTATGAAATAGCACTTAAATTCTAATAAAAAATTAAAGTTGCCAAGTAAGAAAAAGATGAAAATTGGTTTTCAAAATACTCTTCAACGCCGTGCAAAATTTTAAGATACGAAAATTGTATAAGCATTTATTGCAAACAAACGATTCATATTCAAATTACGTTTTTCAAACACTAAAAGTGAAATTTAAGCAGCTCAATTCAGTGAAAATGCAATGAAACAGATCGCAAAATAGGATTTTACGTTTTACACAACCTAAACATTAAATGCAGATAAATATGAAACTTTGGTTTTGTGTCATTCGATATTTTTTATATATTTCGATTAATATTGCTTCTATAAATTTTCTCTTAATATTTTCCAAAAAAAAATTCGTATCCGCGGTTTTGTAAATGCGTTAAGAAATATCTTGAAATCAAATCCAGCCTGTCGAAATGGCTGTAAGTTTCGGAACATCCTTATCTCTAATTAATCATAATCAGCAGGTATGCAAAGGTGGAAACAATCCAAATAGATAGTTATTGGGGCCTCTATAGACTACTAAAATGGAAAATCCTTACTCATGCTTAAAGATGTATAATATATGGAGCTGTTAAATGATAAAGCGTAACACACTGTATATTTGTGTATTATTAATGTATTTTTTCGACTACCATTTCCTAACGGAAACTATTATTTGACACTTTCCCTACGTCAAAAACATGTTATTATTGCATACTATGCAATAACTATTTAATTACACACTTCTGTCACTTTATTGTACTCTTCTGTCAATAGCAATTTACGATACAAGTGTGTAAAACTAGTCTTTAGTCACGAGTGGGACAGAGTTAAAACGCGAGTGAGCGAGCGTTTTAAGTCCCCCGAGTGCCTAAAGAATGTTTTACGCATGTGTATCGCACAATATTTTATCTACGATAGAATATAGAAAACATGGTAAATATAAAAAAATAAATGTAAATTAGGATTACTAGCAAGCGGTCGTAATTTTGCGTGGTTAAAAATGTTAAAACATGTTGCTACTGACGACGTGCCTAATGAAATCATTTTAAACACGTTGCTAGTGATAACGTGAACTAATGAGCACATGTTATTAAACAGTGGTTTTACAAACGTAAAACTGTCAAGTAAAAGTCAATTTTACGCACTATAATACACGTAGATAAAACTATTTATTAAATTTGGTGAGTTTTCAATTTAAAACAATGAAAGAATACCTAACATGATTTTTAATTAGTTTTAATTTGAAATAACGTTGATGTTTTGTAATCTCTTTTAGCAAAAATATGTGATAGTCGAAAAAATTATGTATAAAACTCGTATCGAAAGCTACTTTTTGCACTTGTGAGGTTTAAAGAATTCGCATTCGGCTCATTCTTTAAACTTTCTCATGCGTGCAAAAAGTGACACTTTAGCTACTCGTTGTATAAATAACTATTATTATGCAGATTGTCTGCAGACAATCTGTATACTGCGGTAAATCTACGTAATGTAAAATATACTGTTGAAGTACAGTATACTGCTATGTGGCAAACAGTGTTAAAAAGTAATGTTTTAAGGGCCTGTCGATAATTGCTGGGATTCTGAGAAAGTAACCTTCGAGAATGGCTGACTTAATTTTAGCTGGTCTTCTTGCGAAACGTTAGTCCGTATGAGTGCACAAACAACAGCAAGGTTGAATATGCCTAAGTATCCTCGTTCTCCTCAAGGTACTCAAACAACAAAACAACACAAGCCACCAAAGAGCATGGCCATGGCGTGGATCTTTGCTCGAGTTCACGAAGTGCAAGGCTAGAGAATGCTAGGTGTGTATCTACTAAAACTACGAGGTCTAAGCCGAAATTCTATTTTAGCAACAATAAAGTAGGGTCCTCCGAAATTAAACTCGACAAGTAATATACAGCTTGTTTCGTATTTTACACTTTTAAGAACGGGTGAAGATAAAAATGATCACTTCACCTTTTGCTTGACGGATGACAGGACGGACGCCACTGGAATAGTCATAGTAATAAGGTATCTCAATTTCCATTATTTAGTTGTCAAAAATTCTCTGTATGTGAATTCAAATGTATACATATTAAAACAGTCCCATTCACAACACAACATATTAACTGTCCCAGTTTTTTGTCTTGGATAGTATAACGGGTGACAATGAGCCTAGAGCCATGCTTATAACTCCTTTATTTATTAATCGATTTGGATAAAATTTGATACGCGGATACTCGACATAATTTCTGATTGACCGACAGATATAGTTGAAATGGTCAACTTCCGGTTTCACCGAAAGTGCCATTAACTTTGATTTTTTAAATTGATTACCTTATATATTTTAGGTTTTTTGGAATGTACAGTTGAAATTACATACGATGCTTTTGCTAAATTTTTATTTTTCTAAACAAAAAATTACTTTTTTCAAATTCAATTTTTTCTCATAGAAGGCCGTGATTAAAGAAACTGTGTTTTAAATGACTCTAGTAACCCATAATAATACATATTTTATTAATTTTATCAATAACAAATCGTTCTTGAATGAATAAAATTTGCTAAACGCGTTTTTTGAGAAAAAGACAGTTTTTTTAAATGGCACCTACCGAGGGCCATCTTGCCATTAGATATAAAATTTAATTACCAATCTAACGATATGCATCATCCATCACTTTATCTTTATATAAAACGGAAAAATGTTTAATTAATAAATTTTTAAAATATTTTTTGGGAAATATCTAAGCAACTTTGGCACCTGCCTTATGTAATTTAAGTCCTAAATTCCGAAAAACATAAAATATATAGAACAAACAACTTAAAAAATCGAAGTTAATGACATTTCCTGTGAAACCGGACGTCGGCCATTTTGATTATATCTATTTTTCAATTCGCAATTATGTATATTATCCTTCTAAGAAGCTTCATTCAAATCCGTTGATAAGTAAAAGAGATAGAGACATGGCCCTGATTTCATTGTCACCCGGCGGTATACTGATCTGCTTATTGTTAATACAATCAAGCTACTATAAAACGTTGTTATTATCAAAAACCTATTTGGGTAAAATATAGTGACGAACTCTTCTGTTCTGTTCTGTTCTCTTCTGTTCTCTCTCCTGTTATACACGTTCTAAAGCATTACAACCACTTGAATGACTAATCAGTGTTACGGCGCTCCGAGCGGCTGACGCAGAGATCTATAAATAGCTCCACATTGACCTTTAGCTCACCGAGCTTTGTAGAGTAGTGCTTAGCACGTATGCTTAGCATTCGGGATCGCGGGTTCGATTCCTCTGGCCGTCTGCTCGGATTCAAGCTTTAGGCGGTTTTCCTGAGCCAACAGAAGAGTACCTGCTCTGAGGCGAACGCCGGGGCAGTACTTCTCCACCCCTCCTTTCTCTCACTCATGCTATAATTCCCGTTCTTGGCTGAAGAGTAACCCGCTCCCAGTTGGGGGAATTGAAATGACCCTGAACCTTTTATCTTTTTTTACCTTCAGTTCTTAGTGCGAAAGTCACTCTGATTATGCAAGCTGCAAGGTCTTGCGAAACGTTAGTTAATATGAGTGCAGAAACAGCAACAAGACCAAATCTGCCTAAGTATTCCCTTTCTCAAGGTACTCAAAGAACACGAGCCACCAAAGAGCATGGCCATCGCGTGGATCCATGCTCGAGTTTACGAGGTGCAAGGCACATTAAGCCAGAGAATGCTGGGTGTTTATCCGCAAAGAATTCGCGGTCAAGTCCGAAATTCTATGTTAACAAGAACCGGTGAGGTCTTTAAAACTAAAAGAAACTGCGGCTGAAAACCTCTACAGAATGCCATAATTCGAAAGTGATGTAAAGCCGTGGATCCCATGTTAAAGTCTACACATTACCCTTTCGCTGTGACGTCAGAAATAACAAAACATAGCGTTTAAAACATATGTTTTATATTGCATTGAAATTTTAAAAAATAATTTAGATCGCAGAAGTAGACTTTAGAATAAATTTGACATATATTTACCTAATCTTTAAAGTAAGGGATGCTCTAAATAGCAAATTATCCAAACTAAGACATTCTTGACCTAAATTATGTAATCCGACGTTTCTCCTCTTCGAAGAAGTCCTTAATGCTTAAAATAAGATTGTAGGCTTGCTCGCGTGCTTGTTATTGCGCGTTATTTTACTGTCATTTTGGACAAATGTCATATTGACAGTATTATAAAACAAGTTCCTTATAGCTAAATAAAGAGAAAAAATTGTTACGTCACAGCAAAAGCGTAATGTGTAGACCTTACTACGATGTGTAGCATGTAAAAGATCCCTTGCTAGGGTTGGAACTCTTTAGTCTCCGCAAAATTCCAAATAGGACTTTGACCATATATGACCAAAGCAGTCGGTGTCTAAGGTACCTGGTAGTCCGTATACTTAGACCTTGTCCATTACAAACACACAAACAAAGTAAGACAAACGTTTCTTGATACCGCATAGATGTAGTGATTAAAAATAACACACTTTTTATCGACAGTAGTATCTATAATCGAGATATTTAAACAAAATTAAAATATGTCATTCCAGATACTAAAAGCAATACAGAACGAGTGCTATTCTAATTGTGTTCTTGCTTAAAAAGTTTGCAATACAAACTAATTTTAAATTGACTTTTTTTTAAATATATTTAAATACCATTCTACAGTGACCACCAAAAAGTCGGCATCATATGGAAAAAAGAATTATTTTTCATTTTTCAAAAAAACCTTTTACGAAAATAATTTGTGCTTGTCTAAAAACCTATTTGGCACATAAAAGGCACTTTACTCTACGCAAAATAAGTTTTTTGATAATTTTCAAGGCGTACTTGATTTTTCAAAGCTGCAATTATGTTACAAATTCTCCTTAAGCCAAGCAGGGCTGAACCCAAAAAAAAATTTTAATCGAGAATTTTTTACTTTTTACAAGATGCATTTCACCTATCCGGGAACACAGTGTATAGGTATACCGAGTGATTTTTACATATTTAGAAAATGGAATTTTTCGAAATTGTCAAAATCCAAAAAGTGCTATTTTGCAGAAATTAAGTCAGATTTTAATGAGATTTCCTAGAGTGTGTTATTTTTAGCTAACTAAACAATCTCAATGCCAGAAAACCACACATTTTTAAATTTTAGTTAAAATTTATTTTTTAAATATTTTTCAAAAATTTCACATACCTATCAAGCTTAATATTAAAATTCAATTTTTTTTAAGTGATGACTAAAGATTTATAATTGGAAATATTATAAAATGTTAATTACTTCTTTAGATTTTTTATTATTTACCGAAAAGTAGTATGTTTGCATAATTGTTTCGTTTTTTATGCAACGCGCTTTTTAAGAGAAATATTTGTCAATTCTAATTAATTTTTATTTAAATGGCTTCTCGAAACTTTAATCTAGGCCTGTTAATGAATTACTGTTACAAAAATCCTGTGAATGTTCTTTTACAGTTGTCTAAATGAGGAAATTTTTCTTTATCCAATTTACATATTCTAAAAAATCTTCTCATTTAGACAACTGTAAAAGAACATTTACAGGATTTTTGTAACAGTAATTTATTAACAGGGTTAGATTAGAGTTTCTAGAAGGCATTTAAATAAATATTAATTAGAATTGAAAAATATTTCTCCTAAAAAGCGCCTTGCATAGAAACCATAACAATTATACAAACATACTACTTTCCGATAAGTAATAAAAAATCTAATGAAGTAATTAACATTTTATATTATTTTTCTAATTATAAATCTTTAGTCTTTACATAAAAAAATTTGAATTTTAGTATTAAGTTTTGGTATGTGAAATTCTTAAAAAAATTGAAAAAATAATTTTTAGCTAAAGTAAAACAAAACGAGGTGTTTTATGGCCTTGAGATTGTTCAGTTAACTAAAAATAACACACTCTAAAAAATCTTACTGAAATCTTACTTATTTTTCGAAAATAGCACTTTTTGGGTTTTGACAATTTCGAAAAACCTTATTTTCTAAATAAGTAAAAATCACTCGGTATATATGATAGGGGACAAATAGGTTTTTAGACAAACACAAATCACTAAAGAGTTTTTTGAAAAATCAAAAATAAAAATGTTTCCCATATTATGCCGATTTTTTGACGGTCACTGTAGATATGCCTTAATTAGTTAGTGACTTCATTATCAAATCTACAGCACCTTCATTGTTAAAACATCATATTCAGAAATTCGGTATCCTTTAGTTTAGTAGAATAATAAATCAAGAAAAACAATTAATCGTCTGATACTGAGTACACAAAATAACATGTGAACAAACGAAAATGAAATCAAGCTTGGCTTTGAAAATTTAAACATAATATGTCGATTATTAATTCACATTATGTTGAATATGAACTATTATAATAACTGTCATATTTAAATTAAAAACATCTGAAGTAATAGACCACATGACTTAATTTTTCAAAGCCAAACTTGATTTCGTTTTCATTTGTTCACATGTTACATTTTATGTAGAAAAATATTGCATGCATATTTAAATTAATACTTTCTTTATCTTCGATGGGGTATAGTTAAAAGGAGGTTCTCGACCTTAGACATGGAAAACTAAAAGATTAATAAACCGACCTATCCTATGTAGAAACATTCGGAGAATCCGACTAAAATGGCCCCAGCCCCTGAATAACTTTTTAAAGGCCTGTATGGCTCTTGAAGAAAAACACGGAGAATGAGGTGGACTTTAGTAGAAAATAAAATAAACAATCTACTTTATGTAAAGAAACGGTGTCGGTACCATCACTTCTTAGGGCCCTTCAAGGGCTTTGTGTGATATTTCGGGTAATGTAAGGCGCGCGCAACAAATCCCCACACAAGACTGAAAAACATAAAATTTTAACACATTCTACTCAAAATCTGATTTTCGGGATATCCTGGCCACGTAAGTAGTATCAATTTTGGAGCACTAGAATGTTGTCAACAATTTGACATTGAAACATTATTAAGAAGTTGTGTAGTTTTTGTTGTAAAAAAATCGAGAAGTGCGTAAAAAAGTAGTACATTTTTCAATATTTTATTTCAGTAACTTTGAAAACAAGCAGCTGTCTTAAGACGGCTCAAAATAGGATGAACAAAACAATTTTGATAAATGTGATGGATGCAATTTGAAGACGAGGCATTATACTCCAATTTGACATTAAGACATTGTAAGTGTTTGTTTTCAAAGTTACTGAAATAAAATATTGAAAAATTTACTACTTTTTTACGCACTTCCCGATTTTTTTACAAAACTACACAACTTTTTAATAATGTCTCAATGTCAAATTGTTGACAACATTACCGTGCTAAGAAACTGATACTACTTAGGTGGCCAGAATATCCTGAAAATCAGATTTTGAGCAGAATGTGTTAAAAATTTATGTTTGTTTCCGTCTTGTGTGGGAATTTGTCGCGCGAGCCTCGAATTACCCTACTTATCACACAAAGCCCTTGAAGGGCCCTAAGAAGTGATTGTACCGACACCGTTTCTTTACACAAAGTAGATTGTTTATTTCATTTTCTGCTAAAGTCCACCTCATTCTCCGTGCTCTTCTTCAAGGGGCATACGAGCCCTTAAAAAGTTTTTCAGAGGCTCGGACCATTTCATTCGGATTCTCCGAATGTTTCTACTTAGGATAGGCTGGGTTATTTTAGTTTTCCATGTCTAAGAGAACCCCCTTAAGGCAGTAGTTTTGACATTTTAAAAGTACTAGGTAATTACACGACCTATTATAACAAATACAGCAAATTTTTGAAATTAATAAAGTTTTTACTTATATCCTGTATTTTTTTAAATCAGAAAAGTAGTAATACTGCTTCCGTTAGGCTTAAGACTAATTTTTGTTCATAATATACTGCAATAAGGTCATCCATCCTATGCGATGTTTGCTGTACAGTTCGATAAAAATTATATAAGTAAAACAAATACTATTTTATGAAAACATCCTACATTACTTGCAGTATCATAGCATATTATTTAAATAATTAATAGTTAAAGTACACATTATATTCATAACAGCAAACTGTAAACTAACGGAAGGTACTCGTAAATGCAAATAAAAAATCTGGTGTGATACACTCACACAACTTCCTTTTACAGTTATCTTATAATTAGTCAAAAATTTCATTTTTAATTTTTAAGCATTTGTCAAAAGTTTTCAAAAATTACAAATTCTATAAAACCGGTACAAAATAGAGCGTTAGTTGAAGAGACAAATTTTCTCTAAAATTTTAAGCTGAATTCAAAAATGTAATAATATACCGGATGTTCTATTTAAAATAGGAGTTAATAAAAGAAATAGAAAAAAACAAGAGTAGCTCACTTTAGAAGTATTCAACTGGAAAATCACCTAACTCACACCAATACACATTAAAAGTGTAATAAAAATGTAAAGTTTAAAAAAAATCGTTAGAGCCGTTTTTGAAAAAATCGAAAAATACTGAAAAATCACAAGAGTAAACACCATACTTCCGGTTATGAGATTTTCTTCAAAAGCTTGCTGTCTCATCTACATAGTACACAAAACTTATATATGAAGTTTCAACGCCACACCTCTTTTCATTTTTGAGATATTCTGTTCACAGACAGACAGACAGACACACAGACAGACAGACAGACAGACACACACACAGACAGACCAATGAAAAAAATATGTTTTTTTGGGATCAGGGGACTCTAAAACGTGAAGATCTGTTGAAAACTCAATTTCGAATTTTTGGGGTGAATCCAATAGGTACTTCCTTTATCGTAAAAGGAAGTAAAAATGAAGAGGTATATAAAAAAACGTGCTGTTTTATACGTAAGTGTCTAGTTGAAATGGAGCTAACGAAACGTAAAGTCACCTAAACGTTATTATTATAGCAAAATATTATTTTAATTTGGTTTCATGTTAATAATTTTATTATAAAATATGAGATGTTGTTACTTCACTTTTCTCCTCCATCTTACTAAGAACGTGACTGGTATACTGATACTACAGAGAGGATCGTTTTGCATCGTTTTCACTCATAATTTATGTGGATCTTTTCTATCCAATACACTTTTTCACTAAATATGCGAACTACATTCCTGAATATTTTTTTGTTATAGAAGTGTTCTGTTTTTGTTACTCAAATGGCATGATCTAATCGGCTCTACATCAAATAGCATGTCAAGACCCAATCTGTATTCTGTATATAGCTTGCATATATATCTATCATTTTCTAGTAGCCTACTTTCAACTAGTAGATCTGTAATATTAATGTTGGATACATGTTGCCTAACGAAAAGTTACGATTTTCAAATATTTTATAATTAATGTATTTTTAAACATTTTATTGCTTTGCAAAGAATCAGTTTGTGGGATTAAGAGAACATGTGTTACTATGTAGCATGTCTTCTTTCCTCCATATCACAGTTGTTAACATTCTGTTATTATAAGTACTTGCTAGTTGCTACACCATGTAACATATTTGACCTTGCAGATTATCGTTTTAATACGCAACAATTACTATGACAATAGTAAAAAACGTATACCAATTAAACACTAAAAAGCGCAGAGTGATAACTGAAAGTAGGAAGCCACTTGGAAGTGTAAGGTAGGTCATGCAAGTGGACGGCCTTCTACGAAGAGTAACGACCTACGATTCTAGAAAACAGAAACCTTACACAAATGCAACAGAGTTAATTGTTTATCGCCAGTAAATTAATAAAACTGAATAGTGAAATAGCAGCAATTGTAGAAATAAGATAACGTTACTTGGGTTATTCTAAAAATTATAAACCTGAACTATTTTTACTTCAAACGTTACTACATGTGTACTCACATTCATAATGGAATGAAATTAAAAGTAAATGGTATTTTGTAAATACCAAATTTTTAATATTATGAAATGATTTGTTAAATTAAGTTAACTCATCTAAAAATATTTCACTTTAAAGATACAGGATGATTTATCAATTTTACCTTCATATAAAAATAATACGCAGAAAATACTTGCGATTTGTTAACAGTTCACATAACAATAAGTTTAAAACTACAACTATAAATTAGGACAATCTTCTATAACACAAAATTGTTCTACATGGTGCACCGATTTAAAAGAGAACGGTGTTATTCTTGATTATATGTCTTCTTGGGGTTGCAAAATGATTGTAAAAATATTCATAGAGAATCACCTTCCACACAACAACAATTACCACCTGCTACATCATGCCTCAATAGCAATTAAAAATAGTTAATTGCCCATTTCTTACACGAAACAAATATTCAGTTTCTAGGTAAACTCAAACTAGATTTAAATTGGATTGTTGTTCTGTTAATTATCGGCTCTAAAGAAAATAAGCACTTTTCAACAGTAAGATCACGAGTGCTCAACTCTTGTCGGAAAGATTTTTTTATTTTATAAGTATTGGTTGATTAGTAATTGAACGGTAACAAATTGATGAAAAGACAGGAGCGCGTAGGGCCAGGGTTTATTTCCTAAGAATTTAGTCGAGTTTAATTGCTTTCCATCAATCGATGCGAATACAAAAAATTAAAATCTTGCTAGATCAGCGTTTGGTAAGAATGATCTTCAATTGGGGAATTACATAAATAAATTATAAACCTCAAGTTATACGTGAAATTTTATATTTGTCAAGATGACAACAAGGACGTAGCGGCAAGAAAACTACCTCGCTTTTCTTATAAGAATTCCGTTATAACTTGTGATTGGTGCATGTGACCCTATTCTTCAAATATGGTTGGTCGAATTATCAGCAAAATAACGTTATTGTTTTTCAAAATATTATCCCTTAAGACTTAGGATTTGTATGCATTTAAAAACGGCAAAATATGCATACACATATGCTCTCTAAAATCAGGGAAATATGCATTTAAATATGCTCTTAAAATGTTACGAGTATATGCAGCTACAGTTAATTTTAAGCAGAAATATGCATAAAAAATTCAGATTGAACAATAAAATATACCAGTATTTTTTTAATCAAGAATAAATACAAAGCACAAGTAAAACGGGATAATATACAAAATACATACGTACTAAATACTTAATCTACTTAACTTCAAATGAATAACTAAAAAATCACACGAACTACAATTAACGTTAACAATAATTAAATACATTTTAAAATTTTCAAATATGAATTTGTGTCTTTTGTCGGTATATATATTTTTATATTTAAAAAAGCTCCTTTCCACATCGCAGGATGTTACCGGGACGTACTTAAAATTATTTCATTTCTGTTAATGCGTAATGTTTTAATTTGTTACCAATTTCACCCTGCCCAAGTAACAAATTATTTATTTTTTATATTAAGTGAAAACCCGTATTTTTTTCTAAAACGTTTTCAAGTTTTTGCTTGATACTTAATGTCCACGCACCTTGTTAGTCGAAAGTTCTGTTTCATTAATTAATTCGATGCAGTCTTGAATTGAACATCCTTGAGTTTCTAATTTAGTAATTGTGTTACCTCAACATGCAAAATTGGATAGAATAAATAGCAATTCTTCGCGAATTCCCTTTACAGCAACTGCTTTTTGTGCATTTTCGATACATATGGCGTCGTTTTTATTAAATTTATTGAGCACAGTTTTTATAGTTTCGAAATTTTGGGCATAATCTGCTGCATGAATCCAAGTACCCCAACGTGTTAGTATATGCTTTGGAGGTAATGGTATTTGAGTTGTGTTCTTAAAGAACAGAATTTGCAGTCAGGTTTATTCAAAATTCTTCTTTAGCGAGTATTTGAACATGTGAATGTAATAGAATTAATAAAAAACAGGAATAATATGCAGTTCTGGCTTAAAACACTGAAAATATGCATGCATTTATAAAAAATACCAAAATATGCATTTATATGCACTTTCAAATTTAGCTATGTGGTTCACGTGTAATTAAAACACTTAGAAATGTCACTTAGCATATGTTTGGTAAATGCAAGAAAAACATGCAAATGCATACAAATCCTAAGTCTAGTTATAATACATTTGTTTATTGTTTGAAACCACTTCTCAACATGGCAAAGAACTCTGTTTTTGGAAGGTCGTCAAACACCCGCTGAAATTCAGAAACTATCGAATTTGGGTCAGGAAATCTCGCACCGCCTATATTTTTGTTTTTGAAACAAAAACATATTACTTAGGGAATGATCTACACTGGAATGACCAGCTGTACTAAAAATTAAACGATATGCGAAGTTGCATTATCATGGTGTAACAAATTGCCAACAAACCAGATTCTCGGCTATCACTACACCATTTTTCAGAGGCTAGAGGAAGCCAAACTTCTGTATACCAATATAAAGTTACATTCTGCGATCGTCAAGAGGAATTGCTGCAACTGGACCACTGCGACTGAAAAAAGCAAAAATCTTTTGATTGGGTCCACTTTTATAGCAAATAACTTCTGTTGGTCATTTTCGAAACTCACATAATTGATTGTTGCCTAGTCTCCAGCTCATAATTATAGTTCCAAAACTGATCCCCCACAACAATATCAAACACGTGGTTTGAAGATCTGATTTGAAGATCGAACTTTCGTAACATATAAGACCTACCCGTACCTACCTGTTTTTGTTCTTCGGTTAACAAATGTGAAAAACTGTTATCAACTACACATGATCCAATACCTGGTTCTTATTGAATACATCTATGAATTATATTTCGATCTTCCTTAAACAGTTTTTGGGTATCATTAACGTTTTCAGCGAAAACGGCTACTGGAGGGCGTGCAGGACTTGGTTCATGTTTGTACGTATATCGACCTCATTTAAATTAATAAAGCGAGCAACTAATTCTAAATAGCAAAAACAAAGATCTATACGCTTTAATCCTAGTTCATAAAGTTGCAATCGAAAAATCTCAAAGGAACGAGCTCAAAATTCATGAAAATAGTTTTGTTTTTCTTGGTATCCATGGTCTGATACCAATAATGAACATAGCAAACTCTCATATTAGCCTTTTATTAAATACTCGAAAGAACAATTATGGAAACCATAGATACTAATAGTTAAAAATATTGGTTTGAAAAGATGCATCTCTGAGTATAATTAAACTATGTTATATGATTATACATAAAATATATTTCAGATCAACCCTTTAAAAACATGATGTGTACCACTTATTTGCAGAATACTACAAAAACGTATACCACATATAATATTTAAATACAAAAAGTTATGACAAAATGGCATCGATATTTTATAACTTGTGAAAAGTACTTCAGTTGTAGAAAACCCAATCGTCGCATCTTGCTGGACTGGAGGGATCACTTATTTTATTTTAACTATCAAATTTTACTTTAGTTTTGGCAGTTATTTTGTTATCAACTGTGCTTTACATATTTTTAAAAAATCTCATCCAGGTCTGCTCAGAATCACAAATGGAGTGAATGTACGAAAAGTATACGGGTATTGAAAGTACATTCAATTCCCTTAATATAAAAATTAATAAAAATCACCAGAATCCTCAAAAATATGTAGCATTTGATACGTATAATATGTTGAATATAAATAGTAAATGTTTCACACTTAGTTCTCAGTAGTGCACTTGTTTCATGCATGTTCGATTATATTGTCGGTTATCGTTAGTCGTTAATCGGAAAGAGCCGTTTAGGAATGCGACGTTTGAACTAGCTATATTAATATGCAATTCTGAAACAAAAGTGGTTGTCCTTGAGGTTTGGAAAAGATATATATTTTTCCACAATGTTATTTCCCTTACACCAAAACAGTGTCATTCACAGAGGTTATTCAACAACTAATGCGCCCACTAACTTCGACCACAATAACCTTTTTTTTTAGATGATATTATGTGGGATTTACAGGTACGTTCAAAGTGCTTTTAGAAATGTTTACCTTAACCTTACTGCTACATTTTATTGCTAAGAAGAAAATCGAAATCATTCGTTTAGAAGCTTACAAATTTATGGACAGTGGGTCTGGATAACAATTCAAAATTAGGATCTCACAATGCCATGATATTCGGCCAACGGAGAGAAAATATGCGATACCTATCTACCTTATGGTTAATTATATTTCTAAAATTGCAATTGGTTGTGGATAGACAATCTACAAACGTATTGTAACATTATTAAAGCGCCTTCTAAAAATAAATTCATATATTTTTTAGGTTTTCATTTGCTTTTGTTACTACCGAGATTCCAATATTAATTTTGTTATTTTAAATACATACCAAATATGGCAGTCGAAGACAAATTATTTTTGTCGTTTTATTATCACTTAGTTTGTTACACTGATTTCCAGCAATGACTGACTTTTGACATAGCAACAAGAGTAAGTTGCTGAAGGTAAAAATAAACAAAACAATTACCCTAAGTAAATGCGGAAGATGAAGAATGGGAAGGTTGGTAAAGCTGCATCAGTTAGTAGCACGTTTAACTTCATGCAAGCAGTCAAATATGGCGAGTCGACCGGAACAGTAGCCGAAAGATCAATTTGGTTTTGCATACTAGAAATATATGAGGGCTGATCTGATAATCTTTAAGTAAAATAAAAAATATCACACTGAATCAGATTGTATTGTATTGTATTGTATTTTTATTCATCATAATATACACCGTGGTGCTTAGATATGTCACAATTCCAGTTTAAATATAAAAATATAAAAATTAAAAAAAAAATACAATGCATTTACAGAAATAGTCAACTACAGATAAATACAGTAACAACAAAAATACTAAAGTCAATAAAACAAGACAGTCTTAATTTTCAATAAATCTGAAATCGGAAAGTTCATAGTAGACATTGCCCAGAAGATGTTTTTTAAGCTTAACTTTGAAGAGTTTTGTTGGGGCATTTTTGAGAGTACTAGGAAGCGAATTAAATAATCCTATTCCGAAATTATTTCGTTTAGTGGACGTTAGTCTCTGCTGCGGAACCTGTATATCGCCTCGACTGCGGGTGTCGTAACCATGGGCATCGCCGTTTTTTGTATAATCGCCATAATGTTCTTTTATGTGTAATAGATTACAATATAGTATTGCTGACGGTAGCGTTAATATGTTATATTTTTTAAACAATGGTTTACAACTGTCTAACTGACTCGCTCCCGCCAACACTCTCAAGGCTCTTTTTTGTACAATGAAAATTTTTTTAATATGTGTAGAGGTACCCCAGTTTATTAGACCGTAAGTCATTACACTATGAAATAATGCGTGGTATGCAGTAATGGCAGCATCTAAGTTTACTCGATTTTTTAATTGTCTAATTACATAAATTGTTCTTGATAACTTAATTGAAAGATTGTCAACATGTGCTTGCCAAGTTAGTTTGTTATCTAAGGTAAGGCCTAAAAATTTGACGGTTTCACAGATATTTTGTTTATTTGAAAATAGTAAAGTGGTGGTTTTATTTTGGTTTAAACAAAGCTTATTTGCCTGGAACCAATCTGAGGCTTGGTTGATAATGTTGGTTTGTAACTGATTGACTAGAGTTTCATCTTCTACGTGGTTTGCAAAGGTCGTATCGTCTGCAAATAAAGTCGTGAAAACTGGGATGGCATTAGGCAAATCGTTAACATAGATTAAAAATAATAACGGTCCCAATACACTTCCTTGTGGGACACCATGTTGAATTGAAGACATCTGGCTATACTGTCCTTTGCAAAATACACATTGAGATCTGTCAGATAAGTAGGATGACATTAGTTTTAAAGTTACTCCCCTGCAACCATAATACTCCAGTTTATCGAGTAAAATGCTTTTTGAGACACAGTCGAACGCCTTGCTTAAATCAAGAAATAGTGCAAAGGAAGATTTTTTGTTTTCCAATGATTCTGTTATATAATTAATGAGATTCAGCACGGCTCCCGACGTGTTCCTTCCTTTTCTGAACCCAAACTGTCTGTCCGTAAAAATATGGTTGGTTTCAAAGAAATTTAGAATTCGAACTGCAATAATTTTTTCTATAATTTTGGCCAAAATGGGGAGAAGCGCAATGGGTCTATAATTTGATCTATCATCAATTTCACCCGATTTATATAAAGGTATAATTTCGGCTTGTTTCAATTTATTAGGAAATATGCCCGTCTTTAATATGATGTTTGCAATATGAGCTATCGGGGCAGATAAACATAAAACATTTTCTTTGTACATACAAACCGATTGATTATATAGGTCTAATGATTTTGACTTTTTTAATGCCTTTATAATATCTTCTACCTCGGATTCCTCAACAGCAAATAAGAAGAGTGATTGTTCATTGTTTATTGGTAATTTCTTTAGATAAACACTGTGTGAGTACTTTGATGGGGGAATATTTGATAATAAATCGTCGGCTACATGCACAAAGTAGTCGTTGTGAGATTCTGGGGAAATCACACTTACCACTCCATTGCTATTGATATTGTTTACACCTTTTTTTATTATTCTCCATATTGTACTTTGTTTATTATCAGACTCCAAGATTTCTTTACTGATTTTTTCTTTTTTTAATTTTAAGATGTTTTGTTCGTATTCGTATTTTTTTTGTTTAAATTCAGCCGATAGAAGATCATTATTTTGCAAGTTCAATTTCAAAATGTTTCCAAGACGATTTATTTCTTCCCTGGCCGAAACTATTTCTGGATTGGTAAATATAGAGGCATTTTTACGTTTGTTATTTGTATTAATTTTAATGGGAGGAAAAGATAAATCGTGATAATATGAAAAAACTTTATAAAAAGCATTAACTGCGCAGGTTGGGTCAGACTCTCTATATAATTCTACCCAATCTTCAGTTAAGAGGTAATTTGAAAATTTGATTCTATTTCTAGAACTTTTATTTGGTACGGTTTTGTAAACAGAGGTCGCCCGTTTTTGAATAGTGTTAAATTTAATTATTTGAGATTTATGATCAGATATGTGAAATTCAGCCACAGTTGCAAGTTGTGTTTCAAAATTTGTGAAGATGTTGTCGATACACGACTTGGAATTTTTTTGTACTCTAGTAAAGTCGGTGATATTTTTTTGTAATCCAAAAGAATGGAATATGTTAGTAATTTCGTTGCTTTCCTTAGATTTAACTGCAAAATTTATATTAAAATCGCCACCAAACACTAGTTTACTATTTTTAAAATATTTAGATATTAAGTCAAGAGCATGAGAAAGTTTATTTTTAAAGATATCGATATTACCACATGGTGAACGATATAAAGCCACCGCAACACAGTTCAAATCAGCAAGTTTAATGCCAGTGCATTCAAAATGTTTTTCACTGTTAAGTTCATTAATGAAATTTATTGATGTAAAAACGTGATCCAATCTAGTAAAAATGCATACTCCTCCACATTCACTCTCCAATCGGCAGTAACAAGAAGCTAGATTGTAATTATTTGGTGTATATAAATGTTTTTCTCCATCCTTAAGCCAATGTTCACTAATCATCACCACGTCAAAATTTTGTTCAGTTAAGATGGATTCAAGATAATTGTGTTTGTTTCTAATACACTGAATATTTGCATGCAAAATAGTAATATTACTGGTGTTTTTATTACAAAAGAGAGGCACTGAACGTTTGTCAATGATAGAAGATACTTGCTCTTCTGGGCACGTCGATCGTATTAAAAATTTCGTTTTGGCGAGTAGTATTTGCCATGGCTTTCCCTGGATTACGACTATCTGGTCGGTGCATGGCCATCTAAGCTCCGAATTCGTGTAAAAAAAAGTTTTTGTAATCGTACAAGAACTGGCGTTAAATTTCAGATCGAGTTGACTGATGTTACACTATATTTATACGAAGCCACAGCCAATTGGATCTGAAATTTATTTGGCCTCTCGATATATAAACAGTATGTTGTGCCTGCTTCACTTTTCCATCGGCATCGAGCGGTGGCAGTTCGTCCGCGATCGGCCCTGTCGTTACCACGTTCTGTATAACGCAGCCATTAGCAAGTACCATAGGTGCGCGTTCTTGTGTGAGAGGTTAAAGCCTCTGGCTAGCAATCGCAAGCGGATTCCGTCTGGAAGCGCGGGTTCGAATCTCACCGACTGCATTAGTTTTTCTTCGTATCAAATTGATGTAAGTCGCATTACTATTACTAAGTATTTTCTTTTACTATTTCAGTATCATTACCAGATATTTTTACCTATTTTGTATATCATTTTGAAGACTCTTGCGGTATGCATTCTGTATTAAAGACGTTTACTGTTTACTTTCTCCTGTAACTTTATTATTTCCATTTCAATTTTAAGAATATAATAGCTATTTATGCAACAAGTGCTAAAAGTTGACGTTTATGGACGAGACATGAAAATTATGAAACGAAGCCGATGTCTCGTGCATAAACGACTTTTAGCACGCGTTGCATACAATATTTTATCTACTACCTTAATTTTACTGTTATTAATCCATAAATATCGATTTAACAAAGGTTTGCATCTACGTCATAATAAACAGTAGGTCATGCCGCGCGGGCGAATGTTTGCGAATGACAGTACTCAAGGTCAGTTACGAAATGTAATTATTAATACTCCACATCTAACTGTATTGATTACATAACGCTTTAATTATTTCAAAAACACTTTACCTGTAACGCAAGAAGCAACTAGAATAACTTTACAACTTGACTTCCAGTTCGAAACTCTAGTTTTATAACCTCACTTCACTTTTAGCACATGGGCTAAAAGTAAACAGCTGATTTCTTTAACCACGGTAAACTATAAAACGTCACTTTTAGTGAAACAAGCTAGCGCTAAAAGACCTACTTTTAGTGGTGGTCGGAGATAAAAACTATTTTAGTTCGTTAGTAAATTCACCTATGTGGTGGGCTCAACGCTAGTCAGTTTATAAGTGATGTAGCGTAGTCTAGAATTTCTTCCATACACCAGCCCACATCGACCATGCTACGGGATTCAAAATGAATTGCGGCAATTGGATCACAACGCCGGAAGAAAACTGCGATCATTTTCTTATTAGCACATTTACTGCAAACAACTTTCGATGGTAATTCCTCACTTTCAAACGCAAGACTGCTGCTTCGTTTCGAGGTCATAATTGGATTTGCAGGTTTCATCACCCGTTAGATACTATGTAAAATGTCTTCTTAGAACTGTCTTTGTGAAAAATGTCCAGCATAAACCTGCGTTACTCTACCCTCGTCTGCTTTTTTCTCGGTTATCAAATCCGGTATCCTAGAATTTGCGCTGTCACCTAATTGTTAATGTCAAATGTTACACATTGCAGATAAACCATTGCCTAGCTCTTGCTGAATATCTTTAGGACGCCAATATCAGTTTTAAATAAAACTGCAGATTTCCCATAAAAATTATATCTTTGAAAAACCAGT
The DNA here is from genome assembly GCA_940337035.1 of Agriotes lineatus. Taxonomy (NCBI): domain Eukaryota; kingdom Metazoa; phylum Arthropoda; class Insecta; order Coleoptera; family Elateridae; genus Agriotes; species Agriotes lineatus. Next base: position 142,986,418 of record OW679194.1, read on the forward strand.
TACTACATTAAAAGGTTTAAATTCACGGAAACAGTAACTAATCGTACATGCAGACCGCGTCCTATGTGGACTATAATCGACGACGACTTCCATCACCAACTTCGAGATATAAATTCACGCATTGAAGATCAAAATACCTCGTAGTTTGCGGTTTGTAATCCTGCAGCTACAGAAAATTTTTAGGCAATATTTTAAATAAATAAAGGTACCAATAGTATAAAAATAGGCGTTTATTAATTAGTGTCTATTAACTGTTTCAATTCTTGCACATTTTTAGTCTTATTCTAAGGTATGCATAAATGATAAAATATGCAGTTTGCATAACACCCGTTCTCTAGTAATTACAATACTGCAATACACCGTTTCAAACTAAAATATGATCAATATATGGAATAGTTCTTAATTTATGAATGCAACTATGTTTATACTTAAATGTCAAACTTGACATTTGATTTTTAAGTGACATAGCTGCATTCATAAATTAGGAACTATTCCATAGCCATACTAGATGAACATAATTTTTTCTCATACTATATTACAAAATGCCAATAAGCTGTTTAATTACAACATGGCAACATAACCCACTGAAACCACAATTATTTATAAATATTTACCAGGCGTCCTTTAAATTACTCAATCGTGTCTATTTTATTATTCTCTTTGAACTGTTCAAGCCATCCTATTGTAAATATGAAATAAATCCAAAAGTGGCAAGCCCAACCTTGCTATTAAAGCGTAACGCCATAATATTTATTTTAAAAATACCCACAATTTGTTGTGGTAGTGGTTGTGCACACATTTAAATTATATTTTTTCATTTTCTCTCTGTCTCCTTTCCTCTCCCTGTTTTTAAGGTTTTTTTTAATTTAAATTGGAGGATTTCTGTGTTGCTACATTATCGTAAAGTAACCTATTGTCTTAAATTTTTCAGTTAGATCTGAGTACGTGTAAGTCTTAAAATTACGAATGACGAAAATCAATGATATACTATAAAACAAAGCGGGGTAGAAGGTATTTCTAAAATTGTGAGAGTTTCATTAAAACAATAATTACTAATTAAAACGTGTTTTATATTAAGTAACAAACGACTTCCGGGATTGGACAGTGTCATGATTGAGATCGAAGAACGTGTTTTATATTTTAGGAATAAAATTATTTTTAAAGCAGCCTATTTGTCGTGTATTTTTTGATTGGCCATATGGAGAGTATCTAAGTGAAGAAATTATAAATTAAAGTTCTATTGTATTTAAAACAAGATCTGAAATTAATTAAGTCAAAACAAGTTATTGTTAAGGCATGAAATCTAAAATTAATAAACAAATAATAACAAAGTCATTTTATTGAATGCAATCTAATAATCGAATTCGACAGTCCAAATTGTAGAGGCATAGTTATTGTACTGCAGTTAAATGACAGTATTTCATTATTCCAAGATATGATAACGATTTTCTAATGAATTGTCGTCGATCAAGACGGATTACCTTTCACTCTCCACGCAAACCTATTAAATTACATGCTATTAAAATCACGTAAAGTTTGAATGGTACTACCAATCACGAATTTCTCTTCTAATTTATATTTCCTTGTGGAATTGTTACAATGCAATTGTACTTAATAAAATCGTAATTTTTGCAGAGAAAATTATATGTTATTTACGTTGAAAATTATAGAAATACTTTGTTCAGAAATGTTGAAATTAAAATGGCCATATAGATCGTCTGGACATTTCCATACTAAAAAGCTATTAGAAAGGATGCAGAATTAAAGATGTAAAACAAATGAAAAGAAAGTGAAACCTTAACAGATGATCAGAGATTTCCAAATACACGATTTTTGTATGATCTGTCAAGTAGGAGTAACAATAAAAAGTATTCTAAAATCAAAATTTCGCTTACAAAGTACCTACTAATTGTAATACCGCTCGGAATAATTGCAGTTTTCTAAAGAGCAGCATTAATTTTTCTTACAATGCTATAATGCTTTCGAGCAGGTCCAAGAAAGCAAAGAGCAAATTTTGACGTGTAATTTAATGTCAATATAAAAATGTAGCTGGTCAAATTTGAATTCACTTTCGTAAATTGGTATGCTAAGTATTTAAACTACTGTGACAACCTATAACAGAGAGGTTAGATGTTAACAACTGGAGTTTCTAATCACTGTTAAATTACTTCTAATGGGGAGCAAGCTTACGACAACCCAAGGTCTGATCCTCAGTGCATTGTCATTGGCGTTATGTGGCTTTCTATGCAAAGTAGTAGCTGTTTTCCTAATATTTCGAAGTTTAGTCTTTTAAGGACACTGTCTTTTATTTTGACGCATGAAAATTTCCATTGAACAACAAAATTTATTTCAAATAAACTGTAGTTGTAACAGTATATAACAGTCTAAGGGGTGCGAAGGGCTCTAAAATATTTAATATATCTATGTGAATTTTATTGACAATAGCCTTTTATGTTTTACAACTACAGACTCAATGTTTTACATTATTTATTTGCACAAAAAGTTGCTTTGTAAAGCGATCAACATTTTTATACTAAGGAATATTGTTTAAACAATTTTATCAATCTACCATATTTGAAATAGATCGGCATGTTACTTTCTGCAAAATTCGATAATAAAAAGGACAAACTTTAAAAATTGTATTTGAAAATCAAGGGTAAAGTCTGAGCTATGTACAAATTATTACTTTTATCTATTCCTCAGTTAAAGCAAAAATAGACAACATTGTATTTTTAATGTGCCTATACGTGATCAAGGGTATATTCGGTTTCGAGTCAGGAGGGTATATAATAAGCATGCAAAATGTGGTCTTCCTTCAACAAATAGGTTTTGAGCTATACTGCCAACAGGTGTGCAGACAGACGGACGTACAAACGGACAGACAAATAAACGAACAATCGGATAGACAGGCAGGCAGACAGACGAGATTGAAGATCATCTAGGGTCATCAGAAGTACACATACATTTTTTTATTCGCATTATCATTTAAGTGGGTAGTCTTTAATAATTAGGACAGCTGTCGATTTACTTAAAAGCAACGTGCTTGAGAAAGTGAAAAAATTATAATTTATTTATTAATGCTTGAGGGATAACATTTTTTGTACTCTTATGTAAAGATTATTTATTGAAAATTGCAAACCATGAAAGTGAAATTTTAATAATTCGTATTATTAAACTATAATATTTTTATGTTCCAAATTATCAAACCGTATTGTCGAAAGAAGGTCAAATTCATTACCAAATATGCAGAAATTACAACCTAAAACATGTACGATGCGTCAGAGCATGGCATTATAATCGTATTGAGATCAGGAGATACATCTCAATAGTTTCGGTTTTCAAAACAAATAAATATAAAATCGCCTTCACTCAGATGCGACGTTATAAAACATGCTCTGACAAAAGTTGGGTGTCAATTATTTAAAACATTTGAGAACGAAAATGTACTGGCCAAGGTTTCAATGTAAAAGTTATTTAAACCACAAGCGCCTACGTAACAAATGTACTTTTGCAACTTTGAATCTCACACAGTACACTCGTAGTTATTGTGTGGTTGCTTAATATAATATTTCTGGTATTTTAGGATACATATTTGTATTGTAAACCTCACTTCACTTTATACCACACATGCGCTAAAAGTAAACAGGTGATCTCTTTAAACACGTTAAAATTATAAAACGTCACTTTTAGTGAAACAAGCTAGTGCTGAAAGGTCTACTTTTAGTAGTGGTCGTAGAAAAAATTGTTTTTGTTAAGTGTTTTGTATATTTTTAGGAAATAGTTCAATGGGTATATATTAAGTTACGCCAAATTTCAATTTGATCATGGCATGCTGCGAATGAGTTTTTTTTTGGAACATACGATACAACATACTATATACCACATCTCCATAACATTACTTAAACTTAAACTTCCGCCACATATTAAACATAGCGATCAAGTGATTAAGTTATATAGCCATATTTATGTGTGATAAATATGCCATGTGAAATTCACATTTTAAGATTAGTAAAAATGGAAAATATTTTACCAAAAACTGGTTTCCTTCGAACGAAATATTGGAGAAACTTTAGTAAACGTACATTACTTTTTACGTATCATTTATAAATTAAGCATTTTCATGTTCTAGGAAAATCCAACTCCTCATTAAGTCTTTAGTTTTCGACGAGTATTTCCAATAGTCGTACATTACACTAGATCAATTTTTATATGTTTTGCCAAATCAGTTAAATTTAACAGTTGGAAAGGATGTGCATTCCTGCATAGAATAATATAATTATTAGTTACTAATCGATTTCAAGCGATTTGTTAGTACATTATTGTTTTTCCACAAGGGTTTGGCACAAGTTGAAATGTGCAATCGAGTTTATTGCCTCTGTTATACTTATATTTTTAATTATACGCTATATTATACTCAATTGTTATTTACATGCTCTATTCAAATGTAATAACGCTTTGTAAGAGAACAAATTATCCACAATTATTCAGAGAGCAACAGGAAAATTTATATGAGAAATATTTCTGACGGTTTTTATTTTGATTTGCACGTTTGTAGAACCTTTAATAAAATAAATAAACGTGGTTAGAAACATAATATTTAATGCATCTGTTCTTATAATAGAAAAACAATTTTTCCAACTAACAATGAAACCTTAACTAACTAACAACATACCGACGAAAGATAATCCTTTAATAATGATAATTTATTTATTTAACGCTTACAATTTTTTATAATGTATTTTAACGAAATATATGCTTATTTAACGCGGTTAACTTTTCGCCTAAAATGCCAGGCATTGACATACTACTAAAACTTGAAATTTATAAAGTATGAAATATATATCTAAATATTTATTTCATAGTCAAGAATCTTTCCACGAATGCCTACTTCTCCGCTCACCAGACTTTAATACTATAGTGAGAGGATAAATGGAATTGACTCTGCGAAAGGAGCTTTAGACATCCATTATTCCAAAAATGGAAAATGGAACGGTCACACGATGGCCTACATAACACGGTTAACTACATTTATGAACCTGGTGTACTATATACACATCAAAGTGTAACGAAATCGTTATTGGTCATTTTTATTAAACATCTTATTGATTAATCGAAGTAAACAAACAGGGAGCGTAACACAGTTTAGCAATCTTTAAGCGGTCTAAGCAGTGAAAGCCCAAGTCGAGTTCAAATAAATAATAAAGGAATTTACGTAAGTAAAGCAGCTGCAAAATAAAATTTTATTATTTTATTGCTGGTGGTAGCAATTATACTTATTTTGTTACTATGTCAACAAGGTTTATATATAAGTAGAATGTTGAGATTATTTGGAAGAGCAATTTACATCTACATAAATAAGGTTTTAATGCAGTTCTTATAATGGGCAAGATATTCAACTCTCCATTAAATTAGTATTCATTATCTCATTCAATTGGGGATTGTTTTCCACTTTTATCCTCTAGAGGTATGTGGATTTTTTTTAAATTTGATTTATGTTGCAGTGGAGAGTAAAGGTACTTAATGATAACCTATCCAATTTTGACAGAATCACTTAACTTAACTGAACACAAAGTGGTACTGTTTATGGAAAATGGAGGAAATCACTTTGAACAGCTGCAGTTGTTTTTGTTATTAACATTTTTCCCGCTGCTGATCCTGTAAGTCAGTGATACAACCTTAGTAACAAAACGTGTAAGTCGGCGATTATATTTGTTTTCTGCTTTTTCTTGACAACGGAAATTAATATTATTATTAAGTTTTTAAGATAATAAAATTAGCAAAGCAAGATGCAGATTTAGACGTTTTGTTTATAAACTGAAAGTGTTTAGGTGACATGTGACACTCACAGGTAACACGACTCACGAAAACTAATCCTGGTGACAGGTGACAAACCAAACGGTTTTTTCAAAATTCTAGGAAAATTTCGATAAGCAGCGGGAAAATATAATAAGATAACTCGGAATGTATCGTCTATTAACATTTTCGGCAGGCAACAAGCCGCGACTTCGTCTTGGCCTGTAGTTGCCTACCTCAAATGTTAATAGGTCCTTACATTCCTTGTTACTTAAATAGCTATTTATGTATTCAACAAAAATGTTTATATTTGTTAAAATGACATTACTGACACAACCCTAAACTGACAGATATAAAATGCATTTTACCACTACGACTGCCAACATAAATTTTTAACAAAACAATTCCACAGCTCTTTAGGGGATAAAAGTGTTCGATCATACGGTACAAATCTACTTTAGCAAACGTAGAACCAATAAACTCGAAAAACTTTTAAGAGAAAATTGCTTTTAACCTTTTTAGCACATTGTTATAAGTCTGTTATTATACCAAGAAGTAGTATTGCAAGTACTTCATATTTTATTTTAAGAACAAATGATTTCAACCGCTGCCGAAAATATCTTATTAATGTATATATACTGTTTTCTAGTAAGCTTAAATGTTATGCAGTGATTTAATAGAAATGGTGCTTGCTATAAGCAATACTGGTGCTGCATGATGATGATGAGGAAACAGTATTTCATTAAACCTAAATTTGCTACCTTCATAAGTGCTTCTTTTCCAGAGATATATATTTCAACGCTAAAGCTGTCAAAATTAAATAGTAAAAATAAGGACGTACTACATTTTTCATGAACAGTTGCCTAATACCGCAATACCATTTCCGTGTTTGCTTTTTCTTCTTTTTATTAGAACGGACTAGAACAACATTTATTAAGATGTAAACAATTTTTTAAAGGAATAAAATCGTATTGTTAACGAATAAACTGCTCAAGGACAGGTCTAACGAGTAGCTTCAGAATGTGTAGTTCAAAACGTGACCACCGAGCTTCTGTAGATGGCGCCAAGTGGACAAACCGCCACTGTGCTACAATGCTTGGAAATTTTGCAAAGTGGAAAGCCAAAACCAAATAGCGCATGAAGGTGCTCGGGACCTTAGCAACAACTTTGCCCCCTTTCAAAATTTCGATATCTGTAGCCGTTCGAAAGTTACAGGCGATCCTGACGGACGGACGGACGGACGGACAAAACGTTCGCATAAGTACGCTGAAGCTACTAATAACTCAATTTCCAACAAGATGAGAAGGTATAAGCCCCTTATCGTCACTTAGCACTGTTGGCATGGAGCGGTGTTTGCTCTGGGACTTCCTAGAACACATTCAGGCTTCCGAACTGGTACTTTCAATGCAGTACCCCGTATGTTATATGTGTCTCGCCCAAAAGCTTTTCAGTTCTTTTACATTAATATTTCCACCTATCAAGATGATTTTTTCGACATTCTCGAGTTATCATGTTTACATCCATCCGGCGTAATTTACTAGATTTATTCTCAATTTTCCAACTTTCCTTTAAGGCCAAAGCAGTTGCTGTCTTGACAAAAGTTGGTAGCGACTGATTGAGAGGTTATGACAAAAATTGTAAATTTGTTAAAATAGTCGCGCTCGAAAGCAATTCTTTGGCAGATCGTGCCACAGTCGCTTTATATACACTATCGTTTAGTTTAACCATATGTGGTCACAATTCCTATTGGTTAACCGCCATTTTATGTGGTACATCATTTTGGCAGTCACATTTAAATTTTGAAAATGTCAAAGTCAAATTAATTTAAATTTTGATTTGACATTCAATAAATAAAAGTCGAGAACATTGTTAAAAAACGATCATAATGTTTAGAAACAGCTAGAAATATATTTTCTTAGCGGTAAGCTGATGAAGCTTAAAGTAATTCATTTATTTCAAGAATGTTGCTTTAGATTTGGGGTTTTGCTGTACATTAGGATGCAAAAGCAAATTTGAAAATGGCGTGCTAATGAAAACTGTCCCTAGATGTAGAAATAGGGACAGGCAAGACTTGTAGGCAAGAAAAGTTAATAGAGAAAATTGGTATCCTAATTTGTGAGAAGCATTTTGCAGATTGTCTGTGGTAGAAAGCACGAGTTAATGGCAAAGAAACTTACACCCGTATTCATAGTCGTTCGCCAGCGGATCGCCGGCGACTCGCCGGAGTTTCGTTATGAATAGTATGTTGGCGGCACTGTACGTCTATGTCAAATTCGAGGTGATCAGGTTAGGTTTTCAGTCAGTTTTTACAGAAACTGGCACAAAATCTAACCTGCTAACCTCGAATTTGACATAGACGTACAGTGTCGCCAACATACTATTCATAACGAAACTCTGGCGAGTCGCCGGCGATCCGCTGGCGAATGACTATGAATACGGGCGTTAGAGTTGTTCCAATTTTATTTACTTTCTTATCGTCTGTTTAGGGCCCTTCAACAATTAAAAATACCAATATCTTTATAAACAATTGTCCCAATATTCAAATACTATTAAATGTGGCAAAAATTACTAAGTACGGGCACGTCGAAAATTCAAGTAAATTCTCATGTACACTTGGAAGAGGAGATTAAGAAATTAAAAATAGGTTTAGAGCAATGCAACAAAAAGTTCAAATTCAAGCTATAAAGTGAAGTGACACATAAAGTGAAGAATGCTTTAAAATTAAAATTTGCAGAAAGCTGTGCAGTTTCCTGAGACCTTTCACCTAATTTTGGTTTGGTCTTGATTGATTGAGCGGTTCCAAAAACTGCAAATTAGTAAAGATGATCAAGCCCTAAAGTAATACTTCGGCAGGTTGTGCCTAAGTAAAAGCAAAATATGAAACAAAATAGACACAGTTGTAAATCTGTGGCAAAACACAATGTAGATAAGTTATGTGGAAAGGTATAAAAAGTATTTTAAGCTTATTATGTACCTACTGTTTTGTTAGTTTCGTGATGACTTTAAGTTCTATGAGTTTATTAAATAAAATTTATAATTTATCATTGATAGGACATCGTTTGTTTTATTATTTAGTAATATAATATTTACTTATACTAAGCACGTATTTAATTGAAATATTAGGATTCCCAACACCGCCACTAGTTTTGACCCGCTACTGGAATCGGTAACTTTATGTCCCATGCCATAAGTCACTGTTTCTATAAAGTTAACGTAGGTTCTGCTACTGTAAAATTATAAGTTTTTATACCACTTTGCTAGTTGTAACCAATCGTTAAATTAGATAGTTTTACCTAGTAACTCAATACTTTTATATGCACAACTTGATAAAATATCTAAATTAATCATTTCTAATTCACCAAAAATATTTTTATAATCTGTGAAGAACATTTTGACATTACAAACTACTTGTAAAATGAATGTCATGCCAATTTCGTTTTGTGATTTCAAAACGATCATTAGCTTTTTCCTAGAAATCCTTACGTAATTACACTGCAACACTGACATTAAGTTTATATTAACCACGTTACTATTACTGCATGTATTGTATATTAACAAAACATATAACACTGTTTAGTAGTTGCTAATTATACCTATAAAATGAGTGATGAATAATCCAACCACATTCCAATGAGTAAAACATAAACATTTTCGGTCTCTATCTCTCTTTTATAAGTCGAATAATGGCCGAGCACTCCTCACTGATAACAATTAACGTGAAATTTGCAAATTATGCAGCAGCAGATTATAGCTATAAAGATATAAGGTCCATTAACATTTTCAAATATTTTTAAGTGGACAATAATTTTGGATTTATAGGAGGATGGACCAAATTTACGAGCACTTAGACATCAAGATGGCCACCCCATTATGCGTGTGTGTGTATGTGTTTACCTCTTAGACCAATCTTCAGAGAAGAATGACATTAATTGTATACCAAATCCAAAATAAACTGCAGGATAGTCTTTAAGTCCAATAACTTTAACATTCTTAAACTACAAATGTAACTGCAATCCTACAGAGAACTAATTAAACACTTAATAGTATATACTTTTTAAATAAAATATTAATAAAGTTTGCACATTTATATCTTAAGTAGGCTATAGTATGATCAAAAATTATTTTCATCTAGTGCAGCTATAGAATAGTTCCTAATTTATGAATGCGACATAACTCACTCAAAAATCAAATATCAAGTTTGACATTTAAGTATAAACGTAGTTGAATTTATAAATTAGAAACTATTTCATAGCCATACTAGATGAAAAATATTGTTGGGCCTAGTTTAGAAGTAATAAACTTTTAAATTATAATGCATTCCAAGAACCAAATATTATCAGTATACATATTATGAAAGTTATCTGGTAGTAGTATTTGAAAATGTTATCATCTTATCACCAATGATTTGCTGCTGTGCAAAATATTGCACTATTGGTACTTTAAATATAAACTACCCAGTTTTAAATAACATACGTATCATTTTGATTTTTTGGAGTGTTAAACATGAAACCCCATGTTTCAAATCTTTTCATATTGATAAAATGGCAGAACTATTAAAAATTTCAGTGAAAACAGAACGGTAAGGTGAACGTTACACACTGCTTGGCTATTGATAATAAAGTGAGGGTCGTTGCATAGTTAAGAATATAATAACTGCCATCGTTTTATTACTGCCAAGGTAGTACATGACAAATCATAAAATATTTTTTATTTGAACACCTTGACTTTTGATACCAGTCCTGGCATAAAACATGTTTAACCGTTTGTCCATTCCATTTTGAATTTTATTAATACAAAATTTTAAAACACTAAAGCTTATCTGAGAATTAATATTTGCTGATGATTATTTTACAGATTATTACTTATTATATTGATTAATTGAGACTGAAGCTCGTGTTTTATTTATATTTACTTATAATACCATGAGTAGTCAACGATATGTCGACTATTTTTGCGGTGGTGTCACGAATGTCCATTGCGCTTTGGTACGATTAGGACGAGTGCGCTAGCACGAGTCCTAATCCCAAGCGCAATGGACATGAGTAGTGATACCACCGCAAAAATAATCTACTTAACTTTGACTAAGAATGGTATTCGAGGGACTATTTAATGAACCAAACTACCTTTTCAAATTTAGTACAGTAAAATTGTCGTTTTACCTTAAAAAAATTGGCCGCGGCGATTCCTCTTGCCCAGTGGTTTAGGGTCATTAGAGAAGTGTAAAACCAAAAAGGCGTCACCCCACCCCTTGCCAAACAGCCGCCATCTTGATAACAATTGAATTTGTTTTTTCTCGCGATCCATTGGTCGCACAGAAAAAGTTATTGAACAAAAAATATTGGAAATAAAATTCTACACATTTTTGATCCTTGCCGTGACACCGAGAAGTTGGTATTTAAAACGGTAGAGGGCGAGAAAGTTACCAAAAATCTGTTTCCGCCATTCTAGAGCTGTGGGGGTGATTTTTTCCGAAAATTGCGAATGTGGAAGTTGTAGTGCTTGAACAAATATACACGAATCTCTTTTAATAATGTGATTGATTTAAATAGTCTCCGAGTGACAGCCCTTAAAAGTCCGCGCAGCGCGGAGAAGTGGAGAGATGTAAATTATTTATATCCCGCACTTATTATAACTAACGCGATGCCATGTATGCCATTTGGTTAACATAAAGAAAACCATTATCGCTCGTACTATTATCCATTTTTAATCAGAATACAATCACGAAACAGTACTCGCAATCGTATTCACGGATTTTTTCCAAGAATTTTTCACATTGCGTTTATAACAAGTTGTGAGCTCTTTTTTCAATAAAAGTTTTAGCAACATTTCTATCATGGTCGATAATAACTCGGTTGTGTCCGAGGCTCCGAACCAAAACGAAGAAACAGCTAAAAAAAAAGTGTCTGAGTAGACTACAATATATCTTAGGGTTTATGCAAAAAGAAATTACTTTCAATATACGAGCCCAGAATCAAATCATTTGGCACAGTTAAGATTTTTCCGGTATCTTTATTTTGTACCCACAAAAGAAAATCTTCTTGGTCAATATTCTTACATAGTAATTGTAGACGTTTTTAGCAGTATTATAACAGCTTTAACAATAACAAATTAGAAAAAGTAGCCGGGAAACACTAACTTTAATAAATAATATACACCAAGTAAATTAAACATATGTTTATTCACGAAAAGATGTTGAGCTCACTCGCACTACGTGCTCGTGAGCTCATATCTTTGAGTTAATAAATGTTTTTATTCAATTTTGACGAAATTTTGAATAAAAAATTTAAAAAATAAACAAACTAAGATATACATTTTCCCATTCATCGTCGATTTGATTTAAATTTTAGTAATTATATATTACACACTACAAAGAGAAAGAATAATTGAATGTAAATATTTGTAGATAATAAAAATATGTTGTTCTTCATCGAAACTTTTTTAATTCTCTAGTGAATTAAACTTTTTAATTTTCTAGTGAATTAAAACACTTTTATTTCACTTGTGAATCATATACTGTTTATGAAGGTTAATAATGTCATTTTAAACTGTCAAAATTAAATAAAATAAATTACCGATTCATTTCATTTGGCCCAAACGATGAAAACATAATTTCGTTCACCGTAGCATGTTTTAGTTGAAGTGAAACAAGCTGTTTGTTGTTTAATAACATATAGACAGTCGGGTGTCTGTATTATTTTTGTAGAAATGGCACGTGGTAAAGCAATTGTCAATTTGTTGAATTTTGGTCATTCCTGTGGCAAAATTTACAAACAATTGCAATTATCATATTATATAATAAATATTACACCAGAAAATTTAAGAGCTTTACGGATATGAGCCAAATGGTATCATTCTGGGCTCATATACTCCTTTCCCATCTATTTCATTTCTTTTACCGATACCAATTTCTCGGTATCGCGGCAATGACCAAAAAATGTGTAGAATTTCTGTAGGTTGTGAAAACCTATTCACATTGAAACTACTTGAGTGACGTGACGATTTTATCTCGCAAAAGAGAAATGGTTACTTCGCTGCGCCGGAATATATCGTACATTTCCCACGCTGCGCGGACTTTGAAGGGCTGTCACTCGGAGACTATTTAAATCAATCCCATTATTAAAAGAGATTCGTGCATATTTTTTCAAGCACTACAACTTTCACATTCGCAATTTTCGGAAAAAACCACCCCCACAGAGCTAGATTGGCGAAAACAGATTTTTGGTAACTTTGTTGCCCTCTACCGTTTGAAATACCAACTTCTCGGTATCGCGGCAAGGATAAAAAATGTGTAGAATTTTATTTACAACATTTTTTGTTCAATAACTTTTTCTGTGCGACCAATGGATCGCAAGAAAAAACAAATTGAATTGTTATCAAGATGGCGGCTGTTTGGCAAGTGGTGGGGTGACGCCTTCTTGGTTTTACACTTGTCTAATGACCCTAAACCACTGGGCACGAGGAATCGCCGCGGCCAATTTTTTTAAGGTGATGGGGTATTTTCCGACAATTTTACTGTACTAAACAAACATAAACAGCAAGCATCAAAGGGAGCCCGACTGTCTGGATACGGGATATAGTATGGAAATCAATTTTATGTCAACGGAAGCTAACATTAAAATATTTAAAACCACGATTAGATCCATTACAAGGTATGCAGCGAAAAAAGGGGCAGAAACTTGAAAAGCCAAGCAGAATATGACAACTGAAATGAACAGTTACCCAACAGCGAAATAAGAAACGAATGCAACATCCAAGAGCTCAACAAATGGTTTAAGATAAGAAGAAAATCATGGAACGCACCACCCAGCCTTAATAGACTGATAAAGTCAATCAGAGATTAAACAATCCAGGGAAAACGAAACTGCGGGAGACTACCCAAAAGATGGAAAGATAGCTGGATAACATCATCAGCTGACTCACCTCCATAGTGTAGGCACTTTGTAATGATACAGACTAACTAGCCTAATAGAAGAAAAAGAAGAATAATAAAAATAATTGTATTCAGCATTCAAAAAAAAGTTAATTCCTATATTATTGCTTGATCAGCTTGTGCAATATAAGTATGCATTGTGATCGTGTTTTTCATTATCTTGTTAATTGAAAAAATACTTCTAGAATACAGTCATAATAGCGTTTACAAGACACATTAAACATATAATCAGTATTAAAGCCACCTTTTGACAAGATTTTCTACCCGATTCTTTGTTTTTAGAGGTTATTAGTCCAGTCACTATGTCCAAAAATAAGGCCTTCGTTGGAAAGTGAAGGGAAATTTGAAATTCCTTTTTTTGGGGTGTTTGGGGGGGTCTAGCAAAGCTTAACTTCAAGTTGTCGACCAAGATTTTCTATGTGCTATTTCCGCCATCTTGATAAATGAGTGCGTTTGATTTTTTTCCGATAAATCGGTTCCCGTTAACACTACATGAAAATAATGCAGACATCTTTGTAAGAATTTTGAATGTTCTACAACTTATGTTCTATTACTTTTTCGGGTAGGAGCTATATTTGTCGAGATATCGAACGCTAAAGGAGAGCGTGAAAGGGTCGAGATTGTTTTTTGAGCTTCTGGGCTTGTGTCTCTTTCCTCTTTCTATTTAGCGAAAAAGTAGTCATTATCAAACTTGTAGAGGTTAAAAATAGCTTCAATTTGACCTATTACAAATTGATATGCGACTAAAATTACGACTTGTAGAGCGGGCCAAAGTTGTCAAGTCGGCGCTTAATTTTTATTTCATGTATCGTACTACTACATAAATGGCATAATAAACTTCATTGCATCATGAGAATCGTTATATTTCAAGTAGCCAATACGTAAATTGTTATTTTTGACGTTTCTGCTATAGAAGATTGGTTTAGAAATTTCTAATAAATTAAATTTATTAGTAGGCCAGGATAGAAGCCCAGTTTCTGATGATGTCAAAAACTTAGGTCTTTATCTTGATAATGATTTTAAATTTACTAAACATATTTCAAAATGTGTGCAAAAGTCATATAGTTCCTTGAAACTTATTTATCAAAATACAATTTTTAAGTGTAAATGTGAAAATCGTTTTGTGTAATGCATTAATCTTGTCCTGTTTTGATTATTGTGACGTTGTTTATCATTCGCATTTAAGTAGCTTTAATGTTGCTAGAATTCAGAAGATTCAGAACTCATGTTTACGCCTCATATTTGGAATACGAAAATATGAAAGACTTCCTTATAAGCTGAATGATTCAAACTGGCTTAATACGAAAGAAATGCGCTTCTTTCATTTTGCATATTTTTCCACAAGATCATCACCGAGTTACTTATACAACAAAATAAAGTTTAGAACCGACGTACATACTTTAAATATAAGATTTAAAGGAACGCTGACTCCACCTCAACATAAGTCAAAATTTTTCAAGCGATCGTTTTCTTACAGAATAACTAAATTCGTTACCAAATGTAGTAAAGGCCTATTGTAGGTCGAAATTTTAAAAACTATTTTTTAAAATTTTATGGATAAACATCAATGAATTAATTATTAGGGTCAAAATAACACACTTAGTAAATTGCTATATCACTAAACACCGCCATAGCTGTTTTGTGCGTAATATTTCGCCTGGCGCCAAAGCAGATCGTTGGATTTTTTGTTTTCTTTTCTTTTTGTTTTTCACCGGGTTAAGTGGAAGAACAGCGGATAGATCTGTTTTTCTATCAAGTTGAACTTCGCCTAAGACAATATTACGTTTATTTTTTCTGTGTAATTTTGTAATAATTTAATAAAGACCTTCGTTATTATTATTATTATTATTTTTATTATTATTAATATACAATCATATAATGCTGTGTACTATCTACTTGATGAAATATAATGATTCCAATAATGGAATGAAGTTTGTTATGTCATTTACGTAATAGTACGATACATGAAATAAAAATTACGCGCCAACTTGACAACTTTGGCCCGTTCTACAAGTCGTAATTTTAGTCTCATATCAATTTATAATAAGTCAAATTGAAGCTATTTTCAACCTCTACAAGTTTGATAATAGCTACTTTTTCGCTAAATATAAAGGGAAATGAGACACAAGCCCAGAAGCTGGAAAAAAATCTCGACCCTTTCACGCTCTCCTTTCGCGTTCGATATCTCGACAAATATCGCTCCTACCCGAAAAAGTAATAGAACATAAATTATAGAACATTCAAAATTCTTACAAAGATGTCTACATTATTTTCATTTAGTGTTAACAGGAACCGATTTATCATAAAAAATCAAACGCCCTCATTTATCAAGATAGCGGAAATAGCACATAGGAAATTTTGGTCGACAACTTGAACTTAACCTTTGCTGGACCTCACCAATACCCCAAAAAATAAATTTCAAATTTCCCTTCACTTTCAAGCAAAAATGACATAGTGACTGGACTATATGTACTGTTTCTTTTAAGGGACAGTGCTTGTTCTATTCTCGTTTTTCTTTCATTTCTTTAGTCCCATTTAATTTATTATTATTCTTAGATTTTTGTTTCATAGTTACTCATAAAATTAGAAAAACAGGAAACGGGAAGAAACAGTAACCTAAGCAACAATAAATATAGCAATTTGGCAGGTCTTTGGTCCATTTAAACAAGGATTAATTAGTTGTAGTTATAGTTATATTATTTTTTGTGCGTACTAATTTGTTATTTTAAGCAATACTCTTAATTCAGCGTTTAATGTTTTGATATTAGCTTTGTAATGATTTGATAACATCATAATCTAGAAATAGTATATTATTATATGAGCGATTATGACAGCCATTATTCACGAAGATGACATTTGCGCCACAAGCCGAAGGATAGAATAGAATAGAATTTTATGATTGGCTTCAAACCGTGAATTATGAATCATAATTCATGGCCATTGTACAGTAGGAGTACATAAACCTGTATTTCCCGGATGGAAAACACTGACCACTTAATATCTATGGAGCAAAGGTATTAATTTGAAATGAACCTTTGCCAGTGATATATGATTTCTTCTTCGAACGCCAGTTTTTAATGCAAAATTTTTAAAGTTTTTCTTTGAGAATTTAGTAGATGTGTATCTAATAATTTTAGATTTTTGTGATGACATTTTGTTAAATTTCCAACTGGCTTTTGCCTGATAAATATTAATTCTTCCTCCTGATGCGTAATTACAATAAAGCCACCCAGTCGTTTAGGGATTTCTCTTATTCGTGTTTCCAATTTTTTATTATTAGGAATTTAGCCACTATTCGTTTCGCTAATGTTCGCATCCTTATAGATGTACTCCGATTCATCGAAACCGAAGACGAAGTGCTCTCGCTTCGTCTTCGATCAGCCTTATCACCACAGGGCACTTCCTAATGTGATGATAAGCAAATATGTTAGACAGCGTTTTGTAGCCGAGCAGGTAAAGCGTCTGACGTCTGACTATCAATCAGATTGCTCATGGCCATGGCGCGGAGTCAAATTTTACTGACTACACTTTTCTCTTTGCGAATTAATGTAATTTACGTTGAAGTATTATTACAAACATTAAAATATTTTTACCTATTTTGTGCATAATCTTGAACACTCTTCAACCGTCATCCAATCTGACAAAGGTTGTTATTAAATTTTTCTGCATTTTCTGATTTACTTCCAATTCAATATAGAAAGACAAAAATTATTTTAATTGGAAAGGCCACATTTGCGGTGGGCTAAAAAGCTACTATTAATTTTTGAGTATACACTTTATCCTTAATTTTTAAAATAATCTTTTTCCTCTAAAATAACTATATAATTATTTCCAAAATGGCAGCTACATAGCATCGCACAAGTAATGACTTCTTCCACTTAATTTAGAACGTGTGTCCTACAATTTCCAATTTTCCTGTTCATATTTCCTGAGATGCGGACGTCCAGCAATCCTTTCACCGTTCTGGCGGCTTTCCTATTGGACGTTTCGTGTTTGGTTTCTGTGTTTTTGCCCATTTCGCCAGTCGATGATTCGGTCGACGTGGTTTCTTCAGCGTCGGCGTCTTGTTGTTACCCATTTTACAATATCTTGGGTGTTACACTCTTGGCATATGGTTTGGCTTCTAATTTGGTCTCGTAGGGTCACGCCACGTATTGCTCTTAATGTCTTCATTTCCGCTGTTCTCACTATTTGTTTGGTTTTGGAAGTGTCCGCGTGACTTTTAGCAGCGTATATTAAAATTGGACGTACACAGGTTTTGTAGATTCTAACTTTACCGTCATGTGGTCATGTGTTTATTGCGCCATATTACGTCATTGAGGTAGCCTGAGACTGCAATAGCTTTGTTTGCTTGCATTCGTGCTTCCTGGTTAGTGTTTCTGTTACTAGTTATCTCGACTCCTAAATATTTGAAACTCATGACTTGTTCGATAACCTTGTCATCTTTGGAAATGGTCATAGACTTTGTTTTCTCCATGGATATTTTCATGTTAAATTTCTCAGCTGTTACTTTGGATCTGAATAGTAAACGCTGTAGATCGTCTTCGTTTTCTGCTGCGATGACAGCGTCGTCAGACTAGCACAGTATTCTTATCTTCGAGTTACCCATTTTATATCCAGCTTCCATTTCATTAACGCTTTTGATAATTTGATCCATAATTAGATTGAAAAGTTTGGGACTAAGACTGTCTCCTTGTCGTATGCCTGCCGCTATTGATATTTCTTCTGTCAGAGTGTTGTATATTCGTATTCTTGTTTTATTACTAGTATTCAATTATTTTATTACTTATATGATGATAGGGTCGATATTATTTTCGTGTAAAATTTTTAGTACGTCAGAGAGAAGTATTCTGTCAAACGCCTATGCCAGGTCGATAAAACAAAGGAATAGTGGTTTGTTAAATTCTATTGACTTGTCTACTAGTTGTCGTAATATAAATATAGCGTCGGTGGTGGACCTGTTCTGTCGGAAACCCTGTTCTTCCTCGGTCATTTTTATTTCATGTGTTAGTTTATCCGCTAAAATCTTCGTCATTACTTTCGATACATTGTTTAGGAGACTCATCCTTCTGTAGTTTTCCGGATTTTTCTTACAGTCTCTTTTGAATAGGCTATAGGGATGGATGTGCTTGTTCTCCATTCTTCGGGTATAGTTCCGGTTTCAATAATTTTCTTAAATAGTGTTGTTAGTTCACTAATTAATGCTTTGCTCCCGTATTTAATTAATTCGTTACTAATTAGGTCCGGGCCTGCAGATTTTCTGTTTTTAATTTTTGATATTGCGGTTTCTACATCTTTTTGTGTAATTTCAATAATATTATTGTCGGGTAAATTTCCGGTTTCTTTATCTTCTGGCTCTTCGGCAAGTCCATCTGCATTTGATTCGTACAGTCTTTTAAAATAGGATATCCATTCTTCGTTTAGTATGGTATTCGTTTGTATATATTCATTTATTGGCTTCTTTCGGTTTCGCAACATGTTTCAGACTTTCTTTTGGCCTCCGTAAAGGTCATGTTCCATATCTATTGTAAAGTTAGACCAATATTCTTTTTTCAGTGTGCTTATTTGGGAGTTGACTCTATTTCTTACTATTTTGTACCGTTCATACTCTTCCGGTGTTTTGTTTGTTCTGTATGTAATATATGCCGATCGTTTTTCTTGAGCCAATGTTTTGACGTTATCGGTATACCAGGGTGCTCTTTGGTTTACCGTTAATGTTAACTTTCCTGGTTTCTAGTGCATCTTTTTGCACTCATTAGTACGAGGGCTGTTCTCTTTCTGTTGAGTCTATTCAGTAGGCAATGACTTTTTTACGGAGACGTTGTTATAACAAGTGAACGTCAATGTTTGTAAGTCTAACGCAGGTGACAGAACGAAAATATATATTGCCATTCTTAATTTGTACTAGTTTGAAGTAAACACATTTTGCAAAAATTTTGAAATTCGGGAAAGAGCATTTTCCAGGAATCATTTTCTACAATTTCAAACGCGGTTTAAGCCGTGAAGAATGTTTTAATGAACTCAAGTCCGTCTTTGGCAGTGAATCGTGTTCATTAGCTACTATAAAACGCTGGTACAGTGAATTTCGGTTTGGTCGTTCTTCTTTAAGTGACGTGTTTCGTAAAGGTCGCCCAAAGAGTGCTGTCACTAAGAAAAACATCACCATCAATCAAGCAATCAACAGTATCCTGCACGATCACTTGAAGGTATAGAAACTCTGTGCACGGTGGATACCACACCATTTAGCACAAGCTCAGAAGCAGGATCGTGTCGATTGGTGTAAAGCTACACTCCAACGCTTTGGCCACGAATCGCCTCGTCTGGTATATAACATTGTTACAGGCGACGAAAGTTGGAGCAACAGTCAGCTGTTTGGGTGTTTGAAAGTGAGAAGGCTCCTGCCAAAGTTATTCGTAAAAAGAGCTGTAATAAGAAAATGAACGCGAGTTTTTTTGGACATACTGGGCATGTCGCAATTGTGGCGCTTGATGATCGTAGGTCTGTTAATGCCGAATGGTATACGACAGTTTGTTTGCCTAAGGTTATCAAAAGCATTCGTGAAAAGTGCCCGAGAGGGAAGATCATCCTGCACTATGATAACGCTACTTCACCCACTGCTGCTCGAACAAGTGAATTTTTGACCCATCAAAACATTGAAAAAATGGGTCATCCGGCATACAGTCCCGACTTGGCACCTCAAAAAGAAGTAAATAACATGCCTTCGGATATGTGGAAAAAGTGTTTTGAAAATTGATTCATTCGTATGCAAAAATGTATTGACTGTGGCGGAGAATATTTTGAGAAGCTATAATAAAGTTTTTTTGAAAAACCAAGGTCTGTTTGGCTCAATAGAAAGAGAACATCCCTATGTGTGGTCTTAGTTTTTCCCATGCTTCGTCGGTAGTGTCTTTTTTGTTATGCAGTTAAGATGGATTTTCTCTGTTAACCTTTGTGAGTATAAATATTTGGTACTCTCATTCGTTAATGATTTAATGTTGAATTTTGTTATGTCTTCTAGTGGTTTTTGTTTTTTTGCCTTCACGTTAGTTCTAAAATTACATAGAAGGAGATTATGATCAGTACCTACATTTGCCGAGTTGAGCGTTCTTACATCCAAGATCTGCTTAGAGTGGATGTTTCTATTTGTGATTATGAAATCAATAACAGAATTCTGTTCCCGGAAATTAGACCATGTATATTTGTATTTCATTTTATGTTGGTAAAATATATTATCGAGGCGCAACTCATTTTGGGCGCATAATGCTATTACTCGTAGTTTTTCTCCGATATCGTTTACAACGTCTTCATTGAATCTCTGCATTACTCCCGGTATACTGCCATTGCCAATCCTTGCGTTTAGGTCACCCATGACAAATATTTTTTCTCTAGTAGGTATGTTGTGTATTATATCGTTCAAGTTGTCATAAAATAGTTCTCGTACTTCTTTGGGCTTGCTACTGTCCGGGGCATATACACTTACAATATGTATTTTGTCGGTCTAAAAACTTAGTACTACGTGCGGTAGTAGCCTCTCATTTATGTAGTTCACTTTCTCAATATGTTGATCGAATCTCTCATGCATAAGTACGCCGACTCCTGCTTGAGCCTTTTTGTTTTTTTTCCACTGTCAGCATTATATAATTTTTACATTGTATACTCCCTTTTTCTTTTCTTTTAGTTTCCGAGAGACAGCATATATCTATTTTGTGTCTATGCATTTCTATAATGGTTTCCTGATCTTCATTAGTCCATGATGTTATATTCCAACATGCCAGTCTCAGTGCTTTTTTAGATTTCCATATTCGTTTTCCTATTTTTCGCCGTGCCATTTGTCCATGATTTTCGTCCTGTTTCCGAGGCTTTCTTATTCTGATCTATTTTGATATTAGAATAGTTTAATCCTTGGCGTCGTGTTTTTCCATAGACCTTATTCGTTATCCATTTCTTCGCCGGTAATTTATTGGTACTTTGAGTAGAACTTTTTTTACCGTGAGTAGAATGCTAATCTGATTCACGAAGCATCCTTCTTTCGCAACAGGGCTTGGGACCGGCTATAGCAAAGTTGCAAGTAATGTAATACCGCTAATTCTTATTCAGTACTCCATAGAGCAAATTCACACTAATTTTTAGCTTTATACTTTGCTTTTTTGGTGAGTTAGGCCTTGTACTATAAATGTTTTATTATAACAAGCAAATTCCGCGCTACGCGCACGTGAAATAGGATACGCGAAAGGTCAAACTCCGAGCCGAGCGCTAAGATAAGAAAAACAAACCCTAAACAAATATAAACATCTGTGAAGCCGGAACGTGAGATTTTATTTTGTGCCACAGACAAACACACATTAAGGAAAATTATATTATAGATACTTGTTTCTGTCAAAGTCGCTGACAATATTGAGTTGTAAGGCAAATTTTCGCTTTAACCTATATTATGTTATATATTATGCAGCTTGTAAACGACGTGATACTTAAAATATTAGATAAAATACCCCATATCATAGCATTTTTATATTTTTGCGATCTTAGTACGTTGGTGACCAGATGTGAACTAAAGGTTTTATCAGTACTTATGCAGTTTTTGTTGGTTTGCATATCAAAAAAATGTTTTTTTTTGTGATTTGTGCCATTAAATTAAAATAGTTCATAGGTGGATATGCATTTTTAGAGTAAAACTGTTTTGAATTTTAACTCAGTTTTGAGGGCGTTTTCGAAAAGCTGATAATGGAGAAGTTGTTCAGTTTAGCGAGTTCTATTACGGGTTAAAATATTTGCACTCATTTCCATAACACCCTGTATGTAATGTTATTATAAACAAACCGATGGCACTTACCACTTTTGTAGGAATATAAGATGACACTTGCTCTCAATTTATTTAAAAACTAGCTGGCCCGGCAAACGTTGTTTTGCCCAAAAATAATTTGTCTCTGACACCCCGTTTAACCACTATAGAGTTTTAATTTTATATCATGTTCATCGTCTTGGACTTAAAAATATATGCTACTTTCTAGCTGTACCCGCGACTTCGTAAGCGCGAGGTTCGTTATTTCTGTATTAAATAATGACTAATTAGTTTCTGTCATCCCAGCCCATCTTATCCCATCCCATCCCCGTCCCCGTCCCGTCCCGTCCCGTCTCCTCCTCTACCATCCCATCCCATCCCTTCCCGTCCCGTCCGTCCCGTCTCGTCCCATTCCTTCCCGTCCCATCCCGTCCCGTCCAGTTCAGTCCCGTCCCGTCCCGCCCCGTCCCTTCCTGTCCCTTCCCGTCCCGTCCCGTCCCGTCTCCTCCTCTACCATCTCATCCCATCCCTGCCCGTCCCGTCCGTCCCGTCTCGTCCCATTCCTTCCCGTCCCATCCCGTCCCGTCCACTTCAGTCTCGTCCCGTCCCGCCCCGTCCCTTCCTGTCCCTTCCCGTCTCGTCCAGTCCCGTCCCGTCCTTTCCCGTCTCGTCCAGTCCCGTCCCGTCTCGTCCCTTCCCGTCCCGTCCCGTTCCGTCCCCTCCCGGCAAACGTTGTTCTGTTCAAAAATAATTTGTCTCTGAAACCCCGTTTAACCACTATAAAGTTTTAATTTTATGTCATGTCCATCGTCTTGGACTTAAAAATAAATGCCGTTTTTGCAATCAACGTCCTAAAAAACCTCAATAACGACACCCATTTCGATTTTTAGGCTTATTTACCCCATTTCACCTCTTAAGGGGTAGCGAACCCGACAGACGTTGTCCTGCCCGAACATTGATTTGCCTGCTATTAGCGTGTTCAGCAAACGTTTTTCCGATATTCGAATTTTCGATTTCTTTCATTTTAAAAACATGCTAATAGCTACAACTATTTTCATTATCCGTAGCGCGCTGGTCATCATTGCGGTTGGCACGTAAAGTAGATACCCGCGCAGCTGACTGTCTTCGACGACCTATGTTAGCTCGTCGTGCCTTTGGCATTGTAACGGACACTATAAAACGACACCGAATTGTTTTCACAATCACTTGTACACAAACCAAATTTGAATGTCTGACTGACTGACTGACTGCGACGACCCTGCATTCGCTTCGCCCCCTGTGGGTGCAGGTAGCGGCTAGGCCTCCCAGGTCAGAACTGTCCTTCCGAGAATTGTCGGCACAAACAGCACAATAGCTCTGATGCGGATTATGACATGATTTTATTTTCTGGCTTTCCCTTTGGATTTTTCCGAATTTTCTTTTTTGCTAAACCACCTCGGGAGTAAGACGAACACAACAAAAGAAAAATCATCCAAATCGGTCAAGTCGTTCTCGAGTTTTTGCGTTACTAACACACTAACGCACTAACGCACTAACGCACGGCGATTCATTTTTATATATAAGATATCAAATTTCAGGAAATGGTATTTACCTCCTTTCGAGCGGCAAAGCTACATTTATTCCATTTTTTATTTCAGTAGTAAGTACAACATAAAAGTATTCACTAAGACTCCGTCAGATCAAAGCAATTTTCAGAACAGGTTTAGATTTGTCCATTATTCTTTTGTAAAATATATGTATCCTTCCACTTTTATATTATTTGCACAGTGTAGCTCTTAAAGATTTGTACTTATTGTCACGTATATAACAAATTTAAAACTGCATGGAAGTTTACCGTTATAACATTATGCAGAGACATCATAAATTATTAAAGACCACCTGACCAAAGGCATTAGCATAGATATTTAGTGATTTTAACATTGTATACAAGCACAGATTTGACATTTTTGAGCATTGGTATTCGTGGTGTAGATTTGAATTTTGACGTTGTGTTCATTTTGTAACTGACTTCAATATTTCTGACGCCACTGCTACTCTAAGATTACATTTTTAAAACATGGTTGCCAGCAGTATTAAATGGGTTGCTTACATTACCTGGTCACGTGATCCTCGATCTTTTTCGGTATCTTCGTATAAGTCCTGTGGAATAGTTACTAACGAGTTTAATTTATTGTTGTTGTTATTACTGCTATTGCATTTTACCAAATTTAAGAAAAAAAAAGGGTAGATTAAAATTAATTTACTATCCTTGATACACGAGGAAGTTAAGGACCGCTTAAGGGAAATAATGTCAATTCAATTATATAATTTTATTGCATACCTCGAAATGTGGCTAAGGGTAAGTAGGGGAGCATCTAATCTTTGAACTATAAGGTTAGGTTAAATAAGACAAAATGTGAAATATGTCAAGTGCTACATTGATCCATACTTAAATCCTAGAATTTTTGTTTGGGTTTCACTACAAACTCAAACATCTGTTATTATCAATTACTGCAGATTTTTACCTGCTGTATGCCGAGATGCATTATCGTGCAGAAGCAAAATTCTCTTTTTTATAAGGTTTTTGAACTCTTCTGGCAAACATCTTCTGATCTTCTAACTTAATTGTTTTAACGAGACAGCACTCCTAAAGAATGCGGCAATTATAAATTGTTCGTGTTTCTCCATCTTTGTTCACCCACACTCGATTCTTTTGCCGAGTAAGTACATTAATATGCACATTTCGCCACCTATCATAATCTTTGAAATAATTCGAAGTTAGTTAACAACTTCAGATTTTGTTGACACATTCTTACCGTTCTTTTGAAAGTCTGGCTGTGTGAGGAACAAAGCTACAGTTTTTTTAAATGGAGGTGGCCATGTATGAAGGTTCTAACAGCTGAGGATACAATATGTAGGTTTTCTTCTACCATTGTGTATGTAATGTTATTGTATTTTTCAATTAGGTATCACTTTAACAGCGCCTATTTTTTTTGTTGGTGATAGACGTTAGAGCACTGCTTGCCACTTTTTTATGCAGTAGTATACGCACACCTTGCTCAAAGTCTTTGTACCAGTGGCACACGTATGATGAGGTCTATTTACGAAATTTGGTATTCGAACCTTCTCGAGTTATAAGTTCTTGTTTTTAAGTCATAAATATCATGATTCGTTAATGTTTTCCGTATAATTACATTTTTTCTAGAAATCGTTTACTTTCAACCACGATATAACAAACTCTATTGGTAATGCACTAAACGTTAAAGTACATGTCAATAACGACACTAGATAGCGGTCAAGCATTTGTTTTTCAAAACTATCTAGATTTTTATATTTTAAATAAATTCGGCTTGGCCCTCGTAGTATTAAAGTACTTTTTATGTACTTTTAAGTAACTCTTGATAGAGATTTTAGCATTACTTCATTAGTTTAAACTAGGCTTTAAACAATTACGTTTACTATAACAATGTTGTTTCATAGCAACGTCGAAACAAGTTGACAATTAAGTTAGAAATGCCTGGAAACTATACAATCATATTAAAGCAGTCACATTCACAACAGAACAAGTAACTGTTCCAGTTTTTGTCTTGCATAGTACATCTCCTATTTGAACTAAAACGTTTTATACGTATTATACGGGTTTTCCAAATTCAAAGATATTTACATTAACTTTGTTTGTTAAAATATGCCTCTAGACTCTAGAGTCGAGAGTGACCATGTTGTCAATGACCCAAGGTTTAATGGATTTATTTACACAGATATTTTCACTATATTTTTCTAATACACTATAAGTAATCTAGAAGAATATTTAAAAACGATACTTGTTTCAGTGTGCAGCACTGCAAAGTGCCAACATATTATTAGAAAGAAACCTCTTACATATATTTACCGGTTGACAAGTAGATCTAGAGTAATTTTTAAATTATGAATTTTAGTTGATAGCAATCTAGCAGATTCTAGCAACACATATTTGTGACGAAAAGTACGGAGAGCAAGTATTGAAAATAAGTGTCAATATTCATATGTATAGCTACTATATAAGTGTACATTTTTCATACTACCATCAGCTAACGTTCACCCTTACAATAGAAAGTAATTATTTAATTTTCAAATTACAAGAATATATTATATACTAGCTGACCCGGCTAGCTGTTTTGGATTATGACATGATGGGGAAAACCCTTCAAACCATTAAGCACAGAATCGTAAAAGTATGACTGCAAATAGAAAGTCCTACAGTGTATAGAAAAACACGCTTTCGATATTCTCCAATTTTCCGGCTTTCCCTTTGGATTTTTCCGATTTTTCTTTTTTGCTAAACCACTTCGGGAGTATGACGAACAAAACAAAAAAAAATCATCCAAATCGGTCAAGTCGTTCTCGAGTTTTTGCGTTACTAACACAGGGAGATTGATTTTTATATATACGGGTGATTCAAATTCGAGGCTAACCATGGGGATTTCGAAAACGGTATGAGTTAGAGGGATGGTTTAAATTTGGAAAAGTTGCGCAATTTAGTGCTCAATAATATTCTGTCGAGAAACCAAGAAATTTTTATTTCGTTTTCGAGATTTTTGAAAAAAATCAAAGTTTGTCATATTCGTTTTTATTATTTCCTGATCTTATTTACAAAGATATTCAAAAATTAACAACACATTCTTAATGCAACTTTTACGGATCTATAAGATGGCAGTAACGTATTTTTAATACGATGTTTCGTCTTCTGACAACCATTATCAACTTTGTTTTTTATTACGGCCGCCATCTTATATTTTTAGACCACTGAATAGAGTGTTTTTTGGGGATTTCAAAAATGTATAACTTACCTACCTTATATCAAACAATTAGGCTAATATTCACAAAAAAGGAAATTATTCTTAAAGCACGTACTTTTGAGTTATAAGTAAACAAACCACAAGGAATAATAATTAAAGGAAAAAAACTTAACAATAAATCAAGATTATAATAGGTGTTCAAAAAGAACACCATTTTGCTGCACACACATATGAGCTCTTTTGATAACACTACGTATTGCTCGTTGAATACTTCTTCGGGGAATATTTTGACAGGCAGCTATAAAACTCTTGCGAAGTTCTCGGACGTTTTTCTAGCGTTGCTTATAAATGGTATTTTTCAATGGCCCCCATAAAAACAAATCTAACGGAGTAAGGTCCGGACTACGCCTGGGCCATTCGATAACCCCCATGCATTCGGAAAAATTTCATTTAAATAATTACGAACTAAAACACCGTTATATGATGGGGCAACATCTTGCTGCCACCAAAGTTGACTTAATTCGTTAAGTGGAATTTCATCCAAAAATGCCAGCACTGGTCCTCTTAAGAACTTTAGTTGGTTATTTGCAATCAGAGTATCCTCATAAATGAAAGGGCCCAGTATTCTATCTTTAGTTAACCCGATCCAGACGTTAAATGCAAAACGAGTTTGATGCCGGACTTGCCTCTTCTCTCTAGGATTTTCAGTTGACCATACGTGTTCATTATTGCGATTAAAAAGCCCTAAATTGGAGAAGCGACATTCATGAGTCCAAATTATTTTTTCAACAAAATTCTCAACGCGATTTGTTTGATCAAGTAACCAATTGCAGTAATTAAGCCGCCTCTGGCTATCACCGGGATGTAAATCTTGACTTGTATGTATTCTATAGGGTTTTAAATTTTATAGATTCAGTGTTCTCCAGACTGTTTACGGAATTTTCAAATTAACAGCTATTTCTCTAGTAGAAATGGATTGGTTTTCGTTCATCTGAAATTAAGTAATAAATTGATTTATGGCAAAAACATAAAAAAGGACTTACTGCCTGAAGAATTGCCTCCCGATTTGCTAAAGGAATCCTACTCTCGTATTTCGGTCTCGGTGCATTAAATTCTCCATATTCTGACAAATATCGGTGGTGTCTTAAGAAACAACTTTCGTTCGGTTGATTCCTTTCAGGGTACATTTAAAAATAGGCATTTGCTGAACCTCTTGAGTTTCTGCCTTTTGCGTAATAGATTTGCAACATATCGCGCTTTTCGTCGTATGAAAAAGGCATTTTTAATACGACTAAGTACCTAACTATTCTAATCACACCCTACACCAGCCATACTCAACCTTTTTTCTTCTCGGACCACATACGTACCTATGTTTGCTATGTTACGCGGGCCGCCACATAGTACACATACCTCATAATATAATATAGGGCCTACACCCTTGACAACAAAACACAATGGAAATGACAGTAGCAGCCATATTAAATAAAATAAAGAACAATAATTTGATTAAAAGGTATCTTGATAATAAAAAAACAATATCTACACTTCTACGGTGCAGTGGTAACTAGATCGTTTTTGTTTGATTCAATAATAATTTCCGTTTTTTGTGAATATTCGCCTAATTGTTTGATATAAGGTAGGTAAGTTTCACATTTTTGAAATCCCCAAAAAAACTCCATTCAATGATCTAAAAATATAAGATGGCGGCCGTAATAAAAAACAAAGTTGATAATGGTTGGCAGAAGACGAAACATCGTATTAAAAATACGTTACTGCCATCTTATAGGCCCGTAAAAGTTGCCTTAAGAATGTGTTGTTAATTTTTGAATATCTTCGTAAATAAGATCAGGAAAAAATAAAAACGAATATGACAAATTTTGAATTTTTTCAAAAATCTCGAAAATAAAATAAAATTTTCTTGGTTACTCGGCAGCATATTGTTGAGCACTAAATTGCGCAACTTTGCCATTTTAAACCACCCCTCTAACTCTTACCGTTTTCGAAATCCCCATGGTTAGCCTCGAATTTGAATCACCCTGTATACAGTGTCCCCCAAAAAATCAGCATAATATAGGAAACATTTTTATTTTTGATTTAAAAAAAAAATGTACGCCAATAAATTGTGCTTGGGCAAGGGGTCTCCCGTCTCTGCTTTTATATAAAGAACAAATCGTGAAACGAATCTTAACTAAATTTATAATAATTTAAAAATCAATATAGTTCAAATATAAATATTTAGGTAAGTTTAATTAACATATATTTAAACAAATGAGTTACTAAATAAAGTTGGTTTTTAGGTAATTATGTTGAGAATGCAAGAAGCTTTTGTTTGATTTGCATTTTTGTAAATTGAAAATGGAAAGGTGGGATACAGTCTACCTGCATTGTCGGCAATAATTCAGGCAAAATACGAAAAGGTCGCGATGTTGTTACTGGATGTGCATTAAAGATACCACTTTTGTGTCCTTCAGTCTTGAACATAAGTACCTTGTAGAGTCTATCCAAGACAATAATGTATGGCATGGGGATCTCGTAAGAGAGACATATTCTTTTAAATTATTTAAAAAAGTATTCAGTAATTTGAGGGTTAACTTTGTGCAATTACACTCCTCAAATTGTGCTTCATTCTTTTGAGCTAGATGGGAATATTTAAATTCACTTTCCGTAATTCGATATTATTAGGATTGCTGGAATTCAAAACTGATTTTAGATTTCTATTTGCTTTTACAATTTCCGAGATATTGATACTAACTATATTTTATAAAATAAAAGGTAATACCTTACCAATCTAAAAAAAATACTGTCGAAGTATAATATTGATTGTAATATGTAATATAAAACATGTATATTCAGTCAAACATTTCTGGAACATCGCATTCTATTGTAAAACCTTCTCATTCGACTTAAGTTACAGTTTCGAGCTATATATTCGTAGCACTTATTTTGAATATTGCCAGGAGTGAATATTTTTGACAAGCGGAACATGCTACGAAACCACAACAATGAAATTTGGCAGGCAAAGAATTTTTGGCCGTAATCGTTTAGCACCTTCTAATTCTTGTTCTTATATGATTACTAAATAATTGAACGAGTCGCCACTGTTAAGTAGCATTACCTAATTTATGCATGTAATACATAAATGGAATGGTACCTGAAAACGCATAAGCATTTCCTACCAGAAAGTGTACTCTAATTATAATTTCAGTTCCCTGTTCGGCCACAATTAAGTCGTTCTGTCTCATTAACTTCGTCAAGCAAATGGGTATTATTTCATTCGTAATTGCTTTATTAGTATTTATGATTGTCAAGCACTCTGTTTCCATAATGAGATGAAAGTGCGTAAATATATAAGCACACGAGACGTGCCTCTCAAGTTTCAGTTCTCTCGCAATGCCTTGGCTGAATATGAATTCTAGCAAGAAAGGCTTCGGCATGGGGGTATTTTCAAAACGGAAAGAGTTGTCTGTAAAAAACCATGTAAAAGACAGCTTTCAGCCAGAATTAGCGAAGATCTATCCAGAGCCTGGTATGTAATAACTGTCAGCTATTTTTCAGTTGTGCGAGTCTGCCGCATCGTAGAATTTTATATGTCGTTAGTTTTTCGTTTTGTAGTGGATGTACAAATGAATCCTGAACGGTTCAATGTTTTTTTATGTGCTGGTTTCGTGGTTGTGATTTATTGTATTGTACTATTGGAGGCTGAACGAAAGTAGGCCCTGCTGATCATTCTAATTCTAAAGCAAATTAACTTTATAAATCAATACTTAAAAGTGGTAATAAGTATAAATTAGTTGCCTATATACTGTCCAGTATTTCTATTAGTACTGGTTACATTTAGCAGAAATTTGTATAGACAATCCACTATACAGCGCTGCATCAAAGATTACTTTCCCTCTGACTGTAAGCTAGTATGAAGTAATAAATTGAAGAATGGTCGATTGTAGAATTTAAATTTCTAAGTTGAGATTAGTTTCACTGGTTTAATACAGATCATAATTATGATTTCGAATCTCGTTAATTCCAGCATTAATGTACTATGTAACATGTGTTATAATAATTCGTGCATCCGTCACACAGTTACTTGTGTTTTGGAAAATTGTATTTTTATGTGGTATTAATATTGTTTGTATAAACATTTAGCCCTGTATGCCGCCAATATATTTTGATGCAAATAAAATTATATAAATTTATAAAACATAATAACACTTAATAACAGTATAAATAATACTTCTATAAAAGTTCAAGAAGAAATTGAGATATTTCAATTGAAGGGAAACAATAGACGTATATGTCTAAATTTATGTAATTCATTGAAATCCTTTTTCATTAATAATTAAAAAATCCATTTTGCAGTTTATCCTGTTATGGTAGTTTAATTAGCAAGTATTCTGATGTGGAAGCTCCGTCGACAGCTGCAGCTGGCTGTACGATTGGTTGCCTAACGTACTAGCATTAAAATTGGTTTTTAGGAAATATGATTTTAATTCGCAAT
The DNA here is from genome assembly GCA_940337035.1 of Agriotes lineatus. NCBI lineage: Eukaryota > Metazoa > Arthropoda > Insecta > Coleoptera > Elateridae > Agriotes > Agriotes lineatus. The sequence continues at coordinate 143,018,166 of OW679194.1, forward strand.
GACAACAAATTAATATTACACTACAGGGGTACTAAATTTTTAGGAAAATACTGCACGTATCACACTTCTCCGTTAGAACAAAAATATGTCTGTACAGGGTGTCGCACTTTCGATAGGATTAAACGGAAATCTTCGTTGTTATTAAAACTAAGGGAAATTGGTTTGTACATTATGGACTCAACTTTTTAACGGCAATGCCATGATCAAAACAAAATTCGAATATCTCTTTTGATTTCGAGCTACAGTCGAAAAACTGGAATTTCAACATTGCTATTCGACGTCACAGTTCATTTGTTCATATTAAAAAACAAACTAGAGATTTTAATACACTTTTTTACGAAGATAATCTGGTGGAACTTAATACATAGTCGCCTGTAATTTTTAAGTTACAACCTAAAACTTTTTTTAATGCAAACCGTAGTTGGCTTTGACTCCCATAAAATGGCACAGCAGTATAAACAATAATACAAATAGTTCTGTAAACTAAGAAGCTTGAAAGAGTTTTAAATACCTATATTTTTCAACATGGAAAATTATAGAATTTTTAAAACGTTTTTAAGATCTCGCGTTATTTATATTTTTAAATGGGCAGACAATAAAGTACCAAATGTAGGTGTTCATGTATATTTTCAGACCCATCTATAGGGTTTATTATTAAAGATAAAACACTGTAAATACTTACAAAAGTTGCAAGCTTTTATTCGAACTACTAGAATGCTGCCAATTTTATCGTGTAATAACTAGGTAGGCAACACATTTAACACGCTCTTAATTTTTTTCAAAGGTAAATATTAATTTTGGTTCTTTGTTTGTTGAGGACAATGTCTAGGTATGCGAAGTGAAATCAACCATACATATTTAGAAAATTATTTTTAAAATTAACGGTTATCTGCGAAAAATCATGAGTGTGTTAAATGTGTTCCTTATAAGTATAGTTGTTATACGATAAAATTGGCAGCATGTATTACCACACAAAACTATTGCGCTTTACATAGAAAAAAATCTGAGTGACTGCTCTATACTTTTTTGAAAACAGATAGAATCTAGTAGCTTGTATGATGAGAAATCGATTGTTAAAAGACAATATGATACGAAGTATTATTAGTTTCCTTAATAAATTTACAGTAAATGCCCAGTTTTGCTTCCATTTTTCAGAATGCAAAGATTGATTGTACGCAAAACATTAAACTGCACTCTCTGCAACATTTTACCTTATTACTAATTCAGGAATTTCACAGCTGAAAAATAATTGCTACTGCTACTAAGAATTAACTTCGCGGCATATAGAACAACTAGATTAGATATACTTGTTTCCATAAAAATATGGCGTACTCTCCCAATTTTATTTTTATTTCTGTTTAAATCAGAACCGATATAAAAAAATCCCAAGAGGCAAAAACATCTACGAGGGTAGCACCGTAAGTTTCTGCAATCTATTATTCTAGCCAAAAACTAGTTTTATAATTGTTTTTCAAAATATTCGCCCTTAAACTCTATACATTTACGCATTTGATAAAACCAATTTTCAAAACATAAATTCTACTCTTCTTGAGTCACTTGAGAAACAAGGGTTTTGAAGCTTTCAACAGCATCTTCGGGAACTCCAAATCGCACATCACGCATTTTATCCTTTAGTCGAGGAAATGCACAGTAATCGGAAGGTGCTAGGTAGGGAATGTATGGGGGATGACAACAATTTTAACCCAGAAGCCTCTAAATATTCTTTACGTGGATTCGGATGTGTTGGAAACGCCCATTGTGCGGACTGTCGCTTAGATTCGGGTTCAAATGCATATATCCAGCTTTCGGTATCGGTTATTGTGTTGCAAACTGCTTTAGACCTACCTTCATTGTATTTATTATATCATTCCACATGCTTATTATTGGTCTTGCCATTAAAAAGTTTGATCTATGATCTATGTTCTAATACACATTTTTTTTATACACGCATGGAGTGCCATGCCGAGAATCGTCAACATTAATCGTGGTACGGCTATCACGGAAAAAAGTTGGTCCCGGCGGTCATACAACATCATGACAGTCGTTAGTGGGGTTGGAAGTCCTCATAACTGCACAGCGACGCCTATAATTGGCCTAACGGCTGTTGGCTGAGTGCGAATTAAATAAATAAATAAATAAAATGTTCAACTGTTATAAATTTATTTTTCTTAAAAGTACTAACGAAATGCATTTGGATACACTGCATATTTTAGGAACGACAATACAAATTAAAGTCTACATTTAATTGAAATTCATTTTCTGATATTTGTTAAATTTCTAAGCGTTTGTATGATTACAATAAAATTAGATAAATTATTTGATATTTTCTGTTAAGCTACTGCAGTTACGGGTTGAATTTTCAATTGTCACTTTCTCGACCAATTCCTATAAATTAAGCCAGAAATAATTTGTTGTTTTATGTGTTGCCTATAGGTTAGACATAATGGTGCCTGTAACGCCAAATATATACGTACACTCAATTTAGTATAAAAGTATGGAAAATTAATAAATGTCTTATGTATTTTTAGTAAAACTATAAGAAATATGAGAAGCGTTCAAATATGAGTGAGAAGGAGTTTAGAACATCTTTATTATTAATGGAACAAAAACATGGTATTTACTATTTTTCAACGAGTCCCCCTCGACTGCAATACACTTGCGCCAACGTTCTGGAAGCTTACCATTTTTGAAGAAGCTGTGCGTATCCAGTTTTGCACAGTTGTAACGAGTTCATTATTATGGCCACTTAAAAGCTCTTTCAATGGTGCGATCAAATGAAAATCTGATGGAGATAAATCGGGACTGTATGCAGGATGAGGCACAACTTACCACTTTAATTTTCTCAGTGCTTCCATCGTTAATGCGGCTGTATGGAAGCGCGCGTTGTCCTGAAGAAAACAAACAGAGCCTTAACGTTTTCGTCGTTTGGAACGGATTCCTTGTTTTACCGTTTTCAGTAAGAAGTATTGAATAATACTGGGCATTGATAGTTCTTTGCTCTGTGAGAACATCCAGATAGAGTACACCCCTTGAGTAAAAAAAACTACCCATAATCTTTCCTGCTGATAACACCATTTTTGCTTTCTTCGGAGTTGGAGAAGTGGTGTGTTTTTACTGCATGGAAGCTCTTTTCGACTCAAGGGTGTAATGATGGACTACGTCTCATCTGTGGTTATAATAGAGTCTAAAATGCATCTCCTTCCCGTTGGTATCATTACAAAGGTTGCGTAGCCACCAACAAATGAGCTTCTTTTTGCTCTGGAGTTAAGAACCTTGGCACCCACCTTGCACTAACTTTTTTGAACTTAAGCTT
>OW679194.1:143021578-143278661 GCA_940337035.1 Agriotes lineatus
ACGATGAGAATGTGCAACCTTTTTATCGATATTTTGGCACAGTGTTGCGACGGTGTGTTTTTTTTTCGTGCGCTCTTTGGGCCACCCGTTTCTTAGAACACGTTAATTTCATCTTCCTAAGCTATTAAACGGTGCTTTCAGTGTGGTATGGCTGTTCTCATATTTTATTATAACGTGTGGAAACCTTGAAGGGTGAATGCCACTAATATAAATACTTTTGACTATGACATTTGAGATATATTATTTTGCACAGGTTCTAAAATCAAGTGTAGCACTCTTAATATTAGCGCCCGATTCGATCTTTTTAGCACATTACCATTGGTGGCGTGTTTTAATATTATATTATCTACTCCAGTGGGATAAGTAACTCATTACGTCACTCATTTGACATTATTTCCGTTGGGTAATGAAGCTCATTACACCACTAAGTTAGATAATGGCTTCATTACCTAACGGAGTGGTGTAATGGCTTTATTACCTAACTGAAATAGTGCCAAATGCATGACATAATGACATTTGCCTACTAAAATATTTTTGAAAATGACAGATCTGACATTTCTCTTAATGAACTTTTCTCAATTTTAGGCAGTTGTGGATAAAATTTTGTACAATACCTACAACCTACATGTATGATAATGCATGCTTACACATACGTATATTAAACACACTTGTATAGTAAATAACACTAGTATCATAATATGCTAGTTTTACTTAAATATCATAGTCAAAAATATACTGATAAAATTAATAGTGTTCACCCCTCCCCCCCACCTCAGGTTTCCACCCGCTGGCGGCTTGTAAGAACATAAGGACATTTATAGTAATTGAATCTTTACAGTAGGTAACTTTATGCACTACACTGTCAAGTAGCTGCACTACACTAGTTTTACTTTCAAATTCGCGCAAAGAATTAACTTGCATTGCTCTCGTTATTTATTTACTCTACTCTTTTTTACAATCAGCTATATAAATTACTTTGCTCTGTCGCTACACAGAAATATTCTACATTTAAAAAAAAATAAAGGTGCATTATAGTGTAAAACCGCAATTGTATTGGTTATCCATATGTTCGCACTAGCTTGCACCAATCTGCATATCATCTGGCTATATGTGGAACAACTTCGCCTAAACGGAATTTGCAAGGGAGGCTGTTATAGGACAAAACGTGACAAAAACTACCCAAAGGAAGTTGGGTTGTCATTTACTGAAAGTTGGATGCATAAAATCCTCTCGCGGGGTGTGAAATCCGGTACACAATTGATGTATATTGGCGTAGTGAACAATTAGTTCAGGAGATGTTACAGTCTTGACGCCACGAATTCTTAAGTCAACCACATTTAACCTCCTTAGACTTCGAGACAGAAGAAAAACCGAACACTTCTTCAAGGTGATGTGTGAACCAACCCTTCGCCAACGGGAACCTACTTTTGTTGATTCTCGACACGCCACTGCCAACTGCTGTATATTAAATAAAACAGTACACAATAAAACAAAGATAGTAAGTTTTAAGAGCTATCGATTAAATAACTTCAACAAGCAAAATGGCATGGCCTCATCAATATTAACCGTAACTTCTACAGACGGTATCTTAAAGTGATTTTACCCAGTCAATTCTAGAGTATCTAATTATTTAAAATGCAAGCACAAAATTCCTGGAAGAGGCTAAAGATCTGCCGTAAAGTAGCGTACAAGACGTCGCTGAAAGAACTCAACGAAGAATATTTTAAACACTCCGTAGTTAGACTCACTATCCGCGGCACCACATATACTCGTAATTCAAACAATTACAATACATCTACCTTGAGCTGTTGGGAGGGCGTTCCAAGTTAATAGCAAACATCATACTCGTTGCGAACGGCGTTATATCGACGGGGAATGAATGCGGCCTCTGAGGATGTTGTCTCGAAAGGCGAGCACGGGTGAAGACAACTGGCTACTACATCCACAAAATGTGATATGAAGAGTAACTGCACTTGTTACGAGATTCGCCCTTTGTTATTCCTAATTGTTAAGGAGCCTCAGGCTTAATCCGGCATTTAGCCGCAGTAAAAGGTTTACTTTACGCTGTACAATTTGCTCACTTAAATGCCTCGAACACAATTTTGATACCAAATGCCCCAACGCAGATTCTGTGTGTGAGCTAGCAACTGCCAACATTCAAATTCCGATCGAAAGGCGAAATTATCAACTCTACAGGATGCATTGTTCTCGAGCGGGGTGAAAACGACAAAAAGATAATTCCCCATAAAGCTATGCCCACGTTGATGACGAAGATTCTTACGCAGGTACAATTTTTTCGGAGTGCAAGCATTCCTTCTAACTTAAAGCCCTCTTGCTTAATCAGCGACTTGCCCAATGTCATCCAGACGCGAGCCGAATTACGTTTAAAGGAATGACCAGGGCGGATTTGCCCAAAATGTTCAAGAACAAAAGCATTTACTACAAAAGAGGTAAAAATATAAATTAACTTAGCAAGGCGCGAATTAATTATTGTAAAGCCTAGATAGAGGAAAACGGCTTACAATAGATAATTTTTTTTTATCCAAATCAATAATTTTAAAAAATACATCCGCGGTACTCGTGATCTTAAGCTCGGCAGTACAGTGCTGTATCGTTACATCATTCTGTCGATGCGGTTATGCTACCGCTTAACGGATATAACTGATATCTTGAATACAAATCGACAAACAGATACAAATAAAAACGACAATTTTTGCCCAAAAGCTTGTCAAGTTCTTTGAATCAATATTGCACACAAACTGCCGCAAAAAGCATCCTGATAAGTTATGTCATTCTTGAGGTACAATGTTTACATCCATCCAGCGAGATACCTTCACTAAACTTAGTTTCCCAACTTTTCTTTAACGCCAAAGTAGTTGCTGTCTTCACAAAGGTTTATCATACAGTTTTATAAAACCTTTCAAAAATTCTTTGGTTGGTCGCTATTCATTGACCGTTTGCAGTCAAAATAGCAAATTAGTATAATGGTCAAGCCCGAAAGCAATAATACAACCCACAATGTAAATTATCTCTTTAGGGCCTGTTCTACAATGCAAGTATATACTTAGAATCAGCTATCCGAGGTATAATTTCCATAGTTTCCTTTGTTACAGCAATCGTTTCTAGGTTATTTATTCCCCAGATAACTTTATCCTTGGTTGTAGAATCGGCCCTTAATCGGATAAGAAACCAAACACCTGCTCATAATTGCGTTTTGGAAAAAACATGTGTCCAAAAATTGTTGTGAGAAATACGCAAATTGGAAAACAATTATTAATCACCGGTTGTTAGGTCAGGTTATAAATTGCCGCCGCTACTGCATTATTATTCTTTATTATGCAGAGAGGGACATTTCGCTACTCACGAACAAATGTTAGCGCGAAGGACTGAGCCAAGAAAAGCGGATGGGCATGTCTTTGAGTGTACTGTTCCATGTGATGTGGTAGTCATTTCGAAGCATTGAGGACCCTCAGAAGCAATTTCGACTTAGTAGGATCTATTAGCTCCCAAGGTCCTAAGGTCCGTCATCCACCAAACCCTCGCTTAGCCTGGTATGGCTTTCTTGGTTTTTGCATCCTGTGCCGCTACTTACTGCTTCCAGCTAAATTGAACTTTGGTTTATTAGTTAAGTAATACCTGTCATAAATTATCGCCAATTTTGAATATGTTTAATAAGTTAAGTGATGCATGCTGTGAGGTATCTAAGAGTTGACCGTCAAAGCAAACCTAAATTTTGAGTACATTCCCCGTTAAGGGTGCAGTAACGTGTTTTTTCAATCTGCCACTGTCTTGTCAACAAACCATCAATACTGGTTTTCTTGTGGAAGTGTACTGCTGCTAAATACCTATCAAGTTTACTTATCTTCTGCAGCGAACATGACGTCACAATACCAACGTAGTTTTAGCACAATTTATTGTTGCCGCCGACGAGTATAGTTATTTATGTACCAAGGGTTTAAGAAAGCTTTTATGATCCGCGTCGTGATAATTAGTCTAAGGGGTAGCAGCGGGCTCCAACACGACAAGGGCCTAGACTTTATTAAACCTCTGTTTTTGCATTTTGCAATTTCTAGAGTTTTTGATCTACTCCCGTCTTCAGGTGTTCCTAGTTAGTTCTGAAAAGGACTAATTTTTGTACGTCTTTTTCACGTACACTCGAGCCTACCCCGGGGTTTGAACCTGAGACCACTAATCGCTGTGCTTATGAGTCTGTCACTCTGACCACTAAGCCAGCAGGGCGGTTATATATTTTAGTTAGGCTTGATTATTGAGATGTTCCAATTGTATTCTCTACAAATCTCACTTATATTACACACCTAACGAACATTATTATGTAATTTCTAAGTAATAGAACGTTCCAACTGCGACACAATCCACTAGAACCGCTGCTGCTGTAGTTCCACAAAGTTCAGTTCTTGGTACGGTTTTATTTAACATATTTACTTGCGACATTTCAACTCCAGCAAAACTAGCGATGTTCGCCGATGACACCATATTAATAACGCAACACATTGACATTGACACTGCTGTGGATCGACTGCAAACATCTCTGGATGAACTCCTTCAGTATCATTCAAAACAGCAGTGGCGTAACTACCGAGGGGGCAAAGGGGGCAGCGGCCCCCGGGCCCTGAACTCAGGGGGCCCAACGGGCCTCCTGAAGTTTAAAGCCTGGCAGGTCCAAACTCGGTCCCGTATAAAGTTTCAATGAGTCCGGGAAAACACAAGAAATACTCGGAGAAATCTAAAACATGTCAAAAAGTTATCTGTTTGGTATAAATTTAAAATAAAACAATTTCTGTACACCCGATGCACCACGTCTTGCACGAGCACGTACTTCGCAGTCATCTCAGATTACTGATCTCTATTGAGAAGCAGAGAGCGAGAAATGTTCATACATCAGACATCATTACATCTTTTGCTAATCATAAGTCTAGAAGATATCTTCTTGATTAGCAGATCAAGCTAGTTGTCTACTCACAATAGGAGACTGCTTCATGCAGCATGTATGTTCATGAAGATATATCGTGATAGATGTCCTACTTATCTGTATTCAAAAATTGATTTTAGGTCTGTTTCACTTAATGTTAATATCAATATGAATCTTCGCCCTACATCTCTTGTCACCATACCTTCCCATAGAACTGAGAAATATAAATCTTGTTGCACTTATCAAATGTCTAAAGTAATTAACTCGCTCAAACCTGAATACTTTTTATTAAGTTTTGTGGAATTCAAGAGAAAATATAGAATGCATCTCCTTTCTCTGCAAAACATAAGCTGACTCCTTATTCTATTTTCGCTAGTCTGCCGAGATAACATACTCGCAATTTTTTGTAGTAGTTGTAATTTTTATGTTTTTAATATTGCGGTAACACGCGAAACTCCTTAGGCTGTAAGCCATATAATAACATTTATTTTTTCCAAGGTTAGGTGGTAGAGCAGCGTTTGCTGAACCTCGCCTTGTGATTCATTTTTGTACAAACAAAATGAATAAAGTCATTATTATTATTATTATTATTATTATTATTATTATATCAGCAGTTACAGCAAAGTTATACTTTGAATTGTACCTCGAAATGTACGGAAGTGCCGAATTGCGGAAATAATTATGTTTTTGTTTGTTCCTTTAGTGCGTAGGCTTACAGGATTTGTATTTATTATTATTATTATTTTGAATAAAAAACGCGTATCTCGCTATTGTTCATTTTGCTTTGATGTTTCTGTTTATGTATTCAAAAAAAATTGAAAAATGATAACCAAATATGCTTTGGCAAGAATAGGACTTACACTTGGCAATTAAGGGGCCCGGTGGAGATCACGGCCCCCGGGCCCAAAATTTGAAGTTACGCCACTGCAAAACAGTGATCTTATAATTAGTCAAAAATTTCATTTTTAATTTTTAACCATTTGTCAAAAATTTTCAAAAATTACAAATTCTACAAAAACGGTACAAAATAGAGCGTTAGTTGAAGAGACAAATTTTCTCTAGAATTTTAAGGTGAATTCGAAAATGTAATAATATACCGGGTGTTTTATTTAAAATAGGAGTTAATAAAAAAAATAGAAAAAAAACAAAAGAAATCCACTTTAGAAGTATTCAGCTGGAAAATCACCTATCTCACATCAATACACATTAAAAATTTAATAAAAATGTAAAGTTTTAAAAAAATCGTTAAAGCCGTTTTTGAAAAAATCGAAAAAAACTGAAAAATCACAAGAGTAAACATCTATTTCCGGTTATGCGATTTTCTTCAAAAGCTTGCTGTCTCATCTACATAGTACACAAAACTTATATATGAAGTTTCAACGCCATACCTCTTTTCGTTTTTGAGATATTCTGTTCACAGACAGACAGACACACACACAGACACACACAGACAGACCAATGAAAAAAAATATGTTTTTTGGGTTCAGGGGACTCTAAAACGTAAAGATCTGTTGAAAACTCAATTTCGAATTTTTGGGGTGAATCCAATACTTCCTTTATTGTAAAAGGAAGTAAAAAATCTGTAAAAGGCTTTACCCAGAACTTCCCTCGTCGACATTGTGACACTAAATAGTTTTAAAAATCAAATAAGTTAGGGATAAAAATATCTTCACGTTTCTAATAAATTAAATAAATTTTCAAAGAAAAAAAAACGTTACCGGTGGTCGAATTCGAACGGCAGGCAACCCAAACGTTTTATTGGATATTGTAAGGGACTGGGCAATTTCTACCTGCGCTGCGCCACGGAGCACCGACCTTTCGATTTCCTGCGTCGCAGCTATATTTAGTAACGCGCTAATTTGTGCCTCGTTTTTGTATCGTCAAAGAGTTATTCTGTATCTATTGGCTCCCATTTTTGGTAAAAATAAAACCTGCACTATATACACATTATAACTTGTATCTGTTACCAAGTTACATGAAAAATAAACAAAATTTTATATTTTTAAGGTGCTCGCTCTGTATATATTTGTCTGAAATTTTCACGGTTTCATTCTAGGTATATACAGTGCGAGTGTAAAGTCTGGAACTATTGAAATAGAACTTTTATCAAATATTTTTGAAAGAAATCCTCAAACACGTAATTTTTTATTTTAGAAAATACATATTTTACTGTAATTGTCACTTTTAGATTGTCTTTTGTTTTTGAGTTATGACGTTCGTGATAATTTTTTTAAATGGAAACCCTACATTTTCATTATGAATTTGGACAGAGCATGAAATTCTAAGACCAAATACGCTAACAAAGTAAGGATACTGTATTTTGAAATTTTCAAGAAAATCGATTTTAAAGTATTAAAACAAAAATCGAATAACAATCAAGTAGCCATGAAACAATGAGTTAGCCTTCATAGTTTGTTTATCTGTTTGTGTTATGTGCTCTTAATTAAATAAATAATATTGCAATATTTGAGTGAAAAAGAACGAATTGAAATTTTAGTACTGAGGGGATCGGGTAAACGTACGATTTCACTGGTATCCCCTATTTTCTTTTTAGCGCCCTGTGGATTACCAAATAAGATACTTCAAAGTTAACTTTTCAATTAATATAATGAAGGTGTACTGTCGAACTTGAATTTTCTTCACTCAGCAACCAGCATATTACCTAATTAGAAATTAGACCTAAAAATCTTATTTTTCTCTCAAAAAGCAGGTATCTTCAAAACATTTTATACGTCAATAACAATTGAAATCAATTGTAATTTTAATAGAAATGTTATAACAAATATTTACAATTACATGTTTATGTAAAATAGGGTACTTTATTCTTGAGCTATTTGCATATTTACGAACTCCCCCATATGCGAAAGATGATATTTAAATTTTTGCAAGTGAATTTTTAATTTGAGAAGATGTAGAGACTTATCAAAAATACAATTATGAAGGACATTGTATAACATCATAAGCAACAATCAAATGTGATTAATTCTGGCAATCGAACGGTGGTATTGTAACAACGCAAAGACAGACACTTTGTTTAATTACGTATATTCTAAATGGCAAAAGCATTCAAACAAAAAACGAAGAAATATTAAAAACCATTTTGAAAATTGTGAATTTTTGCTATCAAATAGTGAAAATGAATAAATCGATCCCATATGACTGAAATAGCGAAAAATCCTCTTTCCCATAATGCCACAGCCAATGATGAGTTCTATATAAAAAAATATATATAACTTTATGTTATAACTCAAATTTATATTTTTTTTAACTTACTACGCCACTGGATAATTATCAGAAAAGTGTCTGAAGAACGTAAACATTACTTTTTTCTATTTTCATAAATAAGCGAGATAAAGCCACAAAACGAAAAGTGGAAAAAATGAACTTTTGTTTATAACTCGAAAACAAAAGACGATAAAATTTTGATCTGCACCATTAAGCTTTAAATAAGAGATGTACACTGTACACTGTACAGACATTTAGTTATAGAGTAAAATCCCATTCTTATTATTTAGTGTTACAATAAGTGTAGTACTATTGTTAAATCAACAATGTATAACATTATATATGTTGAGCGGGTTCCTTCTTTATTAAAAATAAATTAAATAACATAAAATTTATGAAAATATTTAAGTGAAACGTCATGTATACAGTACGCGCTTAAAGGTTAGAATAAACACGATAGATTCTTAAAATCGCTCAGTTGAAATGTCAATAAATTGATTTTTTCACAAGAAACCCATATTTTATAGCCGATTTGTATAAAACACGAATCTACGAAATAAATATTAGAAATTTTAGGATAGTGGCTCTTAAAGTTTAAAGACGACAACAAGGTACCTGGTACTCTGCATGCCTAGACCTTGTCCATTAACAAACAAACAAACAAACAAATATTAAGCAGCTGTCAAACTTTCACACTTGATACTACTCAATGGTTTTACCATAATGACAGAAAATCTAAGAAGTCATAGATGTATAAAACTAATACAACAGTTAAATTCCAGTTTTGTGGCAGGAAATGTTCAAGTCATCAGTGCTAGTCTGCAAGAGCATTGTGAACCAGCTCACATATAATCCATTTAGGAAACTCCCGTGACATTAACAGTGTCAAATACAAAATTTTGAGTGTACTTGATAAATACTAAGTAAAGTACGTTTTTTTCCTATAAAAATTTTCAAGGTCAAGATAAAATTGGCAAAACTGCTTTCTAAAATTATTAGAAAATTTATTTTCGTCAGGTTTTTCTGTAAATGAATTGTGTCATTTTGACATTTAAAATTAAATTGTCAGCTTTTTTTTGAAACTGAATACGCGTAAAAAACGGAATCTTTTAAAATTAAATGTAAAAAAACATTTCTGAAGTGTGCAGAAGAACTGTTGGATCTGCATCCTAACATACCAGAAGAATACCTTTACGAAAGATTAGCAAGAAGAGCTTTTGAAGTACATAGAACTTTAATGCCAGATTTTAAATTTTCTACCAATTTTTAGTTCTAAAAAGTTACCAAAACAAATTCTACCAACATATATTTTTTTAAAGAAATCCAAGTTATGCCAACATAAACCCTAAATTCTTTGACCTTGAAAATTTTTATAGGAAAAAAACGTACTTTACCTACTATTTCAGCTGCTTGTACTTAACGGCCAGTAGCGTCAAACTTGGAAGTTAGGTTATGACAGGGAGGTTTGTTATTTTACTAAACTTAAATATGAATCGTAGTTTTACTGAAACAAAGTAAAAACATAATCTATTAATCAATTTAGTAAGTAATCTTGTATTATATATGCAACCAAATTAAAAATTAAAATGACGCCAACATAAAATGCAAAAATTACTAACACCCTACTGGCGATTTTCATATTAACCAACTGATAGTGAATTTTACGTCACGGGAGTTTCCTGAATGGATTATACATCGAACCCCTACAAGCATATCAGCATCTGGGACTACTCATTGTCTAGGAAACCCAAGCAGAATTAGAAATTCTCATAAAGTTACTCTAATTTTCTGGTTGAATTATAGCTATTAACATATCTAAAAATGTTATGAGCATCATAACTGCCCCAGATGTTGTTTTGAAATGCGAGCTCTTAGAGCCTACTTTAGTATATGTAAACAAAGGCTTAACATCCTGAAACCGGTAAATCAAATTTATAGTCCTAGCTTAGAGAAAATTGTAGAGTGATAGTACGATTTTTTCCCTATTTTATCTTCATACTTTTTCCAGATTATACTTAAAGGTATATACCAATAGCGTCATCGGCGAAAACAAGAAAGAGGAATACCACGCACCAGATAGAAACATAAGATAGATGATGCTATAAAAATACAAAATTTGAAAAAACAAATGAAGTGACTCAAATATTTTGCGGTTAGTAAGAGGAAGATGGCAAGCGTAATAAAATTGGCTTATAAAGGTTAATGAAACTAAAGAGTATGTACAGTACATATGTATAAAGTCAAAATAATGCAGTATTTTTATTCATTCTTCTTCTCCATTGCAATTCTTCGTTAAGGACATGGTGATTGCTATGTTGACCATTTTTTGTGGCTAGTTTCAAGCATGGCTCATGATTTTTGAATTCTTCACCGTATTTCACGTACACAGGAGCCAACATTATTGATGAGACAACCCTAAATATGAATTATGTATTATATTTCCAAAAATAACAGAAAATGTCAGTACATTTTATATCTGGAATGTCGTTATATACAGGATGTTTCAGGTGGAATGGTCAATGCCAAATTTATGAAATAATTGCTAAGTTTGGTTTAGAGTGCACCTCCGCCCAAGTTAAAGCATTTTACATATCATGATGGGGCAAACAGGGGGAATTAACAGCATATATTTTAGATGCTGTTAAAAGTATAAGAAATTTACGAGATATACAGTCGTGTTCAAAAATGTATTGTACAAAGATAATTAAAAGTTTAATGTGGTTGTGTTTTAGCTCAACAAAGGTCCACACTGTATCATAAATTAGGTAGACTTAAATGTATACTTTCAAAATATTTATATGAACAACACCTTTTTTTCATTTTGAGTATTTAATTTACTCACGGGTCTTAAAACGCTCGCTCACTCGCATTTTAACTCTACCCCACTCGTGACTAAAGGGCAGCTTTACGCACTTGTATTGTAAATTTCTATTTTGTCATCTATAGACCTTGAAACGTTGATACCCATTTTTTGACGATCACTATATAGCTGTGCCCGTTTCTCAAATCTATCAAGTAGCCCCTGTAAAAGAGGGCATTTGGTCGACATTTATTAATTTTAAAAATATACATTACAATTTAACATATTACTTCAGTTACTGCTGTAAACCTACAGAGAAAATTTATTTAACCACGTGATGGATGCCGAGCGTTCAAATAAAAAATAGATAAAGGTCAGGTATGGATTATAAAATTAGTGTTATGAATGCTTTAAAATTTATTATCTCTATAACTCTCAACACGTTACATTAGAGCACATTACAAAAGTTTTATTATTCATGGCTAATCCGAATGCATTTTATTTAAATACACTGTATTTACGTAAGTGTAAAATCGCAATGTCCTGTTACGCAATAAATGTAAAACCGACGTCGTTTTTGTACTTTTTGTTCCTATAAACTGTCAATAGTAGATCATATAGAGCTTTACAATAATTAAATTCGAGTATTTTAAAGAAGGCTCAACAAGCTATATCATATATTTTTTACCAAATGAACCATAATGTATGTATTATCTATAACCTCATTTACCTTACGGTCTAGAGGCTGGTGCTTCGTACGCCAGCATCTGGAGATAGAATACTCAACTTGCCCCGAAATCGCGTTACAGAGTTGGAGCGCGCCTTTTGTGCTTGCGCAACAACCATTGTGTGCGGTGTGTCTTCGCGATGTTACCTTGTTACTCTATCTATTAGGTCTGCGGTTCTGAGTAGGGCACAGTTAATTTGGTGCCCCACTGTGAATGGTATCACCGAGCCCGATTCTAATCGCCAAGACTGTGGAAAAATTCCGACCCCCCCCCCCTTCCCCGGGATTCGAACCGAGGACATAATAGTCAACATAAATAAATCATAATTTTTATTAGCAAAAATAATTATTATCAATATAGAAGGTGGACACCATAACTGATAAACCATACATATACATAAAATATACCGCAACTACACATTAATTTAATGGCAGCTAAAGTATATGCCTAGATGTATATCTAAACTAACGTCGTATAGCAGGATACTGCATCTTAACTACGAATTAGCTCGTATGACATCTTTGACAAAAACTACTTAAAGTGATCTTTGATCACTAAAACACGTTTTTGAAAGGATGATTGTGAACTTACTATTGCAGTTAACGTAACGTTACAGGTGAGGAATGTTAACAACTGTAATTATTTTTAATAGTATATTATCAATAGACATGTAATTAAGTGTTAATGGCAAACTGGGAATGTTTGAATATTGTCACAACGTTCCTGGTCCATTACTCTTCATTCAATAATTTTAAAATTCATTTATTTTCTGAGAACTTTCCCACTTTAATATGTATATTTCTGTTGAACGTCCTTACTGTATTGTACTTATGTACTGTTACTATACGTAATATCGAGTTCTTAGTGAATTAATCGCACATTTTAAATTCTTATCCACATCCTTTTGAAAACTTAGTTGCTCTTGGAAGTTTTTGAAGAGAAAATGCGATTATCATTTATTGGTCCATCCTTTTCTGAAGATCTGAAAAATCAAATACATTAATAAGTGCAATTTTCTACATAATAAATGTAAATGTAAAAGAATCTTTAATTTGAAAACTAACACTCACTAAGAGCATTACTTTCTTTGATAAGATATTTTAACCCTTCTATCGTATATGTTTAAGTTCGTTTCTCAAACATCAAACGCAATAGTTGTTATGTACCAAGGGCATAAGAAGGCGTTTGTGGCACGCAGCGTGAAAATTAAAAATTGAGGCGTAGCCGAGGGCTCTAATACGACAAGGGTCATAAACGCTAGTTATGCACAAGGTGCATACAACACTTTATGGAAGTATTATTACTACAAACAAAAACTAGGATAATTTCTTAATGATGCTCACAATACAACATTGGCATGTCATCAAATTAAACTGAAATGTGTTCTACTGGAACGTGGTCTTATCATATGAATAATATTATCATGCATAATGATTTTTTCGTAATGTAGAATACGTGCGCGTTTGCTTCTGCTTAATCTTAGAAACTGTATACTTACACTTCTATATCTTCAATATCCATTATTGTTTCAGGCAAATTACTATTCAAAGTCTCTGGTAAAGGTAGTACTAGCACTGCTTCCACTGCTGATAAACTTCCAAAGATCAGCAGAGGAATAAACCAACCTATTCCACCAAGGGCAATGATAAGAGGCGCCAACATTGAACCTAACTTTGAGCACATTACAGTTGTTCCAACTCCAGCATTTCTCAACACAGTAGGGAAAAGTTCGCCAGTAAAGAGGTACAGTGCTGGTAAAGATACCTAACAGCAAAACATATTAAAAAATACTTAAATCAGTAAAAATGTGACCGCAAAATCATAAGTATTTATATCTATTTAATCACTGAATTGTAAAATTAATTCGTGACAAATCAACTTAAAAGATGGTTAGAGATACCCACCGATATGCCAACGACTCCGCATCCTGCTAAAAAAACTCTAGGCCAATCTTGAGGGAAAACTCCACGTGGTACCATCAGAATAGTCAAGAAACAAACACCTGTGAAACAATTAGCAATTGCAATACTGGTACGTCGCCCACAGCGTTTTACTACTAAAACGCAAAGTATTGTGCCAGGAACTGAGATAAGTCCACCAACTGCTACAGCGAAATAAAGGTTTTGGCTTACTTGCCCCAGATACTGAGAAAATCCATAAAAACTTACTCCAGATATTAACCTGAAAATAAAATATGTGATTATATTCCTTGTAATATCGATGGGGCCACAATTATATATAACAGCAATGCGATAACATGAACAAGAATATAACACGTATTGCTTGAGTAAGAAAGAGATAAATATAGTAGCAAATATTCGAGAAGGCTCGACGCTTAACTTAATTATGACATTTGTCAACTAAACATGCCTACTAAAATAATTTTTTCGTATGGCCATCTCTTTCTTACTCAAGCATTCTATTTTATTATTCATGTTATCTCATTGCTGTTATATATAATTATGGCCCCATCCGTATATTATTATTTCACTCCATTAATAATGCAATTAAAAATGCGAAATAATAAACATAGGTTTGTGAACTACACCAGTAGTGTTTATTTAATACGACGTTTCCTAGAACAGTATAAAAAATCTGTAAAAGGTTTTACCCAGAACTTCCCTCGTCGACATTGTGACACTAAATAATTTTAAAAATCAAATTAAGTTAGGAGTAAAAATATCTTCACGTTTCTAATAAATTAATAGTAATTTTTGTATTAAGAGCGCGAAATTAATGATTTTAGAGCATGAAAATGTTACTTCTTTTGACGAGGCGATAGCCGAGTCAAAGAAGTCATTCGAATGCTCTAAAACATTTCGCGCTCACAATATAAACAATGTTTTTTCTACAACCGTCAAACAAGAATATCAATATTGTTTCGCGCCGTAGTGCGCGAAAGGTTCAAGGATGGAACCCTGAGGAACACCCGAGGTTACATTACGAAAACACGAAATTTCATTGTTAACTTGCACTGCTTGATAGCGTTCAGTTATGTAATTAGATAGAAGAGTAGTGGCTTTTGGTAGCAATCCTATGAAATGGCAGATTGATAAGAAGATTTTATGGGAGATTGTGTCGAATGCTTTGGAATAATCTAATAAAACGGGAGCTGTTACTTTACCCGAATCTGTAGCCGTAATTAAGTCATCGACGATGTTTAACAAAGCAGTAGCACAGCCATGCCGTTTCCTGAAACCTGACTGTGTAACAGGCAGCACATTATTTGACTGTACATGTTCGCGAAGCTGTTGCTCCATGACTTTTTCTATCATTTTTGATAATGTGGGCAAGATGCTAATAGGTCTGAGGTCCTTAAAATCTTTAGGAGCGTTTATTTTTGGAATAGGTGTTACTATAGCCTGCTTCCAAGCTTTAGGGAATGTCGAATTAATTAAACAGAAATTAATAAGATGGGTTATAATTGGCAAAAGAAATGGAATGCAAAAGTTAATGACATTTATTCCAATTCCGTCACAGATGTACAACATTTCAACTTAAAGCATAGCGGCTTATTAACTATACTATACCCTTACATTTCAGTTCTCTGTTTTAGTCGCGTCAATAAAGCCTTTTTCTCGGAAGTCCTCAGAAACAGCTCCGATTTTGATAATTTTTTTTAAATTGTGTTTTTTATATTATTTAAAATCAGAAACATTTTGGAGCGGGGAAGAAATGATTTATATTGTTTAAACAATATGTATGGTAATTATGTAGAAAAAAATTGTTTTTATACCATATCCATTGAAAATGAGAAAAAAAGAGATATTTATGATACTATTGAAAAGAATTGTTATACAGTGTGTTCCAAAAAGTTTTATACAAATAGAGAAAAAGTTTATCTTACATTTCACAAAAAGAAAAATATTCTTGATAAAAAGCTCTGCATGACTTGTAGATCCATAATCAAGTACAATAGTAGTTTATTTATCTAGAACGAAAAGTGATATTTTAAAGGACGAGAAAGTAGTTTACGTCCGAGGCGTCAGCCGAGGAAGGAATTACTTGCAAGGACCTTTAAAAACACTTTTCGTTCGTGGTGAATACAACGGTTTATTTCATACTACAAGTTTAATCAATGTTAAATAAAGGGTTGTAAATCATTTCAAATTTCATGTCAACAATTGACGTATAATTTTAAAGTACTTGAACTTTAAAATTTCACTTTAAAGTACTAGGACTTTAATGTTCCATTTTTTGTACCATAAATAAGTTTTAAAGTACTTGAACTTTAAAATTTTACTTTAAAGTACTAGAACTTTAATGTTTCATTTTTTGTACCATAAATAATCCGAAAAATGGCTATTTTTGTATCTAGAATGCGAAATGCTACTTTTGCGTTCGAGAATGGAAGTTATTTTGCCGAGCTTTAGCGAGGCAAAATACCCATTCGAGAACGCAAAAGCATTTCGCATTCGAGATGCAAACAATGATTTTTCGAAAACTGCAATAACACTAGTATAAGAATAAAAAAAATTAAATAAGGTAACTGTCAACATTAATTGACAATTTTATATTTCATAAACGATTCATTTATGTTTGAACCACGGCCTGCTGAATTGTTTGACAAACGTCAAAGCGACGTATAAATTTAACTGACTGCAGTATCGGCACCTTCAATTTACATGTAGTACAACATAAATTAGTCATGTTTATAATAGTTTATAATAGTTATTAGTATCTATAGAAATTTTAAATTACTTAATAAAAAACTAATGTAGGTTACTTAATTAATAAACTCACAAATAAGTTCCTAAAAAATGATTTTTTTTTTACATTTCTTTTATGTTCTAGAACGCTAAAGAATTTTGCATTCTAGAACATAAAAGTATTTCGCAGTTAAGTGACAAAAAAGAATCACTTTGCTTACTGAGAATTTAACGAAAATGTCAACATTTGATGACAGTTTTCGAAAATGTAATTTTTGACATCAGTATGAAATAATAGTATATTATTATATGAGCGATTATGACAGCCATTATTCACGAAGATGACATTTGCGCTACAAGCCGAAGGCGCGTGGCGCAAGTCATCTGAGTGAATAATGGCCATAATCGCGAATATAATACGATATTTTATCTACTCCTATGCAATAGGAGCCTTGTGTTCATATTTCAGAATTATGACATTTGTGACAGCTGTTAACTTCAAAAGTCATTGAATAATAAGAATGAATTTTGTGATTGGCTACAACCTATTGAATAATGAAAATAGAATTTTCTGATTGGTTGCAATTGCAAACTATTGAATAATGAAAATAGAATTTTTTGATTGGCTGCAAACCGTGAATTATGAATCATAATTCATGGCCATTGTGCAGTAGGAGTAGATAAAATTTTTAAATCATTGGCTGATATACAGGGAGAATCAAAATTATGATTTGGAATGAGAATAAAATACGTTCTAACTGTAGTGGAGAGCAAAATGTTCATTGAAATTGTTATTAAGTAGCATTTAACATTTGTCGACAGTTATTAGATATTCCAAAGCACTCTATCCAGAACGTGTTTAATAAGGACGAGTAACACAAAATCAGGCGCTTATTATAAACGGGATCTTACGATGTTTCGTACTGCACATTAATCTAACAATTGCTGACGTATTTATTGAAATAATCTTATAATTTTTATCTGGGAAAATCACTAATCTAATAATTTTTTGCTACTTAATAACAATTTCAATGAACATTTTGCTCTCCACTACAGTTTGAACGTATTTTACTCTCATTCCAAATCATAATTTTGATTTTCCCTGTATATCAGCCAATGTTGTACTTGATTAAATGATTATAGATCTACAAGTCATGCAGAGCTTTTTATCAAAATTTTTTTTTTGTGAAATGTAAGATAAACTTTTTCTCCATTTGTATAAAACTTTTTGGGACACAGTGTATATTAATATATAACAATTATTTTCAATAGTAATATGAAAACATATCATAAATATCTCTTTTTTCCTCATTTTCAATGGATATGGTATAAAAAAAAATTCTACATAATTATCATACATATTGTTGAAACAATATAAATCATTTCGTCCCCGCTCCAAAGGTTTCTGATTTCAAATAATATAAAAAAACACAATTTAAAAAAAATCATCAAAATTGGAGCTGTTCCTGAGGACTTCCGAAGATTTCCTGTTTTATGTATTCATTGACGTGTCTATTTCTAAGATATACTCTTATCATATTTCTAAATTATGCAACTCTCTTCCCCCTAAGCTAAAATCACATAACTTTTAAAAATTCAAACAGGGGTTTAGTGTTGCTCTATCCGATACACAGTTGGGCTTGCGTTAACTATTCCTGAACTGTAAGAGTTTAGTATATGTATATATGTATCGTCAGGTTAATTAATTATAAATTACTTATATATCTGATTTGGCATTCCACATTTAGTATTATCTTAATTTCAAAACATCTTGTTAAGTGGAAGAACAAGATACCTCCTGAACTTCGCCTTGTGCTTATTATAGCTTACTCGCTGTGAATTATCTACTATATTTTGTATTTAGAATTGTTTATGTAAGTTATGAAACAATAAAGAATTTATTTATTTATTTATACCTGTATTTCGCTTCCAATATTTTTTAACTATAATATCAATACTATACGAAATTTCAACGTCAGTAGGACCTAGAGAAAAACCTGGATTTATAAAAATTGATAAAATGGTATAAATGTCTATTTATAAGAGATTCGTTTCTTTTTATTCTATATCTTACAATTTTGTGCATATTTGGTTTAACACATTTTAATTGCCGTATTATTACTTCCTTCTATTTCGAATTTAACCCAAAACTAAACAAAATTTTATTTTTTTAAGGTGCTCACCCTGTATATATTTGTATGAAATTGTACCGGTTTTATGCCAGGTAGATATATAATGTGTATGCAAAATATCATCTTCCTGCGACAAATAATTTTTGAGTTATACCGCCAACAGACAGACAGAGAGACAGATAGACAGACAGACAGACAGAGAGAGAGACAAAATTGAGAAAACCTGTTTTTCGTCATCTAGGGACCCTAAAACGTGAAAATTTTAAGAAATCTGGAAAGGTGATTTTTTCGTTATTGCAATACTTCTTTCGTCTTTGAGGAAAGTAAAAATGTTCTATAAAGCTTATGTCTGAAAAGATTATTTAGGTGAACAAGCATCATTATTGTTTACATTTAACAAACTTATCTCGAATGTTATTACAAAAGTGTATGTACATTACATGTGTATTACCCCAATTTAGGTTAACGTTCAGTGCATGTTCGGGTTAAATATATGGTAAAGTTAATATATTATTCAAAAATTAAAACATTTATTAAATCATATTCAAGGGTAATGCCACAAGTAGTGGAAATCTTTTTGACAAATATTTTGCCGTTTCCATGCAAATTGCGTTTAAATTTCACAGAACAAAATCACAAAAAATGTTAGGAGCGGAAGGCGAGTGAAATTTAAATGTGATTTTGTTGAGTGATATTTGCAATAATTTCTATGGAAATGGCAAAATATTTAGAAAAATGTATATCCACTTCTAGTGGTATTTGGGACGGACAATATTAGTTCATAACAGTTAGCCTTATTGAAAAAAAATAATACAAATATTAATATAAATATTCATTCTCAGTTACAGCGGAATATTGACAAAACCTAGCATTTAAATATTTTTATCTACGACAGTGTGTAAAATTGCCTTTTAGTGGGCAGTTTTAAGTTTGTAAAACGACTGTTTAATAACAAGTTTTCATTAGTTTACGGCGTTAATAGCAACGTGCTTAAAAAATTTCATTAGGCACGTAGTTAGTAGCAACGTGTTTTAAAATTTTTAAAACACTCAAAATTAGGACCGGTTGCTAGTAATTCTAATTTACATGTAAAATATTTTTTACATTTACCGTATGTTTTAGATTCTATCGTAGATAAAATATTGTACGATACACATGCGTAAAGCATCTTTAGTCACTTGTGGGGCTTAAAACGCTCGCTCACTCGCGTTTTAACTCTACCCCACTCGTGCCTAAAGAGTAGCTTTACGCACTTGTATCGTAAATTACTATTATCTACGACAGTATGTAAAATTGCCTTTTAGTTGGCAGTTTTAAGTTTATAAAACGACTGTTTAATAACATGTTTTCATTAGTTTACGTCGTTAATAGCAACGTGCTTAAAAAAATTCATTAGGCACGTAGTTAGTAGCAACGTGTTTTAAAATTTTTAAAACACTCAAAATTAGGACCGGTTGCTAGTAATTCTAATTTACATGTAAAATATTTTTTTATATTTACCGCATTTTTTAGATTCTATCGTAGATAAAATATTGTACGATACACATGCGTAAAGCATGTTTAGTCACTCGCGGGGCTTAAAACGCTCGCTCACTCACGTTTTAACTCTACCCCACTCGTGCCTAAAGAGTAGCTTTACGCACTTGTATCGTAAATTACTATTAGCGCTAGCCAAACTTTATTTTTACAGTTTGTTAATGTTTATTTTTACTTAACCTAGCACAAAATATTGTTGCTAAGCGATAAAATCTGGAAAATCATTACGTTGCTTGGAAACGTGGATAATGTTATCAAAATTACTTAGTAAAGTTATTCATTTGACGAAAATAAATCTAATTTAATATTTGGTAGCGCAATGGTGAATTTTTCTTTTCGGGAAAAGGCGGATATGATTTTTATGTACGTTCGTGCCAATGGAAACGGCCGCGAGGCTGCAGGGCTCTATCAAGAGTCGTTTCCAAATCCACAACAACCAAATTATAACACTTTTGCTGCATAAAATTCATATAAATTGTTTTTTTAAATTACCTACTTTTAAGCTTAATATATTGAAAAGGATTCATTTGCGGACACAGGTTTATTATAACTTCTTGGTTTATTTTTGATCATAGAATGCTTCTACAAAGTATGTCCCCTTCCTATTCGTTGAAAAAAACATCTCCGCAATATGATTGGTTTATACAGGGTGGGTTGGGAGAAACGGACCAAAGTCCAGGAGTGTATTATACACGTGAAAATAATGTAAAACAACTCAAATGTTGTTATCCGATTTTCATTTGCTTTCAAGTTACAGCATCATAAAAAAATTCCCATATAGTCCAGTCAAATGGTAGTAAACAGGGGAAAGTTTTGGTGAAGTTTTGATATTTGATTCCTATATGTTTTTGGGTCGCTGTACACGAATATCAGGTTTGCCAACAAGATTTGACCGGAAACACGTTTTTTAAGTAAAAACGGTTTAAACAACGAGGTTTTTTTAAAATTAATCGAGAACTATTCAAGTTCGTAAATACTGAACCTATATTAAAGAAAGAGAATAAAATTTCCTACATTTTATGTACTTGATGTTTTTTTCTTCGATCAATCGTTCAGCCGCGAGAACGCCGCGAAATTATAGACCAGTCAAATGGTAGAAAATAGGGGGAAGTTAATAATAATAATAATAATAATAAATGTATTACTCCACTGACCACAATAGTATGGGACAAGTCAACATAAAAAAAATATCACAGACAATTTACATTAAATAGTCGTAATATCTTTTTTTACTTTATAAAAACACTTTTCAATTGGGTAACTACGCAGTAACTTTTTAAATTTAACCAAATTAGTTTCATTTGTTACATTATTAGGTAGACAGTTATACATTTTATTTACAACTGTTAAACAACACCGTTGTTATTTTGCGATTATTTGTCAATTATGATATATATTATTAACTAAAATCACAATGCCTGTTGTTTATATTTCATAATTACATCGATACCGCCATAAATGCATGGATACCACCATAATTACATCGCTAATACGGATTTATGTGCATATAATCAAACAGGCCATAAACTGCTTTTTCGAGTTGACAGTTATCAGTCTGTCAGTTTGAAAATAATAATTTACACTTCTTTCGTTCCAAACCTAAAATGGAAAACGATAGCGACAATAGTGCTGTATTCCCCCTGAAGTACGCCAAGCCGGCAAACAAGCTACACAAAATTTACTCCCAGAAAAGTCGAAAAAAACTTATGATATCGCATACAAAAATTTTCTGGAATGAATGTAAATAAAGTAGTTGTAAATAAAATAGCGTATTTCACTCGCATATAATAGCTATTATTAGTACACTCAGATGGCTTAAAGAACTCGCTCGCTTCGCTCGCTCGTTATTTAAAAGCCATCTTCGTGTAATAATAGCATCCATTATATGCTCGTATAATAATATACTATTAATGCAACTATAATAAGATCCATGTTCATACCTTACTGTTCTGTGTATTGGTATTAGTAGGTAGGTAGTAGTAGGTGGGGTTTCGATATTTGGTTCCTGTATGTTTTTTGGATCGCTGTACGAAATATCAGGTTTTCCAATATTTCATTTACTAAGATTCATTTCATATACCATTTTTGATTTACGAAAAATGGATAGTTTTCGAGTTACTTTGAAATAAACTGGGATAATTCCTATTTATTATTTTAACGCCTAACTTCGCGGCGCCCTCGCGGCTGAACTATTGATCGGAGAAAAAACCTCCAGTACATAAAATGTAGGAAATTTTATCTTCTTTCATTTCATGTAGGTTCAACATTTACGAAAAATGGATAGCTTTAAGGTAATTTTAGAAAAATTAGAGAAAACCGGTTTTTACACCGTTTCCGGTCAAAATTGTTGTTGATAAATCTGATATTCGTGTACAGTGACCCAAAAAACATATAGGAACCAAATATCAAAACTCCACCAAAACTTTCCCCTGTTTTCTACCATTTGACTAGACTATATGGGGACTTTTTAATCCTGATATAACTTGAAAACAAATGAAAATCGTATAACAACATTTGAGTTTTTTTACATTATTTTCACATGTATAATACACTCCTGGAGTTTGGCCAGTTCCTCCCGACTCATCCTGTATATTATAGTGTTGAATAGTCATTGTAATTATGAAAGAAAAAGATATTAGTAAAAGAAGTACCTATAAACTGTCAAGTTTAATATTTAGTGGTGTATTTAAAAACACTAATTATTATTATTAAAAGCAGATAGGGCATATACAGATCACAATAAGAGTGTTATATTGTCACATAGTAACGTCACGTAAATGTATCTGTAAAGCTTACTATTCTATAAAAATGACAAATTTCGGTTCTTCAATAAACCAAATGGTTTGCTGACTAACAAAGGTAAAAATCCTTGCAACTAAAGAATGATCAAAAATTATTTTCATCTAGTATGTCTATTGAATAGTTCCTAGTTTATGAATGCAACTAAGTTTATACATAAATGTCAAACTTGACATTTGATTTTTAAGTGAGTTATAGTTGCATTCATAAAATAGGGACTATTCCATAGTCATACTAAATGAAAATAATTTTTGATCATACTATATACTATATTCCATGTGTTCAAAAAGAAATTACATAAAGGCTGGCCATGGAAAGCAAAACTAATGTCAACAGCAAGCTTTAGAGACAGCAAACTTTAGAATGACCATATAATATAATATAAACTTTGACAACAACAATTACAGTTAATGAATTCTAAAGCTTGCTGTTTACATTACTTTTAGTTTCCATAACCAACCCTTATGTAATTTCTTTTTGAACACACGGTATATGTTCTTAAGGTATATATATATGTCTACAGTGAAACTGTCGTCATCAGGGCAACGGTTTTTTTTAATTAATTTTAATTATTATTAAAACACTTACCAATTTAAACACAATAAAACTGTACGCTTTCTGAGTTGAGGAGTTCTAACAAGTGCACGCAAACCGGGATTTTCTTTCGGCATATTTATGTTTGAATAATTGTTTTGTTCTAGTGTTGTCTCAACAATAGTTTTATCGAGTCCATTTACTTTTGCTGCGTTTTCTAATATTTCTACAGCTTCATCCTTTCTGCCAACAGCCAGAAGCCATCGAGGTGATTCGGGCACCAGCCTAAACATTTGTGGTTAGTGAAAGACTAATCTGCTATTAAATATTTATTACCAGTAATAAACAATGTACAGCGCACTTAGTGCCGAGAGGGTAAACTGCAGCTCCCTCCAATCTCTCAAACAATATGCAATGGCTGCCATTATGCTGTTCCCAATTCCGAAAGGAATCTGATATAAAATCGGTACTATAGTCCTCCATTTACCACCCACCACTTCCATACACATTACAAATGATGTAATCATAGTACCACCATTAGCTAAAGCTAACAGAAACCTTAGGGCAAGGAAGAGGAAGTACCATGGCGACAAAGCAGACAAAGTACCGCAGATTGATTGCATAAAAATCGAAATAATTAGAATTCTTCTTCTTCCAAACTTGTCAGCTGCCACTCCAAATAGTATGCTTCCTGAAAAATACTACAGTAAATTTAATAAATTTTTAAAGAAAATAGAAATCATTAATACTATCTACTGGCGCAATTATATACAGTGTCCCAAAAAATATCAGAAATATTTTAGGAATCAATTGAGTAACTCATTTAGAATCAAAAAATCTAATTAAACGTATATCGTAACATCAACCGTTAACGAATTATTAGTGATTTTATCACTTTTCGGGTCAACATCACCTAGGCCATGAATGCTATTTGTTTTCCATAACAATAGAACGTGATTGTTGGAAAACAATAATATTGTTTTCAGTATTAACTATCAAATTATAAAAAAAGTTAAATAGTTACAATAGTTGTATTACAACGTCTAATAATACCCCTAATTACAATGCCGCTATTATTTTCGAAGGCAGAATAGATATTCTGTATGTGTATGATTTGTGTGATGGCAATGCTTCGGCGACGTAAAAATGCAGAAGAAGATATCCCAACAGAAGATTACCCACACGTGAAGATTTCACTAATTCATATCTTCAGTGAAGAGAACGTGGAGCATTCCAACCAAGGCATGCGACTGCCCGGTATTGGTCATATACCCGTAAACAAGGAGGAGCAAATTCTTAATTCATTGGAAGAAGATTCAACACTACTAAGTGTGCAGAAAATTTGTATGCGCACTGGAATATCCAGAAATGTACAAATAAGTACACCATTATTTTACTATAACCCAGTGTATAGGCACTCCTCAGGTTTGGAGAACAGAAAGAAGGAAGCGTTTCCATCCATACCATTATCAAAGAGTTCAAGCTCTGGGTAATGATGCAGAAGCTCGTTTAAGATTTTGTAACTGGATTCAGAGGCATAAAGATACTCTGCTACGGAAATACACATATACTATTCGCAATAACCCACAAATTCTTGTAAGAACCCAACAATCACTTTTACGACGCACCCCCTTGTGCATCTATCACAATGGGGACAATTTGGAACTTTTTTGGTGAATAATAATCATGTTAATATGACGTTAAAGTGTAATGGGTAAATTCACCTTTACGAATGTTAATCACAAATTATAAAATCAAGAACAACCTTGTTAACGGTTGAGTTTAGGATGTATGTTTATCTAGACTTTTTGATTCTAAGTGAGTTACCCAAAATATTTCGGGTACGATTTTAGACACCATGTATATTTATTTGTTTTGTCAATACTCGTATTTTTTAAACAAACAGAGTTATATTTCGTCTTCAATGCTGATATATAATTTATTGCGTAACAATTAATCTATTTATCGATTGCTAAAATTCAAAGTAATAATAAGTCATTCCCGCAGACCTTAATCTAGAAACTCAAAACTAAAGCAAGGTGAAACCAAGACTGTTGATTAGAAAAATTAGTACCATGGCAGTCTTTCAGAAGCAAATTTCTGATTTTGAACTTTTGCAAACGAAAACACTAATTTGAGAGGCGTAACAAATATAGATATTTTTATAAGAAGTAGACAAAACATTAATATAATAAAAGAATTATTATTGTTTACGCAGTTTACACAACAATTAAGGGCAAACGAATTTATGCAGAAATAGAATTTCGAATAAGCAAAACTGTATTTAAGTTTTTAATAATAGCTTCTGATTTGTCAAAAATTTCTCGAGTCTTTTTAAGTTAGGAAAGGAGTGCAGAATAAAATAATTTTTACTAGAAAGTATCTGTATTTTATTATTTAAATTTTATAGAAGAGTTAATCGCAAAAAGGCATTGCAGCGTGTAGCTAGGCTAGGGATCTTTGTTCCCAAAGTACTATAACAATTAAAAGTAGTTTTGTAAAAGTTCACAAGAATTACAAGCCTTTCCCACAAATAATCCTATCTAAAATGCGTGTTAAGCTCGCAAGATGCAAGGCACACAAAACCGAAATTTATCTACAAAGATGACACAGCTATGCCGGAATTTCATTCTAATATTGGTAGTGTACGTCACTGTGAAAGCGTAAAACAAACCTAGGCGAATTTGCAATAGATCATTTGAGTACATACCAAGCAACACGCCAAACATAAGAGTAATTTGAGCAAGATCCACAAGGCGTTCTCGTCCACAAACGAGGTCCCATTCCGTTATAATGTTGGATTTCACAACTGATCGGTTATAATCATAACCCCAACGGCATGGTATTACGGAATTGTTGTTCCCCGGTGTCGTGATATCCGACATCATGCAGGATCCAGATTCAAGGGTTGACTAAAAATTAAAAGTTACACCAGTCAAAATTATAAATATAGACAGTTAAGTCAGGAAAAATCAAGGCTGGAGAGCAATTGTGGTAGGAATGTCAGATGATTTACACTACCAAATTATATACGGGACTCAGTTTACTAGTAAAGTTTATTTATATTATTTATATTGAATTCACAAATTTTACAATTCGCCCCTTTTAGTAGTTATTATGAAAATTGTTAAACAACATATAGCCAGTATTATATATAACTGACTCGGATAATTTATTTGCCTCGGCCTAATCGGCCTCAACTACAAAATGTATCCTCGTCCGTTATATGCTGGGTATCGGCCTCGTCAAATACTAGAGATTGATTTATTTATTATACAGTGTGTCCGCGGATTGAGTTCACATAAGGTGTAAATAATAAAAAATATTCGACTTAGAAGCTGATATTCGAGGATTCGCTTCGGCTTGTTCTCAAACCAAGATTTTGAGAAAATCAAACAAATTAATTAATATACAGGGTGTTTTTCAAATCGATTTTAAAAAAATTACCAAGAGTAAACTACCTTTATTAGAAGAGATAACCAAAAAAAGTATTAAGAAAATTTGTTTAGAATTAAGAGTGATGGCAGACTCTCAATTTTCAGACAAATCGGCCTACTTTGATTTTTTTAAATATTTTTGGTTTTTTATACCATACTACTAGAACCTTTGCAAAGAACAGAAAGTGAAAGCGAAAACTATGGACTAAAACTAAATAAAACCAAAACAAAAATCATGGTGATCCAACGTACGGACAATCCACAAAATATACAACCGTTTCAAGATATAGAACTTGTAGAAAAATTCAACTACTTGGGATCACTTATCACTAATAAAGGGACCAGCACCGAAGAGATCAATAGACGAATAAACTTAGGCAGATCGGCAACAACGAAGCTGAATAAGATATGGAAAGACAGGGATATCACTATCACTATTAAAATCAAAATAACGCAAACGCTGGTCTTTTCCATCGTATTATATGCTTCAGAATCATGAACCTTAAAAGAACTAAACAAAAAGAAAATCAATGCCTTCGAAATGTGGTGCTGGAGAAGAATTCTGCGTATACTATGGACCGCCCATCGCACCAATGAAAGTATCATGGCAGAAATAAAGATACCAATGAGACTGGCTACTATCATCCAAAGAAGAATATTACAATATTTCGGTCACGTTACCAGAGACAACAATAATCTGCAAAAGCTGATGATTCAAAGAAAAGTAGAAGGAAAGCGACTTCGTGGGAGATCACTGAAACGATGGATCGATCAGATTAAGGAAGTCACAGGTGCCCCACTTGAAGAAAACATAAGGAATGCCGAAAACCGAGAACAATGAGGCGAAACAATCAAAAGGGCCAATTAATATGGAAACTAGGAAGTGATATGCTATGCAGATGATATATAAATCACGACACCTCGACAACGAGGAGAAACGACTAGAGAGAGAGATACCAGCATACCTTTTATCGTAGCTGTAGGCAATCAGTTATTTGTTTAACATCTTAGTTCATGAACCAGTTAGAGTGCCTCCTACAGCCACGATAAAAAGTATGTTGGTATAAAAAACCAAAAAAAATTTTTTTTTAAATCAAAGTAGGCCGATTTGTCTGAAAATTGAGAGTCTGCCATTACTCTTAATTCTAAATAACTTTTCTTAATATTTTTCTTAGTTATCTCTTCTAATAAAGGTAGTTTACTCTTGGCCATTTTTTTAAATCGATTCGAAAAACACCCTGTATACTAATTAATTTGTTTGATTTTTTCAAAGTCTTGGTTTGAGACCAATCAGGAGCGAATCCTAGAATATCAGCTTGTAACTCGAATATTTTTTTATTATTTACACCTTATGTGAACTCAATCCGCGGACACACTGTATGTTGAATAACTTAATAGATTTTAATTTTAAAGCCAGGTCAGTACCAAATATTTAACTTTCTTCAGAATAGAACGCAATATATATAAGAAGCTTTTTTGGAAAGTACAAATGTTTCTGCTTTTCAGGTAAAGATAGTAAGTATTACATACACATGGACATCTTCAAAATAAATTTGAAATAAAAGCTCTACTCGTGTACTGGCTGTATAAGGAGGCAACTTTATTATTATAAAAAAATGTATTATCTTCCTAGTCTGTGGCCATTCGTATCTCGCCACAAATAGAATATTTAACAGGGTGAAGAATGATTAAAGCGCCATTCTACCATTATGTTTCCTGCGGAATACCAAAAATCTGAATACAATTTTTTGAAATGTGCACTGAATGAGTACTTTTATTTTTAAAAATCCATGTGATATTAGTGAGAAAATTAATTTATTGAAAAAAATCGTTCATAATTAAAAAGGAAACGAATTATCAATTAAGGGATACTTCTAAAAACCAGCGTCTTCAGTTAAGGGAATGATCTAGTTGAGAATATAATTCGTTGAATTTTGAGCCAATCATCATCTCTTAAATTTAGGACATTGGCCAATAGGACCTTCTACCATACTGACACTATAGTGACTCACCATTTTCGATTTGGTACGAGCTAACTTGGTTTTGTTTCACGTGTCAAATGAACTAATTTAGAAATGTTATTTGATTTTTCTAGGTTAGGTCATGCGTTTTAAGCATAAAAAGCAACAAAAAGTGTGTTTAGGACAAAGATTGATCATTAGCATTGATAATCACGTAATATAATGTCATTACGTTCTCTCTGCTATATATTTTGTATCATTATATTATCTTCCTAAATATAATTCGTAGTACGCTTAATAATCTATATTTTTTAAAGAATATCAGTTCGTTATAATCCCAATGCAAGAAAATACAACTCGTCCTTTAGACTCGTTGTATTTTCAGCTTTGGGATTATGACTCATAATATTCATCAAAAAACCATCGATAAAATAAGCTTACTACTTATTATATTACCCCTGAACATATAGCACTAAGTAAAAAAATTTAAAGAATCGGCTGTTATGTCAAAAGCCATTGGTAAGATCTTATAGGAGGCATTTGGCAAAGAGTGGTATCTTGAAACTAGATTGAAATGGTAGTTTGAACTTGTCCATGAAAATCTGTCCGAGGTTCTACTCAAACCAAAACTTAACGTTTCAATCATAGTGCGATATAACCTGTAACTTCTTCTCATTTTATTCCAATATGTGTTGTTGTCGCATGTAATTTATAATCTCTCAAACACTTACATAATGTACCCTGTAGTTGTTGACTCTCGGAGCAATAAACTGCTTCCATTCATCGATTGGCATATTCTCGTATTGCTCTGGCGGCTTGCACCAAAATTCGGTCGGTGGTGCGAGGAATACTATTCCGAGTTGAAACCAAGCAATTGGCAATTTTAACAAAGACATTAACATGGATATTCGACACTGCCATCGTCCAAAATCTCCGATTGTCGCCTGGAGTAGGTCAATCGAATTTTTATTTTGGCGCCCTTCATCTGCAAATGTACCACTGTATCATCATTCAAAACATGGATTCACATTCAGGAAGTGTGGAAAATAACTATTACCTCTAGTGCTAGTACCATATGAACGATGTTTTTGATCGTTCACATTTTTATACTCTGGCTTGACATTTGAATTTTGTGACATCTGGCAGCGAAATATACAAATCTAGTATACACTTTGTCAAAACCTTCGCAGTTGCCTGCATTGATTAACAAAAACTGCGTGCCAAAACACTGAATTGGAATGAAATTACTGAAATAGATAATCAACGGTCGGTAAAATGGCAAAGATGCAATTGAGCTAATCGCTGAATGAACAATTATTTTTATATTCATTTGGCCTATCAATTGTTTAAATGTTAACCATCAGGAATATCAGAACTACGAGGATGATTTGACGAGACGTGAGACTCGAAATGAAGAACGTGAGTTAGAGCATTATTTTGTTTTTCTGCAACCGTCTGAAAAGTCATACTTTTTAATACCAAAATCTGTCACTGAAGTGGACGTTTTTCTTACTGACACAAAAAGGCATATGTTGCTAAGAAACACTTTTAGTTCCTAGGAAGTAAAAGAACGTTTTAAGTTTTCCGAATAGCTTTTATTTAAGAAGGCACTACACAGGTGTTAACAAACTAGCCAAGCAGCACAGAGCTGAAATTAAATAACAAATAACTTAATACTCTATAACTCATAAATATACATAATAATAATTAATTTGTAATGTTAATATTAAAATTGCAATTTGAACATGCTTGAAAATTAAATAAACCTGATCTGTCAACCATCTTGAGCTTTTTAGAATTATTAATATTACTTTGAGCATCAGCAATTACGGTATTACTTCTTTTTTGAATGCTTGATCCTTTTTCAGGAATTCTTTCTGTAATTTCCTCCATATCTTCGTAATGAACGATTCTTCGACATATTTTTCTGCCACAGTACTTGATTTCCAACCCTCGTGTCTTTTAAGACACGTGAGGTCGCCTCCAGCATCGACTAGAAACGTGGCAGAAGTTTGTCGTAAGCAATGACCTGTAAATTCCTTCGCATTATCTAAATTTTAAAATTTAGCGACTTCTTGTGCAACACTGCTAATCTTATGAATTCTTACTACTTGTCGATGGCATATTCCATTTTGGTATCTTATAAAAAAACGTGGTTCTGCAAAGTTCTTTGGGCGAAGAGCTACGTATTTTCTATAA
Organism: Agriotes lineatus; assembly: GCA_940337035.1. Lineage (NCBI taxonomy): Eukaryota > Metazoa > Arthropoda > Insecta > Coleoptera > Elateridae > Agriotes > Agriotes lineatus. Next base: position 143,052,509 of record OW679194.1, read on the forward strand.
ATATTTAAATATCTATCTCCCATAACCGTGAACGATCTGACATTAGTTTTAGTCTTCAGAATTTTAATCAGTAAGGCTGATTTAAGATCTTCGATATCGGTAATTTTTAAGCGGACCAACTTGTCGCAGCGGCAAGCTCCAGCAACTCCCAAAATTAAACCAACCTGCAAAAAGTTAAAATTTAATTATCTTAAAATACTTGTTTTAAAATTAAAACACACACCTTGACCATCAGGTATTGGTTATCGGGAGCACACTTCAAGAATTGGTCCACCTGTTCTTTACTTAAAATTTTTGATTTCTAAGGCGTGTACCCATGATTCTGCTTTTTTAAAAAGGTACGAAGTTTTGAAAATTTGTCAATATCTATTCCATTTTTAAGACTAAGTGTTGCTTTAACCAGCCTTCAATTTACTGGACAATTCAGCAAGTATGCTATTAGTACACTCTCCGTATATGAGTTTATATTTTTCTCGTTACACCAATTTACAAATTTATTATACGCACTTTCGTATACTTCTTGAGATTTATCGGGCAGAAGATTTGCAACAACTTCTTTTGCACGGCTTAAGATTTCTGGTGGTATATAATCTTTCACATCTTCGTATTCACACATTTTCGGTAAACTTATTACGCTTCGTTTCTTTTACTTCTCAGTTTGACAGAATAAATAAAATTTGAAACAAAAGCCAAGGTGAGTCAATGGTACCTACTTATACTAGCATATTTTAGTAGTGTTCCTCTCATCTTAATTTTATTTTTAAATATGATTTTTTCGGTTGCAGAAAAAATAGTATGTATTATACGGATTAAAAGTGACTCTGTTTGACGCGCAATTTTGCGTTTGCTCGGCTACGCTTCGCTCCGCCTTGCAAATGCAAACATAATTGCTTGTCAAACAAAGTGCCACTTTTAATCCTAATAAAACAATGTACTATTATTTTTCAACATATTCTCCTCGTACATCAACACACTTGGACGACGCTGAAGTGCCATTATGCCTGTTTTGTAGTGATCTTTTTCAAGGCTGTCAAAATATTGCTCCGTTGCAGCAATTACTTCTTTCTTCCGTCTTAAAATTCTTTCCGCCAAGGAAAATTTTGAGCTTCGGGAGTAAGTGAAAGTCACTTGGAACAAGATCTAGCGAGTAAGGTAGGTGGAGGATAACCTAGAAGTGAAGTTGATCCAATTTCTCACAAACAATGCGAATGGGAAGGGGCATTATCATGACAAAAGAGCACCTTTTTTCGAACCATTGCGGGTATTTTTTCAGCAATTGCTGCTTTTATTTGGTTCAAAAGTGCAGCATTACATGCTCCGTTGATGGTTTGGCCCTTTGTAAGATAGTCGATGAGAAGTATCCCTTTCGAATCCCAAAAAATCGTAGCCATGATGTTTCCACTGTATAGATCGGCGTTTTGATACAGGAATTTAGTGATGAATCTATGTTTCATCGACCGCGGCACAAAAAATCAACCTGATCCTTGTTAAACAGCTTCAAATTGGAGTTCGATATTCGCAGTCTTTCCCGTTTTTGATCAGCATTCAGCAAGCGCGGCACCCATCTTGCTGGCAGCTTAGACATGCCCAATTCTACTTGCAAAATGTGATGTATGTAGTGTTTCGCGAGAAACGAGAGTTTTCTCGCTCTCGCTCTCGTTCTCGCACCGAGAACGAGACCGAGACCGAGAACGAGAGCGAAAATGTAAGCCGAGAACGAGAACGAGAGGTAGGGTGACCGAGAGCGAGAATTTTGTCGTAACTCTCGCTCTCGCTCTCGGTTTAAAAAATACAAAAGCGGATAATAGTAATTTATTATACAAGACGATAAAGTTAAATTTTATCCACGAGTGAATCGTTTAACGTCGAGACGAAGTCGAGACGTTAATGATTCAAGAGTGGATAGAAATAACTTTATCGTCGTGTATAATACAATATTTTTTTCTATAGCAAGAACTTTAACAATTTCAAAAGAAAATAATGACAGTCAATCACATTTCAAAATGTCAGTAGCTAGATTGGGTTGCTAGGATAATACGAAGCTATCATATTTAATTTAAACAAAAGTTAGAAAATTAAATTACTTTATCTATCCTTGATGTTAAAGTGCTACTTTATCTACCCTTGCTGTTAAAGTAAAACTTGACCTTTTGTTTTGAGTTGATAAAAGCACACTTTAACATGTGCTATAGAAAAAAAGATATTTTAAAGTATTTTATTAGTTACATGAAAACGAAATAAAATAATCCGATTAAATAATTAACGATTAAACAACTAACAATGAAATAATTATAAACACAAGATAATATTACATAATAAACCCAAATTCGATCTTTCAGACGACATTTAGCCCAAGAATTTAGGCAGAAAAGATATTTACTTGAGTCATCGTTAAGCCGAATTCTGTGTTTTCTGATGATTAGTGAAGCTTGAGAAAAAAATATTTCAACGGGAGTTGAAGTAGCATTTATTACGAGAAGATCTCGGGCCATTCTTGTCAAATTAGAATCGCTATATTTTTTCCAGCATGCCAAAATACTTTGATCTTTTGGTGATCTTTTTAGTGCTAAATATTCATCAATTTTCAATTTCCAGTTGTTTTCTAAAATAGGGACGTAAAATCCAGATCATCATCGTGATGAGTTCTCTTCGTTAATGTTTTATGTTCTTGTCCAGCAACTTCTGTTTTTTTGTCTTCAGCAGGTATTTGATATTTCGTTTTAAAAATATTTTCAAACATAAAATACGAATAATCCTTCATTTGTTTTCCGCAAGTCGTTAAATTAAATGTTTCCAATTTGTGATTTGGATCTAAAATCAAAATTACACAATAAATCCAGTTACTCTTATTATAATGTTTCATCAATTTGTTTTTCACGGCCCAGTAAGCTGATAATATAACTTCTTCAACATTAGTCTCTTGCTTTTCAGAAAGATCTGTTATTATATTATCAATTCTGTCCAATAGTATGTTAAATGCATAGTTAGGCAGTGTTGCCCACATAAAATATGTGAACATTGTTTAAAAGGTCTCAAGTATTTATAAATTGTGGCCATAAGCTCCCACTCACTATCGAAAAGTTTGAATTTTTCGACTTGTTCTGCATTGCAATATAGCAATTCTAGGAGTTCTTTCAAGTTAAGTGCGCTTTTCAACATGTCATGCGTACTGTTCCATCTGGTTTTAATATCCAAACATAGTTTTATACAAGGTACTTCGACCGTATCGCAGCAATTTTTCAGTTGCTCCGATTTTTTATTTTAATAAAGATTTTTCTAACCTTGGCGATTACTGTAGAAGAAGCAAAGGTACCCTCGTTATAGTCAATTTCTTCCTCGCAATTAGCTTGATCCTCTTCAAAGTCTTCTTCGGGGGTTTCGCGATCTGAATTATTTTCATCGTCCTCACTGCAGTCTTCGCCTTTTCTGCTTTTTCAGCTATTAACAAGAACGAGAGTAAACCGAGAACGAGACCGAGAAGTAGACAACTCTCGTCCTCGCTCTCGTAATCGAGAGCGAGATCGAGACCAGATTTTTCAGGATTTCCGAGAGCGAGACCGAGAGAGACCACTTCTCGCTCTCGTTCTCGCTCTCGCGAAACACTAGATGTATGCGTACGCTTACGATCCTAACTATTTCGTCAATGTTTATTCTCCGATCCTTCAAAACAATATCATGCACTTGATCGATTGTTTCCGGGGTTGTTAGCATTTTTGATGGTCCTGCATCATCTTCAATGCTCAAATCACCACGTTGCTTTCGAAAGGGCATTGTCACCCAATGTTTGCTGCATATCGGCCAAAATTTCAGTTAAGCTTCTTAAAAAACAAATGTTGAATTGCACCACGAATGGCGTTTTAATCCATTTTAGGATTTTCCAATTACGCGTCGTCTTTAAACCGTTGTAACTGTAACGTTCTTAACTGAACACCACAGATCAACTAAACTTCAGCTGTCAGTATAAAAAAGATGGCGGAACGAAAATGATGTTTATTTTAACCGCGCATAATATGACCAATATACGGTGGATTTATTTATGGTCGCACTGAGCCGTTCTGTGAGTTGTAGGTATATCTCCTAGTACAGAGGTATTAGTGCGTCTTTCTACCTAAGGGGTTCTGAGCATTGTATTAGTGCGTCTTTCTACCTAAGGGGTTCTGAGCATTTGATGCCAAGGATACATCTCGAAGGCATCTATTCGTCTTCCGTCTGCAGTCTTTATAGTCGACTATTCTGCAGCGTAGGTGGCGGTGGGAAACATTAAAGTTCTGACGAGTTTTACCTTGATATCTTTAGATATTCCGTAATCGTTGCATAATTTAATAGTTCCAGTTTTTCGTATTGCAGTTCTGCGTCTAATTTCCCCCTCGCAGTATCCAGTACTAAATATGGGCACTCCTAAGTAGATCATTTTTTTGATTACCTCCACCCCAAATAAATTGGGCTGCAGGCATACTTTCATTTGTGCGGTCTATGATCATCATCCTGCTCTTAGAAGTATTAAGTTTTAATCTAGCCACTTAACTAACGCAACTCAACTATATATCCAGCAGCTCAGTGATTTCTTTTTCTGATGATGCAAGGATAGTTTTGTAATCCGTGTACCTTAAATTAGTTCAATCTTCGGTTGCTTTGCAGATTATTCATTCTCCATAGATGTTGTACAGTATGGGGGAAATTATCGATCCTTGCCTGGCGCCTTTTCTTATTTTAAAGGAACCACTAATTGTTCTTGCACTAACGCTACGCCCGATATATAGAGATTTCTTATTAGATAAATAAGATGACCTGGAGTACCCATTTCGTCCATTATGTTCCACAATTTACTCCAGTTCACTCGATCGAAAACTTTCTGGTAATCCAGAAAGCATAAATACCCCGGCAGGCTATTTGTGTTCATGGAGTTTTTCGATGATTTGTCGAACGTGTAGGAATTGTTCTCTCGTACCTCGCCCAGGCATAAACCCCGTCCATTCTTGTATGCAAATCTTTAACGGGTTATGTATTACACGCAGCAATTATTTTGCTAAGTGAAAAATAAGGGCAATCATTGTAGCAATTCCGCCACTATTCATTGGGATCGGCTGATTTTCCAGACTTTAATTTTTTCATTGCTGCTTTGATTTTTGATCGTGTGACTTCAGGTTCATGTTTTCGATTGGCATAGCTAATATTCGATTCTGAATGGTTGGCAACATCTTTTCCACATGTCAAGGATGTTTCATGTTTGCATAAGAAGTTGCCCCTGTTCTTCTTTTACGGCGGGATTTAAATATTTTGAGTCAAGATTAATTTGTTTAATTTTTGCAAACAGCTCTCTAGTCTCATGTTTTTGTTGATGTTCTTGAATTTCAATGTTTTTTTTTATTGTCTGCCAAAGTTTATTTCCAGTCAGAATTCATCCATCAGTAACCAATGATCTGTACCATACTCTGCACCAGGATAAGTTGCAATGTCTTTTAATGAACTTTTCCATTTTTTTGGAACTAAAATATAATCAATTTTGTTTCTATACATGGCGCCAAGAGAACGCCATTTATATAGTCGTTGAGAAGAGTGTTTAAACATAGTATTTCCTATGCACATACTGTTTCTGTGCAGAATGCCACAAGCCGATCTCCGCTTTCATTTCGCTGGCCAAGTCCGAATTGTCCTTTACTCTCTCTGGTTTGATTGTTTTTTAAAAAATCACACCCAACTTTGGCATTAAAATCGCCTATTAGTACTGTCAGTTCTCTACTGGGGATGTTTCCAACTACAAATTCTAACTTTTCATAAAATGTGTTTATGTCTTCGTCCTTGAATAAGCTTAGACTAGGCTATAAAATATTTTCAAAATGTTTTCCTTCACCTTTAATACATTTCGCTGCTCGTAATAAAATTGCTTGTTGGACACACTCAAGCATTTGTTGGTCAATCGTTGCTGCTGCTCTGCCTCATGAGAGTTACGTAAACTAAATTTTGTATTGTCCCTACAAGAAGAAGTTTAGTGGATTCAAATTGGAACCATTGAGGCTATGCTATAGGAGCTCCACATAAATCAACGTAATTTGATAATGTTCACCAAGCCAATATTGAACTAAGTCGGCATTATGAGACAGTGCACCATTTTCATCAACATATCACGTCTTACCGCTATAGGTATAGCATCAAAAAGCTCTTAAAAAATCAAATAGTTTTCTACGTTTAGTCTATTTGGAAGTATAAAAGGTTCAACCAAACCCAAACATTTACTGAAAATCGAAACTGAACGTTTCTTTCGCCTACAGCATAAGCATTTTCATGAGCCCTATCGTTTCACAACACATTTTTGACAAAATACGAATGTTCCTCATGCTTTTCTAACAGCTATTCGCATAAACGAATGCGTTTTCTCGGTCTCTCCTTCTAGTAGATACTGAACTGTAGTTTTCCTTCATCTTATAAAATCCGGTTCATCTTTGATTTTAGTACGTCTAAAGTTTCTGGCCATACTGCGTACACTTGTACTCATAAAAATGGAATACAAGTATTGCAACCGATTTTTGTAACATTTTAGTTTTGTAATTCCGGTTGGCTTGAAAGATCGATAAAGTAAAATTGTTTGTTGTATTAAATTACAAGAAAATAGTTAAATAAAAATATCGTATAAAAAATTTCTTTAATAATGCGAATAATACGACTTTCCAAATCAGTCCAACAGTAAGTGTATTCCATTTTTATGAGCACAAGTGTACACTAGTACCTTCTAGAACATTATATACTAAATTTTGATCTCTTCGTTGTAGATCTCGGTCTGCGTTGTTAGGCTAAATATTTCCTGCTTTTCGAATTCTTCGATTTCTAACTCTTATCACTGGGGCATAAATCCTAGCAACTTGTATGTAGTATGTATATTCACGAAATGTGTAATCCATTATTAACATAGTATATCAGTAAACTATTCTATGAAAAACAAAATTAATACGAAAACGAAAAAAACGAATTAAAAACAGTGTAAAGAAACGGAAGAAAAATACTAATTCAAATAAATATAATTGTTTACAATTAACAAAAACGAAACAAAACTACATATACAACTTTACTGAAAGCAGAAACTCAAAATCTGCAATTTGACTTAAGCGCTACACCCCAAGATGTTTTATTTAGTTTTACATAGTGTTACGATTTGGGTTCTTTAATGAAATAAACTATACGCGGTTGTAGGAATAGACTGATAGCTGTAAGCCATTTGTATCATAAATATTTTAAGGTAGAATTTCGTAGCAAAGTGGTATATTAAAATTACAACAAGCGAATATTTAGCCGATATTTAGAAACGTGCCTTTCCCTGGGAAGCTGGAGATATTTCAATCTTACGGAATGGTTAAAGGCAAATTTATGCAATGTTTTCTCGTGAGCCGAAAAATTGGAAGAAGCTAGATATTGGTACGTGTCCAGAAGTGCCAATGTGCAACTCGGTCATAAAAATTAAGCAGAATTACGTGCCGGCTGGAGCAAATTCCTTTTAGTAGAATTGTAAAACTTTATTAGCAATTATTTGCGAGGTGTCGCCGCTTGACAAATTTTAGCGTGTGAACGTTTCAAATTTTTCAAATTCATAGAACTATTATGAACTGTCACGTCCGTATGTACGTGCCAAAGTCTAAAATTTAGAACTGCTCTGATAGCCTTATTTGGATTTTTCTAAACGCTTACCGAGTTTTCTTGGTCAAACTAGACTTAGAATTATTTAGTTAGTTAATAAGAAGAAGTTAATAAGTAAAGTTATTCTGTAAACGGCAGAAAATAAATGCAAGTATTTGTTCTTAAGTGTTCTTATTAATCTCACGGCAGTAGGTTTGGTCTTCGTGTACAAGTGTATTTTAACTAAAAGTATTGCCAGTTATCCCAACGTTAGGCGTATCGCGACAATAGTATCAATATGCTTGCCATATTTCCTTTTTTACTGACGATTAACAATTGCTTCAAAACCAACAGATGGGGTTTAAATCACAATTTGAGGGCAATGTTAAGTCTAAATTAATTAGTTATTCAGCAAATAAAGCATTTTATTTAGATTTTTTAATAACAGTGGTAATAATATGTAATTGAAAACGATAACAGCCGCGTACAAGCAAAGCCAACTGGAAAAGAAAATCGTCACTTCAGTTTTATAATCAGAGTACTCAAAGAGACATTATTATCTGAAGCTTTATTGGTAATTTTGAGACACCCTGTATATGAGAAAATGTTTCGGAATTTTTGTTTTCCAATAATTACATTTAGCAATATTCTAAATCGACATACTCATCAATATATATTCTTTTCGAGTTTTTGGAAAAATGAGAATAAAACATAAAGCAAAGTGAATTTTAAGAAATTGTTGCTATGGAAACTATATTAACAAGAGAAGCCGAACTACAGTGGAAGTTATTGTCATTTCTAACATTGTACAGAATGGTTAGTTACAAAAAGTTACCAATGTGAAAATAGACATTGGCATTTCATAATTTATCAAATGTAGTTTAGTTACCGAACACGATTTAAGTGTCAAAATAGATCTAGTTAATTTATTGATGTATATTTATGTTATTCTATACACAAAAATAAAGAAATTAATAATTTTCACATTTTGTTACCAAATGTGGCTTACACTGTTAAAAAATGTTATTATTTCCATTACATCACCATGGCACAAGCTTATTTTGACGTTGGCAAAAACATGGCGACCTGCAATCGTATAGTCACACTGTGATTATATAGTTACTGTAGCCGAGCTAGCCTCCGCCACGAATTTGTTCTAAAATTGACCACTTTAAACACAAACACAGTTAACTGTTATATAACAAAACATTCTGTGTGAGATTCGAAAAAGGTTAATAACTAAATCATCCTACAGGCAAGTACGTAGAAATAGACATCAGGTTCTGACAAGCTCAAATTAGCTACGAGATACTGTCTTAGAGGAAAAATATAAAATATTTTGTAATAGTAAAGACGATTTGTATTAATCTCTACAAATCATATTTAGTGGGATCATTTAAAAAAAATCATTGTAGATAGAAATGAATAAAAAAAATTTGTAACAACTCGCAAACTTCAAATATTTTAAAATAAAATGTCACTTATTTAAATTTTTAAGCAACTGCAAACTTTTGTTTAAATTTTAATAATGTACAAAAGTACAAACAGCTGATGTATATAGCTGCTATACATGAGCTGAACAGTGGTGTTAGATTGGAAGTGCAACAGTAAACATCGTTCTTTTTCTACTACTACAAAAAAAATATTATTTTTTACTAAACCTATAAAAATTTCTACACTGACTAAAATAAATGATTGAAATGATATTACTAAAGAACGATACATGAATTCATTGGTTAATAGCACTTTATTAGGCTTATTATAATTAAGTTAATAGTAAAGCCGGTATAAAAGGACCGAGTAATTTTTTAAAAACTCAATTGCAGCAGGCCCTGTATAGCCTGAATCAGTTGGCAATACTGAAATGCAGGGCCTGCTGCAATTGAGTTTTTAAAAATACACTCTACACTCTGTATATGTATCTCATTTATAGTGCCTTATACGGAAGGGGCCATAATTATATATAGCAGCAATAATATAACATTAACAACAAAATAAAATGCTTGAGTAAGAAAGATGTGACCATACGATAAAATTATTTTAGTAGGCATGTTTAGTTGACTTACGTTATAATTAAAATAAGGGTCATGCCTACTCGAATATTTACTACTATGTTTATCTCTTTCTTACTCAAGCAATACGTGATATTTTCTTGTTCATGTTATCTCATTGCTGTTATATATAATTGTGGCCCCATCGGTATTAGCGCATCATCTATAAGACATATCAAATAGTATGGCAACTTCTTAATACCGTATGATCGAAAACTTTTAACCTCTAGAGGGCTTTGGAATTGTTTTGATAAAAAATTGATGTTCGCAGTCGTGGTAGTAAAAGTCACATTGGCATTTTATATCTGTCAGTTTAAGGTTATGTCAGCAGTGTCATGTTTACAAAAATTTTTGTTGAATATATAAAAATGTTAATAACAAAAACAACTGCAGCTGTTCAAAGTGATTTCTTCCATTTTCCATACACAACAACACTTTGTGTTCAATATTAAATATTCTGTCAAAGTTAATAAATTGTGTCAATACTGTATAGATTATATTATTAAGTACCTCTACTCAGCACTGCCAACACAATTTTTTTAAACCCACAGTCCTCTAGAGCTAGAGGATAAAAGTTTTCGATCATACTGTAAAAGAAAATGATTTATTGTATACAAAACGTTCGCATAAGTTTTCTTTCAAAACTAAATACTAGCGCCTCCTCCTCCAATATTATTCCTCTATTATATGTACCGAGATCACATAAATTTCTAATAATAAAGCTAGCCTGTGATTCAAGTTATACATTTGGCAGTACTGAAATTATGCCATGTTAGCTGCTGGCAGTCTATGTCAAATTCGAATACAAGTAGTACAAAATATGTTGTAAGTCAAACATTTTCAAGGTTCTATCATTTGACAATTCAAATTTAAAAGTCTCAAATTTCGCTCAGTCAGTGTCACCACTTACATAACACGAATCACAGTCTACTGTAATTACTATAAAATTGTTTGATCTCACAGTGTTACCATTTTCGATATAAATCTTGCAAGTTTTATTTAAATTTTTAGTCACTTTCTTCAAACAGTTAAAATATCTATGGTACGTATAAAGATAACGGAGTCGAGCATTTCTTTTGCAATAACAAAGACATATCATTACATAACGCAATCAACAGAATAATTATTTGTTTCTTAGAACTGAATTCGTAGCTAATTTAAGCCATCATACAAGTCTATGAAACCTATTATTGTAAGAGTTATATTATTACTTATATTAATGGGACCTTAATGAACTAAAAATAGCTAAGTTCTGTAAAGGTAAAAAATATAATTCACATACCTAATTTCATTGTTACTGTGACACTTTTTATTTATAGCACTTCAGCTACAGACGGTGCTTCTTTTTACAAGCGGCGAGAGAAATTGTTAACAAAGTGAAAGTTGTATTGGCACGGCGAATGCAAACGGGGCATAAATTCCGATATCATTTTTATTCCCCATTTTCCTTGAAAAGTTATGCCATTTAGAGCGTAATTATAACAGTTTTAAATAGTATTATTCCGAAAACAATACTGAAATTCACAACAGCGTCAATGAATTAATTCCAGATTTAAATTAAAACAAAGAATTGCCTAAAATACAGTGTAATTTTAGTTGTATATGTACACTTTAACATTTTTAGTATTTTTGTTATTCCATGAAAATTAAAGAATTTTTTTAGCATGCAAAGGCAAGAATGTAGATATTATAGGATTACTCTCATTTGCAACACGATCGTTTTTATAAGTTGGCAATAAACAATTACTAGATCTGGCATTAGTTAGTTTTAAAAAAAAAACACTATTCACTATAGTCCCGGACTGTCAAAAAATGACGTTTTATGGTAGCACTGTTGAATTTCTATCGGCTTTTTTGTTAGCGCTAGGTTGGACAACGCAAAAGCGTAATTTTTAAAATTTGCGTTTTTGTTATCTGGCAACTTTTATTTATTTTTGCTTAAGTCATTTCGATAAAAAAATTGATTTAACCATAACCTATAAATTATAGTTTTGACATTAGTAACTTAATTAATTTTTTCTAATTACCCATAGCTTGACTTAAAAGTATTAACCATGACATAAAGGAATGTTTTTAATTGGATTTTGAAATTGATATTCCGGGACTATAGTGAATAGGGTTTAGTAGTATTTGTGTGGAGACTGATGTCAAGCAAGTAAGCCTTTATAGGCCCATTTTGCCAACCCCGTGGACAAGGTCGAGGCATGCAGAGTACCAGGTACAATGGCGGACAATAAATTTAGGCCTGCCTGTCATTCGCTTGACATCTGCTACTACTACTACATATGTCGAACTAACCTCAATTTCGATTTTCCGGCATAAATGTATTGGTACGTTAGTCCTACTTAGATATTTGCCGAAGATCTGGCATTAGATATTATTGTTTTGTCCCACAACTGTCATTATTGTGCTTCTAAGCAGGCTCTGTACATATAAATATTTTAGCAGTGTTCAAAATATTTACAAACAATAATTATTAAAGCTAAACTAAAACATTGACATTTTATAACTTGTCAAAACTACTTCAGCTATAGAAACCGGATTAAGTAACAATTAATAGATATACATTTATTCCACAAAATATATAATTGCCGGGCTCCGTAGCTCAGTGGTTAAGCATTCTGACTACTGATCTAAGGGTCGCGAGTTCAATCCCCGGTCCCGGTGAGGTTTTTAAAAATAAAATAAATGCGGATGGAAACCTCTACAGAATGCCACAATTCGGAAATGATGTAAAGCCGTGGGTCTCATGTTACTGCGATGTGTATAGCAGTTGGTGTCTAAGGTACCTGGTACTCCGCATGGCTCGACCTTGTCCATTACAAACCAACAAAACAAATATATAAATATGGTATCATATTGATTTATATTTCCGCCATTTTATACACAAAAATAAAGTTATAAAGTAAAAAATGCAGAGTACACTTTTATCAGGCAATAACATCACATTAACGCTGGACAAGAGGATTCAAATTCAAAATAAAACTATCACTTAATTTAAAATAAAAGTCATGCAACCTAAGAATTGGTACAAATTGTTAATTAATAGAAAAATATATTTTATTCAATTTTGACAGTTTGAAGTGACATTATTATCTCCATAACAACCTTCATAAACAGTATATGATTCACAAGAAAAATAAAAGTGTTTTATCTACGATCGTGTAAAAAGTGACAATTTTTTACACGATTTTCTGTTGTGAAAGTTGTTATTGCACAGAAATGTCAACGAAAGATTTGTCACCAATTTTTAAACTTGTTACAGACAAGTTCATATTGACTCTTAGATTTTTCTGGCAGCAGAGACAGAACTGCCACATGTGCAGCCTCTGCTACCTCTGGAGGATCGTCGATAACACCCGTGTACATTGCCACTCAATTAACAGAAATCGAAAAAGAGAAATCGAAAAACAGAAATGGCTACTTGTTGATAATTTGGTTGCTAACGCATCCGTCATTGCCGCCTTACCTACAGATCACAGTTATCTTTTTATTGAAAAGGACAGGATCTATTTGAACAAATTCTTCTCTATTCACGCTCGTAGATAAAACGTTGTAAGACACTCTTGCAAAAATGCTCTTTATAGCACACATAGGTCTTAGAATGCTCGCTGATGCTCGCATTCTAATTTGACCTATTCGTGCAATAAAGAATGCCTTTTTGCACTTGTATCTTAAATAACTATTAATTCACTAGAGAATCAAAAAAGTTTAATTCACGAGAGAATTAAAAAAGTATCAATGACGAACAACATATTTTTATTATTTTTACAAATATTTACATTCAATTATTCTTTCTCTTTGTAGTGTGTAATATATAATTACTAAATTTAGATTAAATTGGCGATGAATGGGCATATTTATATCTTAATTTGAATATTTTTAAATTTTTTATTCAAAATTTTGTAAAAATTTAATAAAAACGTATATACGCCACGTGAGTTAAATATTTATTAACTCAAAGATATGATCTCAACATCTTTTCGTGAATAAACATATGTTTAATTCACTTGCTTTATAATATTTATTATTCAATTCTTATAGTTAAAGTTGTCTAACTATTCATTTCAGAAGCACAAAATAGAGTTTTTTCACGTCTGGGAAAAAACACGGTTTCTACGATACCAAAATCGTGACAGAAATAATGAATTATTCCCTAGAGGAGAGATATTTACCTAGGAAGTTTTCATTATGACTGACACAACAATTATGTCAAATTCGAGGTTATCAGGTTAGATTTTGCGTCAGTCTGTGCATAAACTCGAATTTGACATCGACTTACAGTGCCACCAACTTTAAAATTTAAAAATGTCAATAAATTACGTTTTAAAAAAAACAGGTTTGTAGTTTTAAATCTTCCTGCAACCTGAAAAAAATAGTAGGTATATGCAATTCGTAGAGCAAAATAACGCACTTCTCTCACTCATGCATAATCTACTATCTTCTATTTATGTCACTCACTACTGCATTATTGGTAGTACCAGCGTACATACATCCAACAGGTAGAAACACTCATTCCAAATGTTAAAACCTGTCTAGAGTGCCTGGGACAGGAACTCGGGGGGTGTTTCTAAGCTTGACTATCAGATGGCAGCACAAAATTCTACCAATCAGAGCCACTTACTAGCTCTGCTACCAATCATATGTGATCAAGGCCGACTATATTAAATGTAAAATTTACATTTAATATAGTCGGCCTTGATGTGATAAAGTAGTGGCGCCATCTGTTAGTAGCAACGGAAAGTACCCTCCAGAAGCCGTTCAAAGTCATCCAAATCGGTATTTTGACATCAAAAGAACCGACAGTGAGTGTCTCTACTTGTTTGATTTATGTACGTTGGTGGCACTCTCAAGCTATGTCAAATAAGGTTACTAAATCATAAAGGTACCGCCAACTGTGCAAACATATATCTTTTGTCTCCTTTAATTTGGAGTTCGTGTAATTAGTGTCTCACTCCCACTCTCACTTTCTTACAATGTTCTGTCATTTTTAATTTGGGGGAACAAAATCGTGGAATGGAATGGCGGTACCTTATGTATTTAGTGACCTTAATGTCAAATTATAGATTCGTATGTTACGTTTTGCTTCAGTCTGTGTCAAATAACAAACAAAACCTAACCTACTAACCGAAGATAAAGTTATTATTATCCATTCTTGAATCATTAACGTCTCGACGTTAAACAATTCCTTCGTGGATAAAATTTAACTTTATAGTCTTGTATAATAAATAACTATTAATGCAAACTATCATCTTCTATAGTATTAACAGCAATCTCATATAAAATTCTAAAGCAAATGTAAGTATATGTAAAATGCAAAGTATTATTTATTATACGGATCATTCTCTCCAAATAGACAAAATTTTACAAAGTTTCAAAAACAGAAATTGACGCTGCATTTACAAAAATGTGTGTTGTAGTATTGTTAAATAACTAAACAACTACCAAAAAGTAATGGTCGAGAGCAATCACTTCTTTTGATATTACACGTTTGTTTATTTTGAAGCATGAGGGAATGATTAAAGGTATGGTGGAGTGACATGAAACAAACCAAACCAAATCGAAATTAAATTAACCGAAATGAAAATTAAAATTAAGTTTCATATTTATTCCTATAAGAAAAGATACAAACACATTTTAATTCACACCAGAAAAGCAAAATGATGATAGATTCCTATAGCAATTTTTAATCCATTTCGATAAAAACATAGCTAATGCGTTTGAATTCTGTAGCAGAGAAAAAGTGCACACTTCTCCCTGTATGTCATAATAGTTCCGGAAGCTTCAGCAGTTCAGTTAAAATAGTATCAAATGCAATAACATCCTTATACGACCATATGACACGATTAAGCCCAATTATTTTCATATACTTGATTGTAATTCTTTCCTTCCTCCCTTTCCCTCTTTCCTTTCTACTACCCTTGGGACCCACTGATTATCATAAACCACAGCAATAATGCTAGATACTTTATCATTGTCTTTTTTGGCGTCCTGAACTGTTTTCGTATTAATTAAGTCTCCTCTTGTATTGATCGTTTCTTCTATTCCACCATCATCTTCTTTCTTTCTTTAAATTGGGAATCGTACTTTTCTGTGCTAGGATCCATGGCGACATCGGTCCATCTCTAGTGTTCCCTTTCAAGAAAAAGTGGTAAAAAAAGTTGTCCAATGGGACAGTCAAAGCTACTCAGCTCATTATAAAATAAAGGTTATTTTCGGGGAATAAATTACTTGATGGCCATCGTTCCTGAAAGAGCTTTTGGTATAATACCGGACAGCATAGGTATTGCTTACTGCTTAAAGAGCTTCTATAGATACTATTATTAGGAGTATTCCGCGGCATCTCATTTTTAGAACCTTCTCAAACTCACGAAAGTTAGGAATGTCTTTTGCTTCTGTCACAGTTTGGCGGCAGATCTTTTAAATGTTCCTCCTATTTCATTAGATACCCCTTTACCACGCCCAGCCTAACAGTAAATCCAAGTAAACATGGAAACATATTTTTTTATAAACTGCTTCACAAAATGGGATATTATATGAAATATGGTCTTATTTTTATATTTGGTAGTGAGGCCGCCATTTAACATATGATAAACATCAAACGCACATCAAGTGCAGTAAGGTCATGGCATAACGTTTCAGACAATGTACAATACGAATGTGCCTTAAAATCGCTATTCCTATGGTTTCTCATTGTTGCAATGTAGAATAATTATTGTATTTCTTCTCCATATTTGCAACCAAAATGCCGCTGAAGTCAACATGGATAAATGCTTCATTAGGTTTTAGTTTCGATTTCTTCTTTGTGAGTATAACATAGTAATGTAGAATATTTCCATTGTAAATCATGAACTTACTAAGTGATTCATGTAAAGAGTTCTGCAAGTCAACTCGTTTCTGTTTTTATAAAGTTTCTTACGATCTTCCATTTTTCTTTGATCTCGCACTTTGTTGTTTCAGTGATCTATTTTTTCGGTTCTGATATTCAGCTACAGTTAAAACTTTTTTAAATTGTTTACAATTTCTAAGTAAGTACTGCGGTTGGTCCTGAGCACCAAGGTAGCCTGCGTAGGCAACTGAGATTGACGGACCTTACAGAGCACATCATTATGCTATAATGTCATTTGCAGATTAGTACCTAATTAAAAACGTCCATTTCCTGATTACGCACGTTTGCTTCAAAGTTTACGGTCTTCCACTTTAGGATGTACCACCCACAACCGTTTCATGGCATCGCAGTAAGATCTATTTCTGTTGGGTCCAGTGTCAACCGCGTCATCATTTTCCTTTAATTGTGCAGCCATAACTTATCCAAAAATAAGTCTTATACAAACTACCAGTGGTACTTTTGTTCATCCCAAAAACTTTCTTCTATGCGTTTGCGGATTTTTTTTGAAATTTTTACTTTTCTCTTAGCCTATACCTGGATTGTCTAATATTTATTTTTTTACCGTTCAGCTTCTTTCTTCGACTTTTTTAGCTTTTCTTGTAAATCCCTTATTTGTCAGTACATTTCTGATCGATTTTGCGTGAGGGAGTAATGAAATTTAACAAAACCTGCAACCACGTACTTCCTTCTCCATAATTGGAGATTATGTTTACCCCTACCTCTTACATACATGCATGGCTGGGGTTTTAGCTCTCATTTTTTTTCAAAAATTCGAGTGACCCACCGTTTTTGCATCGTAACTCGCTTAGTTATAATGCAATCGACTTTTAAGAGTGCTCATTTTAAAGGTTTTTTCAATCACTACAAAAAATGTTCTATAAGTTTTCCCAGAAAAATGCATCGGTTTTTCGTTAATTAACGTTGATTACATCGAACAAAGTTGTTGCAAAAAAAATCTTTAACGAGCCATAACTTCTTTTATTTTGAACCTAGAGCATTCAGAAAACAACCAATCTCTTTGCTGTTTTCTAAGCTTCATTTTTGGTTATTGAAACTTATTTGATAGAACGCGAAGTTTTCGACTTATTCGCGAAAAACCGTGCAAAAGCATGCATTTTTATCACGAAAAATCTTAAGTTTTCAATCGCGAATAGCTCGAAAAATATCGATCTATCGAAAAAACTATATAGAACATTTTTTACTTAGAATTTATCCCTCTATCCATTTCCGGAATTATTTTAAGTGAACAATTTCCACCCCCGAAAAGGGGTGGCATCCACTCTCAGGGTGAAAGCGCACATCGGCGCTATGTCACTTTTGCTCCTTGAGCCATTCCCTAACCACTCACCAAATTTCACGTCAATCGGTCAAGGTTCAAAGAATTCTGAGGTAATAGCATATTTTTACCTTCAACGACTGGACTATTGGTGAAGTTTATATGGGTAGACTTCGTCTCATTTAATTTAATTCACCACTTTTTGGTCCACCTGGTGACGTTGTTGACGGCTGTTTGTAGTTTATTAGTAGCTACTTCTATTTCGCTGCTTGTGGCTAGTAATGTAGTGTCGTCAGCAAATGTGGCTGTCGTCACTCCATCACTCATGCGAATGGCACTAATATAATAACTTTTAGTTCGCAGTATTCTTCGCCCTCAGCCTGAACTGGCGATCAGAGATATAAGATTTCATAATGTGGCTCATCTGCCTAGGCAGGTGTTTAGTTATTTTGTATTCGAGGCCCTCGTGCCACACATTGTCAAAAGCTTGGGCCACCTCTAGAAATATCGCTGCGCATATTTCTTTTTCTTCTAGGGTTCTTTTAATTACATCGGTGATTCGATGCACTTGGTCAATGATCGAATGTTTGTTCCGAAAGCCAAATTGGTGAGTTGGAATGAGTTACTTTTCCTCAATAATTGGCTTGAGGCATTTCAGGAGCAGTTTTTCGAACAGTTTGGATATGGTTGGTAGTAGTGAAATCGGGCGGTAAGATGCTTTCTCATTGGGTGGATTCCCTGGTTTGGGGATCATAATAATATCTGCAACTTTCCACTGCATCGGTATGTATTATAGTCGTAATGCTACATTAAACAGATGCGTAAGCTTCATTATGCCCTTTTTTGGTAGTTCCTTGAGCAGTTGTCCACTTATTAGATCATAGCCGGGGGCTTTTTTGGCACTGAGATTCTTTTGCATCTCATTGTAAATTTCTTTTGGAGTTACTGGCAGTATGTCCCTGTCCTCCCTGTTGTTTATCTCTGATAGGTTCTCATTGTCGGCAGCTGGATGTGGTTGGAAAGTATTCGCTAGGTCTTCAGCAAATATTTCTGCTTTTTCTTCATCTTTTCTTGCCCATCCGCCATCATTTTTACGAATGGGTGGATTATGATTATAAGGCCGTTTTAATCTCCTTGTGGCTTTCCAGAGTGAGTATTCGGTATCTTTATCGTCTGTTAGTCCCTTTAGGAATCCAGTGAAGGTTTCATTTTTGACAGAGCGGATCTCTTTTTTGAGTTGTTGGCTTAGCCGGTTTAGCAGTTGTTTGTTCGCCGGTGCTCTGGTTTGTTGCCATTTCTTCCGTGCTTTTCGTTTCACTGAGACAAGCTCTCTGATCTCCCGAAGGTAGTTCGCGCCAATTGTTTTTCTTTTTGGATCAGGGGTATTGCTCCATGCAGCTTGCTGCAGGTCGATTCAAATCGCTCTGCTTCTTCGTCTAGCTGCTCCATTGTTCTTAGTGGAACGTTTAGTTTAATACGCTCTTCTGCTTCTGCTCTAAATCCATCCCAGTCGGTCCGTCCACTTATTTGTTAGTGATGGTGAAGATGATTTATTGATTATTGTTTCGCTTAGCGTCAGGATAATAAGGAAGTGGCCTGATGACAGGTCATAGTTATCTTCAATACCAATGTAGTTGGAAGATACGCTTTTCAGTATGAAGTCGATCAGATCTGACGGCCAGTACGTTGGTTTGCCAGTAGAATGACATACGCATTTAGCTTGCTTGATCGCTTCATATAACAAACTGTTTACCTTTAGTAGTGACAAGTCTGGATCCCCAGTGGGTATGTTGGCATTGAAGTCCCATCCTAATAGGAAGTGATCTCCTAGCGCTTGGAAAAGCCTTATGTAGTCATCTTTTCCTAGTGTGTACCTTGGTGAGCAGTATATGGCAGCAACTGTATATATAATCCTTGGACTTTGTGAGGATTTTTACAGCTGTTGCTTGTATTTCGCGAGTGTTGTAGTTCACTTCTTCATAGTGTTTGACATTATCTTCTATTAATACCGCCGATCCTTCCCTTGCTGTATTATCTGGATGGGGGGTGTAGTATAGTTTATACCCTTTTATATTTAGGAAGCTTTCCGTAGTAAAATGGGTTTCAGAAATTAGGCAGATGTCTATTTTTTTGGTCCCAGAAGAATAGTTCTAATTCATAAGCGTGCTGGAGGAGCCCATTTGTATTCCAGGCTGCTATTCTAATTGACGTAGCCATTTTTATATTCTAGTTGTGGGCGCGGTCCCGTTGCTACTTTCTAGTTTTGTCACTCTAGTTAAGATCGATTTTATGGAATCATCTTGTTTTTCGAGTTTACCTAGACGTGCTTGCAATCTTTTATTAATTGCATCCAGATTGGCTTCTTCCTTCTTGCCTTGTTGACTACACACCCGCGATAGTTTGCCGGGTGAGCTTCACCACAGTTTGCGCGTGATGTCGTCCTGCACACTTGACACATCTCGCCTCTTTGTGGCAAAAGGATTGAGTGTGTCCGTACGCTTGACATCTTTTACATTGCCGAATAAGGGTTGTTTACTTACGTAGAGATTCAATTTTTACCCTCAATCCTGCAATCATACTAATTTTGTGAATCTCTTTGATATCTTCAGATTTGTCAAAAGCTAACATATGTAGCGGCAGTGGTTTTGTGATAATTTTGTTATCTTTTTCCTCTTTTTTAAATATGTTAGTAACACTACCAATTTTAAATCCTCTGTTTTTAAGGTCTTCTGTGATCAAGTTAATTGAACACGTTGGGTGTATTTCCCTGGCCATTACTTTTATGGGTCGGTTTTGTATAATATTCAATACTATGTTTCCTTAAGGTAGCGATCAGGAGTCGGTATTGGTTTTCGTTTGGCACATTGATCTTGAATACGTTATTATTCATAGCGGTTACTTTATATGCAACCTTTGCTACTTGCAATATTTCATGCACAGTTGCATATTCTGTTACGTTCACCACATTTACTGGTGGAGGTAAAGGTATTTTTTTCTCTTTCGACTTATTGTCTCATTGTTTAGAGATTTCTAGTTGCTGCTGTGGAGAGGTCTCTGGGGACGAAGTTGCTTTCCGTTTTTTACTTCCTTTTACTACTATAAAGGAAGTATTGGATTCACCCCAAAAATTCGAAATTGAGTTTTCAACAGATCTTCACGTTTTAGAGTCCCCTGATCCCAAAAAACATATTTTTTTTCATTGGTCTGTCTGTGTGTCTGTCTGTCTGTGTGTCTGTGTGTGTGTCTGTGAACAGAATATCTCAAAAACGAAAAGAGGTATGGCATTGAAACTTCATATATAAGTTTTGTGTACTATGTAGATGAGACAGCAAGCTTTTGAAGAAAATCGCATAACCGGAAGTAGGTGTTTACTCTTGTGATTTTTCAGTATTTTTCGATTTTTTCAAAAACGGCTCTAACGATTTTTTTTTTTAATTTTACATTTTTCTCACATTTTTAATGTGTATTGATGTGAGATAGGTGATTTTCCAGTTGAATACTTCTAAAGTGGGTTTCTTTTGTTTTTTCTTTCTATTTTTTTTATTAACTCCTATTTTAAATAAAACACCCGGTATATTATTACATTTTTGAATTCACCTTAAAATTCTAGAGAAAATTTGTCTCTTCAACTAACACTCGATTTTGTACCGTTTTTGTAGAATTTGTAATTTTTGAAATTTTTTAACAAATGGTTAAAAATTAAAAATGAAATTTTTGACTAATTATAAGATCACTGTAAAAGGAAGTTGTGTGAGTGTATCACACCAGATTTTTGTTTTTTTAATTCCTGAACTATTCTGTTTGTTTCTCTGGCTAATTCTTCTTCGTCGGTGTGATATTCGACTTTTTCCTGAGTTACCTGTTCTGCTTTGGGTTCCGCCACTGCTTTTTCTATGCTTTGTACCCTTAGCATTAGCTGGTTAATGTTTTCTTGGAGCGTGTTATTAGCAGTGACTGCTTGTTGCCATGCATTCCAAAGATTAATCTCATTTTGAGTTTTTAATTGATTCTCCTGAAGGAGATTCAGATTTTGCTGTGCAGAAACCGTTGGTTACATTATACATTCTAGGACTTGGACCATATAACCACAACAGTACGTGTAGGTACCTCCGCATGCCTAGGCCTTGTCCATAACAAACAAACAATAAAAACTACATTTGTTTAAAATATTCTGTGGTAATACGATAAGCACTTAGGATTTGACGATTATATTGCTAAAACGTCTTGCTTAGTGGGTGTCAGTTTTGATTGTTTAAATCAGTGGTACACAAACTTTTCAACTTACGTATCGCAACTCTCATTACTGCCTGATTCCGGTACCACTTAGTCTCCTGCCAAACCCTTTCCTTTAGATAGATTTTTAACGTGCTTTATCTTTAAAACTTTACTTTAAAATAATATTTTTGTAATTTCGGCTACCTTACGCTACTAAATTATATCCTTAACTCCACATCCATATTGTATACTTGAATTTCTATTTGTATTATTTGTTTTTCTTTAGTTGTTACTTATTATCTTATTTAAGAAGTGGCCTCTTTTGGTAGCCATAGTTCTTATTAATACTCATAAAACTAGTTTTCTATTCTTACTAGTTTTTCAATTTCAAATTTGTAAAAAAAATACATTTGTCATAGTCAAAGTGTGAATATTATTATACCTGGCACTATTTTGTGGGTAAATCTTTTAAATGGACTAAAATGGCTTGGTTTGGCGCTATCAGTCGCAAATCAATTCGTACAATCACAATAATTATGTATGGTACTAGTGAATAAAAAAGTATGTTATCCATATGAGAGATAAAATCTCTTTATCCACGTGTGGTATATAAATTTTTTTTTAATAGCTACATTTAATTGTATAAATAAGCTTTAAATTTGAATAAATAGTTTTAAGTAAATAATCATATTACCTGATTGTGTACTACTAGTTACCACGGTATGTATTTTGTTAGTGGCTATGTATTATAAATTGTTTTATCTACTCCAGTGGGATAATTAACGCATTACGTCACTCATTTGACACTATTTCAGTTAGGTAATGAAGCTCATTACACCACTCAGTTATGTAATGGTTTCATTACGCAACTGAATTGTGTAATGACTTCATTACGTAACTGAAATGACATTTGCCTACTAAAATATTTTTGAAAATGACAGATCTGACATTTCTCTTAATGCACTTTTCTCAATTTTAGGCAGTCGTAGCTAATATTTTGTACAATACATGTGTGATAATGCATCATTAATATACTTGTATGCTTACACACACGTATATTAATAATGCTGTTATCCCACTTGTATAGTAAATAACTATTACCTTACAGTAGTGCCTATTACCATACATTATACAACTGTTTTCAGTGACTAAAATGAAGTTTTATTCACAAGTGAGTTTTCATTATTTATACTACTGCATTGTTGGTAGCACTGTCAAGCTATGTCAAATTCGTAATTTTCAGGTTAAGTTTTGCGTCAGTCTGTGTCAAATAACAAACAAAATCTAACTTACGAACCTCGAATTTGACATAGACTGACAATACACTTCAGTACTGTCAATACACTTCAGTACTGTCAAACGTATATCACAAATCACAGGCGACTAATTATAAATTTATTTCGCGACATATTCTGACTGCGCAAACTATTTAGGCATAAGAATTGCTACTGTAAGATGAAAGGTCGTATATCACACGTGAGCGAAATGCCATTATAAGCTCGTGAGATATTCTATCGCTCGTGCTGGGGCACTCGCGATTCAAAATTCTCAATCGCAAATAATGATGCATTTCTCTCACTTATAATATAATCTACTATTATTAATTAGTGAATAAAGTAGCATGTTATCCATCCTCGGCATTAAAATATTACTTTATCATGGAGATTTGTATAGATAAAATACAGCTTTGCAAGTAGATATTGGAAAAATAGTATTCTTGAATAGTTCACGAACTTTTTTATTTTTACTTATATTAGTAAAAAGGAAATTTGAATATTCATATTTTATAAAAATTTTAGCATACTGAGTCATCTTCAGTCACTGGAAGTACTCATGCTTTATTGAATGTTATCTTACCACCAACCACCTTCAGCTTGAATTCTAAAATGGGTTTTATTAGCGAATTACTTAACATAAATTACTTATCTACATAGGTATACAACGAATTGAAATAAGTTTGGTTGAAGTGTCTTTTTATTTTATTTCAAGTAGTTAGTGGCATTATTCCAATAATGTAACTGGTAGTTATCACCTGCTCACTTGATTTTAAAAAAATTTATATGCAATTACAAACCAGTTTCCTAATCTAGTACTTCAAAACAGGATTCTGTCAAATACAACAATAATTTAACAGTTTTCCAACATCGATTTAAGCAGCGTAGATTCCCTATTACTGCTACCAACGCATAGATGGCACTACTACAGCTTGCTATTTGTGTTGCATATGTATCTACTTCGCCGCTGTATTTAAATAGTTTACTATTCAAAAATTGCATTTTACGTTTTATGTTTTTCAGTAAAACAGTAAAATGAAAAAAGCATACGCAAACATAATGTGCTCACTGTTTATCGTTGGTTACAAATATATCGAATATTTGTTTAAAGCGGTAAATAATTCTTGCATTTTTACACATCATGTACTAATTTGTTCTAATATCCTGCACCAGCATCTACGGGAAATAAGAAGAGATAAATGTGTGGTCAATGATTCGTTGTGAATCTCTTATTTCTAAACGCATTTAATGTGTATAATATTGGTTTTAAAAACCTTATTTAGCTTTTTAAAAATACTTTTGATATTTACGACGAAAGCAAAAAATCTAACAAACATGTGGCACTGTAAAATATAATGTTTTATAGGAAATTCGATAACTACTACTTTCAAGTCATCAGCTCATGCTAATAAGAAATATTGTTCATGGTAGTAAGTAAAATTATGTCCCCACCCCCACACGGAAATTGTTACCAAACATTGTTCCAACACGTTCCATATTTACAATGAATTTTGAAAATAAAAAATAATCAAAAATGCTCATCGGGGATTCACCTATTCTGAAGCTAATATGACACGCGTGCAAAAAAAAATCCCCTATTTCGTCAGTTTCAAGTATTCTATGAGTAAGACATCGACTGAATTCTAAAATAATATTTGCGCTCTACATTACCTTAATCGTGAGGGTTCAGAATGTTTTCAGTTAATCAACTATTGCTTTCAGAAGAATAAAAAACGTACCTATATAAGTTTAATTCATAATTGAAATTAACCACAACTGAATTTAATGTGGTCGTTCTAGTTCGATTTTAATTAGTTTGACGTTGTATACAAATAGATTTTCATGAAACATTTATCATTTACGAGGCATGTTCAATAAAAACCATCTTTATTTTTTAAAGTTGTAGTCGTATCTAAAAGTACAATTTAAAAAAATTCTCCTGTGCATACAGGTACTTATCTTACTATGTCACCACGCGATTGACACCCTGCTAAAAAAACTTTTGTGGCTGCTGTTTGAAGAATTCTTGCACAGCTAACCAGGGTGTCAGGTTTTTTTCCTGAATTTTTTGTATATAGTAAATGTTATTCTGATAAAAAAATTGTATATAAACATACTTTTTTTCGACTCCTTAATACAGTATGTTCCAAAAAAAATAGGAAGATTTATTAAAGTAGTAAAACAAACAATAAATTTACTTCTATGCATTTCTGGCAGCGCGTCACGATGGCTTCTTGCACACGATTTAGCATTTCGACGTTATTCTTTAACATATTGAAAGCATTTTTAATGAGTTCGAATAATTCGTGTCGGGTGCCCACCAGTGTTCTCTACACTTTCGATTTCAAATAGCCCCAAATATGAAAATCCAAGAATGTAATGTCTGGCGAACGAGGTAGCCATTGAACAAGTCTACCACGGCCAATCCAACGCTGGTTATTATGGATGTTTAACCATGTTGACGATGATAAATGGGCACATTATTGATTTATTTAAATATTCTCTAATATTTTAAAATCGCCTTAACTTGTCGAGAAACAGTGTAAGTTTATACAGGGTGTTTCATTAATAATTGGAAATATTTTAACTGTAGAATCCTGGGCTCAAAATATTAATATTTAACCCAAATCACTTAGAAAAATGTGGCTCGTTACTGAGATATAGGGTGTTCCATTTAAAAATTTAAAAATTATTTTTCCCCATTACTTTAAAACTATTTGACGTATCCGTATCATATTTGGCAGGAAGTTTAGACACTGTAAACCATGCTAAATTGTGTTAAATAAACGTTTCTGACTACTACCAGAGGCGTACCACAGGGGCAAGTGAGTGGTTGACCCTTCCCAAATTCTACGCCACTGGCGGAATTGCCATTTTAGCACAATTTTTCGACTCTCCAATACTTTCTATGTAAATAACATACTCTTTCTTCGTCACGATAACGTCATTATTTTTCGAGATATTTAAATTTAAACAAAGCGGAACAGTTATTTTGATTTTAATGTGTATTAATTATGTTGGTGTTTTATGTCATAAGATTGCATTTATTACGCAAATGAAACTTTAATGCGTATTAACAAAAAAATATAATGTTATTTATTGAAATTTATTGAAACGAATACATGGATACATTTTTTTTATGTTGAATGCATCTATGTATTAGTTTCAAGAAATTTCAATAAATAACATTATGTTTTTTTGTTAATACGGATTAAAGTTTCATTTGCGTAATAAATGCAATCTTATGACAAAAAACACCGACATAATTAATACACATTAAAATCAGAATAACTGTTCAGCTTTATGTTTAACTTTAAATATCTCGAAAAATAATGACGTTATCGTGACGAAGGAAGAGTATGTTATTTACATAGAAAGTATTGGAGAATCGAAAAATTGTGTTAAAATGGCAATTCCGCCAGTGGCGTAGAATTTGGGAAGGGTCAACCACTCACTTGCCCCTGTGGTACGCCTCTGGTAGTAGCCAGAAACGTTTATTTAACATAATTTAGCATGGTTTACAGTGTCTAAACTTTCTGCCAAATATGATACGGATACGTCAAATAGTTTTAAAGTAATGGGGAAAAATCATTTTTAAATTTTTAAATAAAACACCCTATATCTCAGTAACAAGCCACATTTTATCTAAGTGATTTGGGTTAAATATTAATATTTTAAGCCCAGAATTCTACAGTTAAAATATTTCCAATTATTAATGAAACACCCTGTATAACATTTTTAGATCAGAATAACATTTACTATCTACAAAAAGAATTTGCGGGAAAAAAAAAGACACCCTGTATATGCACTTCTGCGTCTGCCTTAAAACTGCGACTCTGTAACTTCTTCAATTGTCCAAAAATATAGAAATCTCAGGTAGAAGAAACTTGTACTTACACCAACAATTCTGAAATTTTGTAATTAACACATGACGACTTTCCATAATCAGACCTTCCACTTCCGCACATGTCATGTTGCTCTCAGTCGATGTAGTATGCGCTGTATCCTGTTTTCCATTTGTAACTTTCTGTACTATTTTTTCCAGTTGGAACATGCGTTTCCATAAATAGCTTATATTCGCATACAAATCTGCAATGGCTGAATGTAAAAACTTAAAATTTCGCTGATTTTGCTCTGACAGGTCTTCTACTACAAACTACATTTCTATTCCCAAAACTTTAAACACGAAATGTCATTTAAGCGTCTACAACTCATCAGTGTGTTTATTACAAACATTACTAATATTTAAAAATCCAGAATGATTATTGTATTTGTTTCCAAGGTTAATTTGATCGGGGATGGATTATTATTGACCAAGCTTCGTAAATTACTACACGAACTGTTCTGTTAATTGTTAATTATTGGAAAAATAAAAACATTTTCAAGAAAATAACTTTATTGGTTTTCAAAATACTACCCCTTAGCCATAATACGTTTATTTATTCTTAAAACCACTTCTCGAAACAAGTAAAGAACTCGTTTTTTTTTTTTTTTTGGAAAGTCATCAAAAATCCTCTGAAATTCAGCAACCGCTGCATTTGCATCAGGACATATATTACCACGTATGCTTTTTTAATCTTTGACAAATTACTGAGGGAAAATTTGGACTGTATGAAGAGTGAGTGACCAGCTGGACTCCAGATTTGTATAAGTAAATTAAAGATTTTGCAACCATATGCGGAGATGTATGGTGTAACAAAATGCCACATAAAGCAGATTTTCGGCGATAACTACACAATTTTTCGAGACTTGTGGTAGACAATCGTCTGTATACCAATCAGAAGTCACAGTTTCACGATTGCCAAGAGGAATTGCAGCATCTACAACGGTGGGTATAAGACAGCACGAATTACTTTTCGTCATAACCAAGAAAACCCCAAACACTTGATTGTTGGTTAGTCATGGGCTTCTGAGAGTTGATCCAAGGCTCGCACGTCACCCATAACAATACTAAAAACACATGCTCTGCAAATCCTGCATCAAACTTTTCATAAATCTGCACCAATTCATTCATGGTTGTGTTTGTTCTTCGGTTTGCCACCGTGGAATCCACCGACTTGTAAGCTTCCTCACACCCAGCTGTTTGTATGGAATATTTTATCTACTACTGATCTCTGTATAAGATATATTCGATTTTCCTTAAACATTTTTTTAATGGCGCTACATTTTCAGCACAAACAGCTACTGCAGATCGTATAGCTCTCGATTAATCTTCTACCGTAAACCATACAAGTTCAAATTTAGGGAACCAGTAACTAACAGTTGATAACGCCAATAGCAACCACTACATTTTTATCACTTTGGTCATATATCAAACTTCTTTTATAATCTTAGAAAAACTTTACCCTAAAAGTATTCCGGGGGACTTCCATTATGTTTAGTGGACAACAATTTCAAAAACTTGTAAAGGGCTTTACACGGAACTTCCCTCGCAAGTGCTGTGCGCATCGATCGTTGCACATTTTGTCATCTCAAAATGCTCACTCTGTATTTGCTGGGTCCAAAATATTCATATGTTTATTAAGAGTAAATGCTTGAGCTATGTGCAAAATATTACTTTTACTTGAGTATTAGTTCTTGAGTTAAACCATAATATTACATTTTTTAAGATGCTCACATGTTTGACCGAAAATATATTCGGTTTCGGGTCTGGCAAACTTCTAGCCTGCATGCAAAATATTGTCTATCTCCGACAATAGTTTTTGAGCTGTAGCGCAACAGATAGACAGATAGAAAGGCAGTCGGAATTAAAAAACATGCCTTTCCTCATCTAAAGACCCTGAAACGGGAATATATGTATCAACAATTCACAAGTTTGAGAAAAAATTTAAACTGCAAGCAAATTTATAGCAAACACTCAAAAAGTTCTCCATTCTGCTGTAAACGATAACACAATCTGTTATAAAATGCCTGCTTTACATTAGCCAACTGTCTATTTGTGATTAGTCTACACTTTGCAACGATTGCTTCACGCAAAGGGTCAATATTTGGGTGGCGTTTTCTGTAAATTTTGTTTTTCAGATGACCCCACAAAAAGGAGTCGCATGGTGCCAAATCAGGAGCTCTTGGTGGCCAGTTGATAGTGCCCCCGCCACCAATCCAGCAATTAGGAAAGCAATCACTATATTCCTTCACATTCAAACCATAATGCGCTGAACAGCCATCATGCTGAAACCAAATCTCCTGATTTTCCCGTGCAACTTCTCATAATTCAGGGCTAATCTGATTAAAACTTCTAAATAAGAATCCGATTCCTGCATGACTTCACAGAATACGCGCCTGTTTTCTTCATCGACGAAGAATATCTCTTGATGACACTGAGGTTTGTAGGGATAATAACCATACTTCTTCAGAACCTTATGCACTGACCGTATCAATACGTTGCACTCTCGAGCAATACAGTTTATGCTGGTTGTTTGATCAGCATTTATCAACCCCAAAACTCTTTCTTCCAGCTCATCGTTGGCTCTTCTATTCCGTTTTCCTGTAATCGTACGACACTGATTAATGCAGTAACCAAGAGAACAACAAAATTTCTTGGAAATTTTTTGTAGGTAGACCAACCTAACTGTGATGGTTTGTGTCGTTACGATTTTCTTACCGAATCTGCATTCGAGCATTAATTCATATCCGGAAATTATTTTTTCTACGATCGTGTCAAAATGACAACTTTTACACTGTTTCTAGTGTCAAAAGCGACGCTTGTAGCACGCTTAATATTAGCGCTCGAAATACGTCTTATTCGCACGTTGCCATTGGAGGCGTTTTTTAATACTAAATTAAAACACGCTTTGCCGTAAGTTTGACTGTAAACATAACCTAGAATATCTAACACAATGTGACGTAAAAAGTGTCACCGAACTAAGTTTTTATATTTCTGTTACGATCGTAGAAAAAATAGCGTATGATACACGTGTATAAGTGCCATTAAAGCACTAGTGACGTTAAAAGCACTCCGCTAGCGCGTCGTGCTCTTAAACTCGTCGCGTACTTATACACTAGTATCATAATAATACTATTTCGTGCATTCCAACAACGTCCTAATTTGCCGTCGCCTCCCGCTCGGGCAAATTAATACGACGTTGTTGGAACCCACTCAAAAAAAAATCCGGAAAGAAGTCTTGCTCTTATGAGATTATATGTGAAAATAAATCAGGAACTGACCGTAAACTGCCGCCTCTGCAATATGTTTTCATATTAAATATTCTCTCTTCATTAGAATATTCAACATTACTAGTGGCATAAACAAATTTGGTGGTCTGTTTTTACTTCCTTTTACAGTAAAGGAAGTATTGGATTCACCCCAAAAATTCGAAATTGAGTTTTCAACAGATCTTCACGTTTTAGAGTCCCCTGAACCCAAAAAACATATTTTTTTCATTGGTCTGTCTGTCTGTGTGTGTGTGTGTCTGTCTGTGTGTCTGTGAACAGAATATCTCAAAAACGAAAAGAGGTATGGCGTTGAAACTTCATATATAAGTTTGATGTACTATGTAGATAAGACAGCAAGCTTTTGAAGAAAATCGCATAACCGGAAGTAGGTGTTTACTCTTGTGATTTTTCAGTTTTTGTCGATTTTTTCAAAAACGACTCTAACGATTTTTTTAAACTCTACATTTTTATTACATTTTGAATGTGTATTGATGTGAGATAGGTGATTTTATTAACTCCTATTTTAAATAAAACACCCGGTATATTATTACATTTTCGAATTCACCTTAAAATTCTAGAGAAAATTTGTCTCTTCAACTAACGCTCTATTTTGTACCGTTTTTGTAGAATTTGCAATTTTTGAAAATTTTTTACAAATTTTTAAAAATTAAAAATGAAATTTTTGACTAATTATAAGATCACTGTAAAAGGAAATTGTGTGAGTGTATCACACCAGATTTTTTGTGAATAAAATGCAAAATATTTATTACAGTTGTTAAGCTATTTCTATCTTAAACAAGCAACAAATTCAAGTAAAGTAGTATCAAATGAAGCAAATTTTTTTCTCTTTCCATTGCTAGCACTATCAATTCAAGCGACAAGCAGAAATCTGCATACATATATATGATTTCCCATGCTATTTCCCTATATTCGCACCTTAAGTGAAGCACTCGGTATATGAACACGGTGCAGAGCAACGTAGAAGCTACAGACGTAACTTCCGTTGATCTTTCAGATATGATGATTTGATGAATAACCCTAAACAACGAAAAGTAAAAGAAGTAAACGATTGTGAATGAGGGAATGGATGATTTTATTTGCAATGTTGTACCATTTTACAGTTTTATATGCATTCAGGACTATTATTTCTAAAAAAGTAAAGTTCAGAGCGCTTCATTCCACACGTAGGAACATGGCCTGAGACTCGGCGAGTCAGGGTAGCCGAAATATCTCTTTCGGAAACCCAGTCATCTGGCACACCATTAACGGCGTACTGTGTGATGTGGTTAGCATCACGCCTTCGACAGCTGCCTTACTTTCCCTACTTCCGCAACCGAGGTTTCGGTACCCAATTTTTAAAGCGACTGGGTGGGCCGCCCGCCAGTTGCCAGATATGGTAATTGAACCCCGCACCGTAGCACCGCTGTCGAACTCCATAGTCGCTCGGCCACGCTGGCAATATTCCTAAAAAAAGCAGGTACAATTTATACATGGTTATTTATAACGTACGGCGGTTATTAAAAGACTATGTAGAGCAGCTCAAAATAAGTTTTTTTTTATCGAACACGTCCTAGTTATGACGATATTCCTAGATGGCTTTTAGACACCTAAAGTGGGGCCCATAACCTACTAGTGAGGTAAAAATCATAACCGACAAATGAGATAAAAACCATGTCACTCACTACTGTATTGTTGGTAGTACTATAAAATTCGAGATTTGCAGGTTAAGTTTCGCGTCAGTCTATGTCAAATAACAACAAAACATACTAACCTCAAATATAACATAGACTGACAATACACTTCAGTACTGCCAAAGGTATACCACGAATCACAGGCGACTATTTTAGTAATTAACGTATTAAGAGGGGTAACCCAGTCTTAACATTCGAGCATATTTTTACCACTCAAGCGAGCGCAGCGAAGCGAGAGTGGTAATTTATGTGAGAAATGTTAAGACGGTTACCCCTCGAAATGCGTTCATTAGTTTATTGTTAATTGAGGCAATAATTTTAAATCAATAATAATTACTAAAAACTGCTAAATCGAAATCGGACTACCATGAATATGTGTGACGTATATAGTGCATGCATGTTAAATGAGTGGATGCATGTTAAATGTATCTTAACATTCGAGGACGCGAGTGCATGCATGTTAAATGAGTGGATGCATGTTAAATGTATCTTAACATTCGAGAACGCGATCATGTTAAACAGTGTTTAACATTTCAATGAACAATAAATAAATTTATTTCATGTCTCGATACTTCCCAATTTGTCACTATGACTTTTCATGGCTGTCAATACAAAATTTATGTTTTCTAGATATTTATTGAGAATAAAATTTTGTATGGCACGCTTGTGTTATTACAAATAATTCAGTCGAGCTCAACTTTTCTCTGATGGATTATTTGTAATACAACGCACTTGTACCATAAATAACTATTTCCTTCTAATCTTCTGATCAAAACTCAATAACAAGAAAGTTACAGGAATTTAAAGTTAAATCAATTAATGGTAGTAACTTAAGTTTTAAATTTTAAATTGGAGATATTTGAGAGTTAATTAAATAATGTTTAGTTCAAAAATTAATAAAAATTCAATAACATAAAAGTTACGGTTATTTAAAATTTTCTTAAACTGCCCCCAATTTTTGAGCATTCTAAGAAAATTTTAAATAGCTGTAACTTTTATGTTATTACATTTTCATTTATTTTAAAACTAACTCTCAAATATCCCCAATTTGAATTTAAAACGCGAGTTATTATAATAGTTTGCAATGAATAATAAACTTACAATAACAACAACAGTGGTGACACTTAATGAATTCTAAAATTTGCTATTGACATTACTACTATTTTCCATGGCCAACCCTTATGTAATTTCTTTTTGAACACACCGTATATAATGACTATAATTCTACAAATTTGCTGTAACATAATAAACCCAAGTCCGTTTTCACTCAAGAGCGCTTCTGAGTCGTAGATTTGTAATATACCACTCTCTCGCGGGTGATATTACAAATAATATTAGGTCAAATATACCCTTTTATTATTAACAAGAAGCAGTATCAGGTATAGCTCCTTAAGTACTTACCTTACTTCTTAATGAAATAAATCGAAATTAACGGATCTCATCTCAATTTGACACTTTGAATTATGACATGTGATTTTAGTTTTTTAATACCTCGGCTAGTCAGTTTAATAAGCAATGAGAATCCTTGTTTCCAGCTGGATGAGTAAATGTTCAACTAACAACTTTTTATTGTAGTTGAAGACTTAATTACTTTAAAATATAATAATTATTTGACCTCGTTAATCAAATACACTCTTTAGGTACTACACAAAATTGAACTTATACTTCAGTTCGTTAGTATCTCTTGGCAGTTTGATCTGACATTAAAAAA
The DNA here is from genome assembly GCA_940337035.1 of Agriotes lineatus. Lineage (NCBI taxonomy): Eukaryota > Metazoa > Arthropoda > Insecta > Coleoptera > Elateridae > Agriotes > Agriotes lineatus. The sequence goes on from OW679194.1 coordinate 143,086,373, forward strand.
ATTAGACAGATAATGTCAAAATATTTTAATCAAAGGTGTAAAAATCCAAACTTGATTTAAATTATGTTTCTAAAATATCCTAATCCAAAAATATAAATTTCGAATTATAATGACCGAAATACGTCGAGTACTCGAATCACTCTAAAAATTTAGAAAATTAAGTATTCTAAATTAATTTCTAAATATACAGGGTGTTATGGAAATGAATGCAAATATTTTGTCCCGTGATAGAACTCGCTAAACTGAACAACTTCTCCATTTACTATTTTTTCGAAAACGCCCTCAAAACTAAGTTAAAATTTAAAACAATTTTACTCTAAAAATGCATTCCCGCGTAGGGAATATTATTTTTATTTAATGACACAAAACACAAAAACATTTGTGTGATATGCATACCAACAAAAACTGCATAGGTACTGATAAAACCTTTAGTTCACATCACTTTATCAATTGAGGTAGGTAAGTTATTGACCGCATGTTTTTTGTGCAAGAACTTTGCCGTTTCAATATACTTGTGTCGTTCACCTTTAACTCAGATTTTCTTACCAAGCGGCTCGTCAAATTTAGGGGAGATTATGCGATTAAATGAAAAACGATAAATAGAAAAGTTATCATTTTCGTGAGCTCTATCACTGGTTAAAATATTTGCACTCATTTCCTAACACCCTGTATAATTACAATTATTTAAATGATTTGCTATATACTTCTTAATGTTACTGAAGAAATGGACACTAATCTTCTGATAGTACCTCTTGTACCTGAGTGTTATCCCAGCTCCTACTGGATGCTAGTCAGCACACAGCTCCTTGGTTGTTTACGACCAAATAAAAACTCATTGTAGCTCTTTGACCTCTTTATCGTGTGGATAGACAGTTCAACAGCATACCACAAACACTCACTTGCACTTTTTTACTGGTTTCAAAGTAAAATACCACTTTAAATGGCTTCAAACAATCTTGAATTCTATTTTGAATAATACTTGTGACCCACAGTCAAATTTGATCGTAAAGAATACTATATTGCTATTACGTATCAAATATTCAATTATTATTCTTCACAATTAATGGGAATTTAACCCTTAACGTGATTATTTATCGCCGATTATAAATTCAAGTTATTTTTTCTACTTCATGTAAACAACCACTCTAGTTGCCTATTACAACCCCACCAGTTAAAACATACAACTGTTATATCACATGATACCGATTGGATTTCTGGATATTATTATTAAATTAAATTCATCATTCATGCGGTATGGATGGAATCTTCTCAGTTTCACTGATCTGCCGAATGTTCCAATTATTGCTGCACTCGTTTAAAATCAGTTTGCCATTTAACTAATACTACCAAAATTTATTAAAATTGAATCAAATTGCTCTGAAACCCAAACGGCACATCAACTAGAGGCTCATTCTTATTTCAGTACAATCTGCCGAAGAATTCCGACCATTTTTTACTAATTTACATTTTTTGCCGCAACCGCTCAATCAATCGCGATTAAACCAAAATTGTACGAAAGGTCTCGTGAAACTGCACCACTTTTGTAAAAACAGCAACCGCTTTGAAGTTAAAGGAATGTCGGAAAATTCAGCTTAGTGAAGGTGTTCCGTCCCGCCAGATGCATGTAAACATTGTATCTCGAGGGCATACCTAACTGCGCAAGTTTGTGTGGAATAAAAAGACCTGAAAAGCTGAAGGCAAGATTGGAAGTCTTCCTTTGTCTGTAATTCTCGATTAGTGTTCATGATACCAATAATACCCGTTAAGCGACCGTATAACCACGGAGCACGGTGGTGTAGTAGTACAGAGTTCGAAACTGGGTATCGAATGTATCTTTTTTAATTATTGAAGGATTCGGATACAAATTTCTATCCATTGTCACCTCTAAATGTAAAGTACCAGATTATAGGAGTCTTCTGCGCCCACAGTGAAAGCATATTTTTTAAATTAATGGGTATCAAGGAAGGAGCGTCTCCAAGAATGGACGGCAAAAACCAATGCATCCCAACACTGTGTCCAAGTATCTAGAAGGCGCTTGCGCCCTCTCATCTTTTATTGATTATTACTTTTATTTTTATTAATTTATTACTGCCAAACTTAAACACGAAAAGCTCTCAACTCAACAACATCAAATCAACAACTCTTCAGCTCTTCAGCCAAAAGAGCACGTTTCCGACCATGGGTTTATATTCACTTTTTTATGTTTTAACGTCCCCTATAACCTCCTTAAGTTTGGCACCATATTTTTGAAACATCCTATAAACAGACTTACTATAAAAGTGTGGTGTTACAAGCTATATTCAGCGTAAAGGAAAAACAATTATTCGGGCTAGTAATAGTGATTTTACCTTCATGAGGACCACAATGCAAATTCAGAACGAGCTTTTGTAAGCGAGTTTATCAAAATATGCAAACGCCAAATGCAACAGGCATCCCTTATAATTTACGTGAAGTACGTAATTAACATTTCAGAGCTAGAACTTTGTTACCTCACGCTATCAAAGCTGTGCTCTGGTAAGTAGATTAGAGTAGATGCAGAACTGTTTTAAAATTCCGTTTATACTTACAGCAGATTAAGTTCTTATTACAATTTTCAGATTAATCTCAAAATCTTTTTATTTGAACTTTAACTGATTATACCAGTCGCGGTCATAATACAGGGTGCCCGTTTTTCGAGCTTAAGCATGGGGATCTCAGTTATCTTAAGATATACGAAGTCTATTAAATTGGGGCAAAGTTTCGTATTTTTGTGCTTATTAATAATGTAAAGAAATTTAACCTACCATTTTTCGTTTTCCAAATATCACAAAAGAACTGAAAATTTCAATTTTTGTTTTATTTTTTTAACCAATCAACTTAGCCATTTCTAACCAAAACATTATTTAGACACTTTTCAACAAGGAGTTCAAAACTAATATTATAGTTGCTTTAGCGCTTAAGATAGCGAAAAATCGATAGTCAACTTTTTCTTTCTTTTGGACGCCATATTGGATTTTCTTTTCTTTGATGCAGATTTTTTGCTGATTACAAAAATGTATAACACTTTATGTTTTAGGTTTCTAAACATTTTTGAAGATTTTTATGAAAACAGAAACACCACCAAATTTTATTAGAATGAAAAAGAAAATAAGAGCGCTGGAAGCAAAATTGACAAAACTATGTAATATTTATTTTAAAAAATAAACTAAAAGCAATGAAAACAAACAGCACAATAACAGCACAAAGTAAATAATTAAAATTTAAAGCAGATACTTAAACGGTCCGTCGTCCAACGTTAAACAAAACTCGGCTCGTTTTCTTAAATTGGCATTGCCATCCCGATTTCTCATCTTCTGGTCTGTCCCAAAGAAGTATGATATTTTGCTGCAGTTCCTTTATGTAATCAGTAAAAAATGTCCTTAAAAAACAAGATAACTATCCGTAGTATTTTTTTTTAATGTATGGACCAATAACTGTTTCATCCAATAAACCGACCAATACGTTTAGTCCAAAGCGCACCTCTCCGAAGTCTCCGTTCTTGATAAACCCGGAAATACCATACGTGCTCGTTATATAAATTGAACATTCCCGAATTGGTAAATTTCGATTCAAAAGTCCATATGATGTTATGAAGGAAATGTGAATTTTTCTGCATCTGATCCAACAAAAATCCTTAGAATGCTTTCCTTATCTCCAGGATGTAGGGTTTAAGTTGGAAGAATTTTATAAGGTCGAGTCGATAACGATGCCTGTTGAGGGTTCTCCATACTACTTGATGTTGCAAATTCAACTGCGCTCCAATTGTTCTTGTTGATATGTTGTAATTTTCTTGGATTTAGTGAACAAAGAGCGAAAATATCGTTAAAAATAACACTAAAAATAATTGAGATTTTACCATTTGTAATATTTCTTTTTCGTTTTAAATAAATCTACCACCATAATTCTGTCTAGGTCGCCTGAATGAACCATGCTGACCCAAATTGCCCAAAGGCATAAAAAATAACCGATAGTTAGCTGATGTCTTTCTGAGAAACGGTATTATTTGAGCATAATAAATTTCTAACATATCTCTTGGTTCTTCATTAGAAAAAGGCAATATATTTTAGTAAATAATACTAGAATGTTGAGCTATAGAGTTGTATTAAATATGTCAACCAATGAACATGAAATCTAACCTCACTATAAACATAATAACCAGAAGCTTATGTATCCACGCAATTAAATCTAGTGATACTACTTGTTGTCAATGGTTTCCATTTACAGTTCAGTATTAAAAAATAGACTGTATTTAGTATAACACTACATCTCTACATCCCTGTGAATGGTCCTTTTCCCGCCGGAATTAGCTGTTTGAATAAATTTTTTTCTACAAAACTTAATTTTACAGAACAAAAATGCTAACAAATGAAATATACCGGGGGCGAGGGTTGCCATATTTGAAAATAACAATTTCTGGACAAGATTACGAAATAGGGGGGGGGGGGAGGTTGCTCGTGGGGAAAATGTTATAAGTTACTTTATTTTTTATCAAGTTTTGTTCATTTCTTCGTAGGTAATTATATAAAATACTAGAAACTAAATACGGAAGGGGCCATAATTATATATAACAGCAATAAGATAACATGAACAACAAAATAGAATGCTTGAGTAAGAAAGAGATGACCATTACTCAATCAATACGTGTTATTTTCGTGTTCATGTTATCTCATTGCTATTATATATAATTGTGGCCCCATCGGTACAACCGAAACACATTAAACTATTATTCGCAAATGAAACTAAAATTAATTTTTTGTTCTCCTGCATGAAAACTGTTCTTCCACTCAACCCAAAACGGTATGATCACGACCTCCTCGACTTTTCCCGACCTCCTAGAATAAACTGCCATTTTATAATTAGAAAAAACGCTTCAAAACAGTAGAATACAAAAATACGTATGTAACTCGTACGAAAGAGGACTTTTAGGCTCACCTGTATTTATGTGCCTCGCTGACTGTGCTCGCTTGGCCATAAACTGCGGCTAGTTCAAAAAAGTTCTTAATTTCGTACTTATAACATAAATAGCTATTTTCGACGACTGACATCGAAAGTAGATTTTCCTAACTGTCATTTGAGTACAGAAAGTTGACATTCGCAGCTGAGCGAGCGTTTTCAGAATGTCTTTGAAAACGCTTGTCATTTTTTTTAAATAATCTCGGCATGTGTCGTAGGCTACGCGAATAATTTAAAATGTATTGTCAGTTTATTCTTTTAATAAAATGAAGTAATATGATTATTTGCGCCTTAATAATATGCTCAGTCGTCGCAAAAATAGTATGTTTTTTTTTTAGCTAAAAGTGCTTTTGCCGTTTTTGCATGGTTGCTCGTTAAGGTGCAGCTCAGCCATATTCATGCGCAAGCGGTAAGAATGCCCTTTCAGCTCTTAACATACAATACACAGGAATACTAATACCAAGATCTAAAAAAAAATGTAAATTTTACAGTATGTGGTTATTAATATATTAGACACTACTTTTACCATTATTTCACGTTTACATCTGTTTCTGCTGCAGCAGCGGTAGTTTCATTTGGATTCTTGTATCAATCATATTCCTTGGAACTTGGTATTTGTTTTAACTTTTACTGATAGGTATTCAATGTGGATAAGGTATTATTCGCAAAAACCCATAATTAACCGCCTATTAAAAAAGTCTTTAGAACCCAAATTCCAGAATAGCGAATAGTTAGATACTTATTGGATTCACAATTTTGGTTAAACTAGTTGTAAATTATAGTGAGATATTGAACCAGAATTTGCAAAAATCGCTCAAAAGCGGTAAAACGTAACCTTTTCTTTGGAAATCGGGACATTTCGGGACAGCATTTCGTTGCGAGGCAACTAGTTCCAAATGGGTACAATCCTGAAAATCGGGACGTATGGCAACCCACGTAGTAGGGGCAATAGGGTGCCTGCCATGTTAAAAACACAAATGATGAACTAACGCTCTGATTTATATGAGAGATCTCGATATAAAATTGTTATACAATTCTGGATATCATAATTTTTGATCGTAATTGGCCGATTTTCGTAAAACTTTCTAAAACTATTACCGCCAAGATTCCAATTGATCAATTGAATTTCTTCCTCGGTTGTGCTTGTTAAGAACCCCTGACAGCAAATACAACTAACTTCAAACTTTTAACATGGGCACATATTCTTCAAAATAAAAAATATTTTGGGAAATATGCACATTCCCTCTTGAGCAAAATCTAAATCTGTTGATAGAAATACCAGGTAACAGAAAAATGGAAATAAACGCGAATAAAATCAAAGCAATAAAGATATGAGAACAAAATAAAAAGTTAGATATAGACATTTAAAGAAATATATTAGATCAGATAGAAACCTTTAAATATTTGAGAGCAACAATACAAGAAAATTAAAAAATGAAAGAATTAGTTAGCAAAAAATGAGTAGGTCAATAAGAATGCACCGTGTTTTTAATAAAACATTCATAAGCAAAAAGAAAATAAGCAGTAAAACTAAAATGACAATTATAAGGCGATCTATAGGCCAATGCTAACATACCGAAGCTGGATATTCAACAATATGATGAAAAGCGAATCAAGGCAATGAAGATGAAATACTTACATTAAAAGTCTTGTTCAAACAAATGGGTTTTCATAAATTTGGCCTACTAATTAATACAAAATCTAAAGTTTAGTAGTTTCCAAGAACATTATTAGAAATGATAGTTACCTACCTTCTTATAACATATAAACGTAGTGTTATTGTGTTAATTTAATTAGTATTAGGTACGTTTATCACGATGTCAATCTCAAACGCGTGTTCCGTCAAAAATGGATTTTCTAGACCGGGTCTTGGGATTAATTAGCTAATTATGACCAATTTCTGATTGCGCCTTGAAGAGTTCCACGCACCTTTAAAATCAAAGACAAGACTTTGACCTAAATTTTTTGCAAAGTGGAGTCAAGATCAGAAGCTATATGACCTCCATTTCTTATGTTTGGAGTTACATCACATAAAGATGTGATGTAATGCAGCGTTACACTTTTAGCAATTTGCTGACGTATTCTGTGCTAATTCGCTAGCTGAAATAATAATTATGAGACTAATCTAAATTTCGCAATTGTGCTCCAGTGACCTATTTCGCCCTAGACAATAATGCGAATTACTAATGAATTAGCGATCGAAATCGTCCCGTTTCGGCGGTCGAGCAGGTATCATACGCCTGTTGGAGTAGCATAAATTATGCAAAAGAATTGCCGCGCTTTAAGCAACCACGTTTCTTTTTATAGCACTAGCTGAGTTTTTGACCAGCTTCGTCTTCTACATTTAGATTGAATATTTATAGAAATGAGAAAAATTAGAATTCGCTTATTTGTTAACATTCGTTGTCTAGAAGCTCAAACTGAGCCCAAGGTGTGCACCTCAGAAAACGAATTCAATCGTTAATGAAATATATCCCTGGAGTGGCGACCTAGTCCAGAGGTCTCTCGAACGTTAGGTTAACTAGTATTCAAACTGAAAGTGACAACTTGGATATACGCAATTACCGTCTAATAGGTTTTCAGGGGTATCTTTTAATTTAGTTGCATGGTTAAGAATTTAATTTTCAAATCGCATTTCGTGTAGATTGTGCTAAACTGGATGTTTAAGTTACAGGGCGCTAATACAATGATTTAAATTAATTGTTATATTATATCAAGAGGGGGAAGTTGTATTGAGGTGTTGTATATTCAACAGCTTTATAAACCAACAGTTTAAAAACACATTGTTTAAGTTCTGATACGATCTAAAAATATGGACATTACCTTAAAATCATTATAATAAATATCTAATTAGAACTATATTTTAGATTTTGAAATGGCTATAATTACCATTGCAACCAAAAAGCAGTTATGTATAGAATTCTTTTAAATCAACTTATTTTATCTAGTTTCTAATCGCCAAGGAAGAGATACGAAGAGGAAAGAAAGTAAAGGTGGGTTACAAAAAGGTTCGAATTGAGGGAGTAGACTACAACATATATGGGATGAGATAGAAAAAGGAGTAATAGAGCAACCAAAAACCCAGAAGAAAACAAAAAACAAAAGCAAAACAACGACCGTGCGCGAACATGGACAACGAGTAAGGAAAACGAAACACAGATAAGGAAGAGATAAAATACCGGAAAATAGGAAGATGGAACGTAAATGTATAACCGGAAAAGAAGAAGAATTAATAAATGAAATAGATAAGTTAAATATTGATTATCTAGGATAAAGGAAACAAAAAAGGGAAATGGTACCGTGAAATTACACAATGGATATTGGATGTTATGGGCGGGTGTGAACAAAGAAAATTTTGCTAAAACCGGAGTAGTAATGACCAATTTTTGCCAGGACTTACAAAAACAACTGGATGAAAGCAAGTGTAACGTTATTATAATAGGAGGCTTAAACGGAAGAGTGGGAAATAAAAATGAAGGAACAAAATGTTGCCTGGGAAAGTATGGTGAAGAAACGAAAAACTCAAACGGAGAGAGAATTCTGAATTTCTGCATAGAGAATGAATTAACTGTGTCAAATTCGCATTTCCAACACAAAGAAATTCACACGATCACAAGAGAAATAAAGAGCAGGGGCGAGAATCTATAATAGACTACTTTTTAGTAGGAAAGGAATTACGAAGAAGAATAAAAGATATAAAAGTTATGAGAGGACCGGAAATAGGGAGAGACCACTTTCTGATGATAATGAAATGTGGCAGTGGCAACCAGATCAACCCGGAGAGCAAAGGAAGAGAAATATAGTAAATAAAAAAATAAGATGCTATAAACAGTCGGGTGTGAGAGCGAGGATACGGAAGCTCTAACCTTCCGCCTTGCAGGCCAAGCTCCTTCATGGGGTGTTAGTGCCTCACCATTACCATTATAAACTGGGAGAAGCAGAGACTAGAAAAAGTTGACGGAGGTAAACTCACAAGAAACAACATCTAAAATATGGGGAAAATGCAAAGGTATAATACTAACGAGTCCAGAGCAAACGTGTGGAATATCAAAAATAACAAATGCAGAAGGACAAAGAATACATTGGCGGATGGAAGAAATGAAGCAGGCTGTTAAGAAGAAGAAACTAAAATGGAAAAAATATCTAAACACGAAAAACCAAAAAGACTACGAGAAATATAAATCGGAAAGAGCAAAAGTCAAGAAACTGGTGAAAGAAGAAAAACAAAAGACCTGGGCGGACTTCGGAAAGAAAATGAAAACAGCACTCAAAGAAAACCAGAAATTATTTTTTGAACAATAAGAAAAGAGAGAAAAAATGTTGAAAAATATTAAAAATGAAGATAACGAAACTTTAATAGAAGAAGGAGAGATAATGGAGAGATGGAAAAGATATTTTAAAGATTTATTGGAAAGAATGTACCTAAAAGTAGAAAAAAAGAAAAACTAATCACCTCGAAACCTAGAGAGCGTAGAAGAACAACAACAAGTGGAAGATATAACTATAGAAGAAATAAAACGCTGCAATATGTAAAATAAAATTGGGAAAGGCGCCAGGATACGGTCAGGTAACGGTCGATATGCTAAAAGCCGGAAATGAAGAAATGGTAAAGCTAATAATGAACAAGGTACTGAATACAGGAGAAGCGTCAGAAGATTGGAAAATCGGAATAATACACGCCAGAATATTAGAAAACAGAATAAAAGGAGTGTTGGAGGAAACTCTTGAAGACTCACAATATGGCTTTAGACCCAACAGGGGCGTGACAGATGTATTCGTAATATTCGTTATCCGACAAATAAGTGAAAAGGCAATTGAGGAGAACACCTGTGCTTTATGGACCTACATAAGGCCTTCGATAAAATAAATAAAAAGAATATTTGGAGAATACTAGAAAAAAGAGGTGTAGGTGAAAAGATGATAAATGGTGTAAAATCCTTATATGTACAAGCAAACGAGCAACTTTGTTAGAGTAAAACATGAAACATCACTGTTCGAAACTAAAAAAGGAGTTAGGCAGGGACGCATATTGAGCCCGTTACTTTTCGCTGTGGTGCTATAGTCTAGTAAAATGGTGTTCAAAAAGAGCTTAAAGTGGAAAGTTCTGGTGTAATTGTTTTGAGTGATTTACTTTATGTTTTTTAGGGTGCTGAACACGAATCTGAAGTTGTCTAACAAAATTTTTTTCGGCAAATATGAGAAATCATAAAAAAACTACTAAAAATCACAGTTTTTTTTTGTTTTTGGTTTATAACTTGCAAAATAAGCTTTTTACGCAAAAGATGACCCTATATTAAAATAAAGACGAGAAATTTTCCTACAATTCATGTTGGTATAATTTTTTTGTACGACATATGGTTTCCGCGCTAAGAGGCGTTGAAAAACTGCCGAAAATCAGTTGATTTTGGAAAATAGCAAAAAACATATTTTTTACAGCCTTTCCGTTCATAGCACTAAAAGTAAGCATTTCTCTGTAAATATTATCCTATACTTTGAAATAGCAGATAAAATTCTGTACAATTTATGTGTAAATAATTTTTTCGGGCCTTCAATAGTTATGAGAAAAGCAATGACGAATGCATGAAGTAGTCAGTCGCCTCCTTATTGAAGGCATATACTTAAATGCACAATTATATGTGTGCGTAGATATGTAAGACGTTAACCTTAGGTTATATAAGTGCAACAAAAAGATAAACAGCGATTCATGGTTGATTAATATGAGAACTGTGCAATGTTAAACAATACATATAATAACATGGGTATATAGGTAGGTATTTTATAAAACGCTTATTATTAAATGATTATTGACATTGAAGTGAACCTCGTCAGTCAAACCAAGCCCTCTTGGTCAAAGGTTCCATGATTTCTGCAGGGATGCCTTCCAGTTCTTCTACATCTAAAAAAATAAATTAAATATAATTAATGACTTAGTTTTAATTGTTTGAACATTGAATAGTTGTATTAGGATACATATTTTGTACACATAAATAAAAGTGAATGAGTAAAAAAATAAAGGTGAAATGGAATTATTTATGCATAGTTACCTTCAAGTACTTCAGGAAGTTCCGGGTCATCCCCGTATTCTTCGATTTCAGTAAGAGGCATGTTATTGCAACTGGTTTCGCAGTTCACACACATATTGGAGCACTTGAGGCCTGCTTTTTTCATCCACAGTTTTTCTGACAGGTCTTCTTGCATTTGCAAGAAATAAGTTTCAAAACGGCTTGAGGTGCTGGTGGTTCTAGCGTGGTTACTGGCTCCAGACCATCTGTGGTTTTCTTCCAACCCCATTGTTGAGGATCTTCTTCATTCCCAAGCCAGCCTCGGCAGGTCGAAAGTGTTCACAGATGCTTGCTGATTCATAGATTTTCATTGTTCTATGGAAGTGAGTAAAGCTGTATATATACTGTTCGGTGGAGCATTGATAAATGGCACGCAAGCAGCAAAGGTTGTGTCACAAAGGAGACCACGTGTGGTTTGCTCCATGAAACCACTCCATCCTGGAATGCTGGGCACATCTTTCCACTTGCTGTAAAGCCAAATTAGGTCCGCCAAACAGGGTGTGATAGTATCGGATGAAACAAAAAACTTTTGGAAATCTTTTAAGCCAGGAGAACCTGCTTTCTCAAAAATTTTCAAGGACACAGAGCCCCTCTCGCCAACTAGTTGAGCTGGTAGTATTTTCTTCACTCGGAGGACAATTCTCTGATCTGGAGCAATAGCATTTCTTGGGATTATCAAATGTATACACCCCATTGCATGAAAGGTATTTACCCATCCAGTGTACGAGTGTTAAAATTCGTGTTGTCATGAACGGATTGATGGAAAGCTGTGGAGTCTATTTGTAAAGATGGTCTCATGATTACTGACACTTCCAAACGAACAGCTTCAGAATAAGAGGTGCAAAGTCCCAAGGCTGACATAATATCAATTAGCTTTCGTGACCCATACTTCTTATAAAAAAAAAGCTTATAGTCCAATTTGTAAAGCAAAGAACTAGGTCTGACAACGCTAATAAAACTGTGAAATGGCTAAAACTTTATTTCATTTATTACTGTCGTCACGGTTCTTCTTCAGTATCAGCATTTCAAAGAAAAGATTGAGAACCTCAGGAACAAGGCTTTCATTTTCGTGCAAGAAAGAATCTGGAGGGGGATAATCATCGACGACATACGCTACAGATCTTATCTCTTCAAGAATTATAACAGCCGCTGTTTCAACAAATCGAAGACGTTTTTCGGAGTACCACGCATCTGGCCAGTATGTTTGAAACATACGATCGTATTCTGTTTAATCTTTGATATGATTACATCCTCCCTTCCTCCCCATATATCTCCAGTAGATGGTGTATTACTGTTTTCCATTGAGGAATGTATTCACCCTCTATCTGAGCTATTAACTGGTCTAATGAAAACTGACATTCCTCATCACTGTTTTCCATAAAAATAAAAATGTTCTCCCAATTTCTTTAGCATAAGGGTCAACCTTGTTTTTCACATCAACCTTGGGCTTACCAATGTACAAATTTTTTAAACAGTTATCATGGTACTAACAATCAGCAGCAATATATGTTCATATCTCTATCAGCAGAAAGAGGGGGAGCTGAAGGTCACAAGATAGTCCGCTAGCTCAATACGTTACATACCTGTTTTATTATATTGATAAAAATACACAGTTTTCATACTAATCACCCATGAATCGCTGTTTATCTTTTTGTTGCACCTATATAACCTAAGGTTAACGTTTTACATATCTGCGCAGACGTACAATAATGCATTTAAGTATATGCCTTCAATAAGGAGGCGACTGACTACTTCATGCATTCGTCATTGCTTTTCTCATAACTATTGAAAGTACGAAAAAATTATTTACACATAAATTGTACAGAATTTTATCTGCTCTTTCGAAGTATAGGATAATATTTACAGAGAAATGCTTAGTTTTAGTGCTATGAACGGAAAGGCTGTAAAAAATGTGTTTTTTGCTATTTTCCAAAATCTACTGATTTTCGGCAGTTTTTCAACGCCTCTTAGCGCGGAAACCATATGTCCTACAAAAAAATGATATGAATATTAATCGTAGGAAAATTTCTCGTCTTTATTTTAATATAAAGTCATCTTTTGCGTAAAAAGCTTACTTTACAAGTTATAAGCCAAAAACTGAAAAAAACTGGGATTTTTAGTGGTTTTTTTATAATTTCTCATATTTGCCGAAAAAAAATTTGTTGGACAACTTCAGATTCGTGTTCAGCACCCCAAAAAACATAAAGTAAACCACTAAAACCAATTACACCAAAACTTTCCACTTCGAATTACCATTTGACTGGACTACTAGGCGCGAGAATAAAGGAAGCGAAAAAAGTCGTAAAACAATACAAAGTAGGCCACTGGAGAATGGAAGATATAAAAATCACAGAACTGATATATGCAGACGATTTAGTGCTGATCGCTAACAAAGAAAAACACTAAACGAAAACCTAAGGATGTACAATAACTCGCTGGAAGCTTTCGAGAAGCAATGATTATCAGTAAAAATAAAAAAGAACATCAAATACATGTGGGAAACGTTCTAGAACAAATCGGCAAGTTTAAATATTTAGGAACAAAAATAGCACAAGATGGAACATTGGAAAATGAAATAAAGAAAAGGATAGGAATGACAAGAAGACTTTTCAACGCAATCAAGAACACGTTTTTGGGTAAAAAAGGAATGGCGCAATATATAAGGACAGAAATATTTAAAAGGGTAGCCACCCCAATCTTGTTACGTATATGGGTTGGAAACATGTGTTTTATCACAAAAGCAGAAAAGCATCTGGAAACTAAACCAATATTAGATACGATAGAAGAAGGGCAGTTAAGATGGTTAGAGCATGTAATGAGGATGAGAGAAGATAAGACGGTAAGAAGAATATTTCCAGCACGCACACATAAAAAGAAAACGAAAGGAAGACCGAGAAATACGTAGAGGGAAAAAGTTAGAAATGCAGTCTTTAAGAGAGACGTAGAGTGGAGGGAAGTGAGGCGTAAAGTGCAAAACAGGAAAAAATGGACCTTACACCCGCAAGGGTAGAAAGATCCTAGAAGTAAGTAAGTAAGTAAGTTATCTAGTTTCTTACTATAAAATCTAAAATACTTCAAAGTTTAATGTAGACAGTTTTAACTCATATCAAAGAGTACTACATAGTACTCTTTGCTCATATATAGCTAGTTTTGGAAAAAATAAGAAACACATATTTTTCAAACTTCATATTTGAATATATCTTTTAATTTAGACCATCGTAGTGGCGTAGTAGGTAGAGTGCCAAACTTGCAATAAGCAAGTACATACTTGGTCCGAATCCGTAGATAGGCGATTCCTTTTCCGCAATCCGTTGCATCGGCACCGAACTGGGTGGCCATTTGACTTTGGGATACAATTAATGTCGCTCTCCTCTAAAGACTGGTGTATAAAGTGGAGTAACAAGACTACACACAACGTATACGCCCATAATTCCCATTAGTATTTTAGAATAAATAAATTTTAGGTTTGACCCTCTAAAAAGTTTCCTTATAACACTGTAATTTCACTTGTAAAATTTCAGTTAGTTTGGTTAATATTTAGAGGTCCCCACACTTTTGGGGCTAATTTTGAATTTTTGAGCCTTCGCGCTAGTGGGAGGTGGCTAGTCCTACAAGGCTCGTAAAGCTGATATATACGCATAACAGCTAGAAATGCTGGGTCTGCTTTTCACCACGATGCAGAATGATAACGACATATAATAATTGCAAGGTGATTTATCCAAATTTAGTCATTTCACACATTTCTGGTATTTCAAACTCTCCCGCCGTGGCTGACAAAAATAACAGTAAACATGAATCGGAAGATGAATTCGTTGCACCGGCATGCAAAACTTGTGAACTTGTTGAACTTAAACGGAAGCGTATTGTATCTTCAAAAATTTTAGCTGTGCTCGGCCGGGCTAATACTAGTATCTGAAGGTCAACAATAATTTTGGCGTCTGTAACCAACAAAGCCTGATGTTCTACATCTACCGCAGTTCTTTCCAAGAGTTCCTTCCACCGACAACGCCAGAAACGTCGTCGTAAAGCTGCACACATAATTAAAGAAGATAATCAAGCCATCAAATCAGTTGTTCACTGGGCTGGTAAGCTGTTATCAGATGTGACAGGCGTTGATAAAGTGGCACGGCTACCTGTTCTAGTTTCTTCTTTAGTTGAAGGTACAAGTAAACTTCTTGGTGTTCCAAAGTTGAAATCTAGGTCTAGCCAGGCAGCAGTTGAGGCAGTACGTGAATAGTTGCAGTCATGGAACTGCGATTCTATGATCGTCGGTATGTGTTTCTATACGGCTGCTTTGAACACCGCAAGATTGAATGGAGCCTGTACAATTCTGGAGCACCTCATTGGAATAAATTTGCTGTCGATGGTATGCCGACACCACATGTTAGAAGTGATCATTTCAGATGCCGTTAACGTGTGTTTTGGTGTGTCTACTGGACCAGATATTCTTATTTTTATGAGGTTCCGGGACAATTGGTCCAATCTCAACCATGACTCTAATCTACAAGAAACTCCTTTAATATCTCCATCAGAGCTTCAGAAGGAATTCATATGTAAACAATTAGAAGAGAACCATCCTCGGGACGACTACACGGGGCTTCTTACCCTTGCAGCATTAATGACTAACTGCTCTAATTCGAAAGCCTGGTGCACTTCATAGAGCTCGATGAATGGCAAACGCAAATTATTCTATGAAAATCGGGCTACTGCTATATATAGAAGGAAGCCAAACTGCGTTTCGCCTGACAGCTCATGAACTTAAAGGGACGACTTCAACGATTCAATCGGTTTGTTGTCTGCGTTTACATTGAGTCTTTGCCTACAAGCAGATCTGCAACTGACGCACCAATTAACAATATTGTGTTGATCCAAAGACTCCAAAATTATGATGATGAAACATTGAAAACTGTTGGCCTCACGAGGATGCAGCGCCATACTTGGTATCTAAGCCCAGAGCTAGCAGCGCTTTTTCTTTTCTCTGAACATCTGCCTCCTGATGACAAATCACACATTGTGCAATATAATCTTCAATCAGAACGAGGCGCGCACTTGCTTAAATTATTTCCTCTTACAGTTCGCGATACGTATGGAAATTTGTCGCAGCTTCTTTTAAGTTCTTGATATAGAAAAAAGTTTTCTTAATGGGCCCGTTGAAACTTGGCATGAAACGCAAACATTCAGGAAAGCTGCAAATTTAGTTAAAAACTTGCCTTGTGAGAACTAGTGCGCTGAACGTGGTGTTGCTTTGATTCAGACATTCAATGAGACCACGAATGATGAAGGGCAGAAGCAGTATTTATTACAAGTTTTTGAAAAACATACGAAAGACTTTACTAAGTACAATCGCAGGAACCTTAGACGAATGTAGTTTTATAGTTAAATACCCGTTTTGTATTATTTACTATAATGTTAAGTTAAAATAATAATAATTTCCATTAATCTAAGCACTATTTTTGATATGCTTTAAAAAATTTATTTTAAGATCTTTTCAAGGTCATCAAACATATTTTTGCCATTTAACAAGGTCACTACTTTCATCCAAGTAGTGTGCAATTTAAAGGGACTTGGGGGCCCTAAATACTATTTAATTGAATTAAAACTTTACAAGTGTTACTAAGTTACTGTAGTGAATCGTATAAGAATGCGAGAGTCATTTTTAAACCTTCATTTTTATGGGACACGCTAGCACACACATAACTTGGAGGTAGCAGAAAGGGTGCGCCTTGAGGCTACACAAAAAAATATTATTTAGAACCCTCATTCATCTCTAAAACATGTATTTTTGTATTGATAAAATAAATAACTACCGATATTTAATCAAATTAATTGAACTCACAACTCAAAACGCAGTAATAATAGATGAGGCACATGTAACATGCAGTATAAAAAAAATTACGAGCAGAAAATAACTAAGTGAAGATAGAATAGTCAATGAACTAGTGAAATACGGAAGAAAGCATATTTTCAAGGAAATAACTATTCTCTCCTTTCTAAAAAAAAATCATAGGCAACGGTGGTACACCACAAGACTGGAAAAAAATCATCGCCACTTCTATATTTGAGAAAGGCAACAAAGGAGATCCCATAAACTGTAGAGGGATAAGGATTTATACTAAAACTGTTTACGAGCATCATTAGAATTACTTGTATGGTAAATTAAATAATACCCACTGAAGAACAACAGGGCTTCAGGCAGACTCATTCAACCACAGATCTTCATCATGTGACAAACAAAAGAAAAGACACTAGAGTATAACAAACCAGCCTTCGTATGCTTTATCACCTTCAATACAGTCAGATTACCAGATTGTGGATATCCTAAACGAAGAACAGGTATTACTAAAGATCACACGCATCATACATGAGCTTAACAAAACCAAAACCAAAATAAGAGTAAACAATGAACTTGCCCGACAACACCGCCAATAACGCAAGTGCGTCAAGGGAACAGTCTAAAACTAAATCCTTTCTTGTTCAACCTGATAATAGACAAAAAATTAATAACGTAGAAACAGAAAGCAAAGGATGCAGAATAAATAATGCGGCAAGTAAAATAATATGTTACAGTGTTACTGTCCGAAAACGACCTTTAGCATATGTTGTAGAGATTCCACCTGACAGCAGTAAAATACAATATGCAAATGCAAGAAAAAACGAAATGCATCACCAGCAAAATTGAAGAAGTCGTATTAGGGATTTTTTATCAGAAAATCTTGTTAATAAAAGTTGTTCAAAACCGTTCAAATAAGCTAAATCTGAAATGTCATTAAAAACAAATAAATTAGAAAATCTCTCTCAAACAATTTCTTAAGTCCAGAAAATTCAAATAATAATCTCACAAGTTTGCTATGACTTTATTTTATTCTTTTAATTCAATACAGTAACAAAAAGCAGTGCTTAATTACTTAAATAACAGTATTTTCAACTAAATGCTGGTTTCATTTTTAGTTTTCTGGGGTAGTCTCATTACTTATCCGCTTCAGTCTCGCTTGGTGGTAAAAAGACAGATTATACACAGCTACCCTTATTTCTTATTACATCTTTCTTCTTTATCAACTTCTTTTTTTTCAGAGCATTGAACAATATTCCTGTGCGTCCAAGGTATTTATCTTGAGCTTTATTGCATCTAATTATTATTTGATGTCCTTCACATTGTTAGCGAATAGTAACACTGCCACTTTTTCTAGGTTCCAGTATCGTACTTCCTCCTTTTGATGGCTTCAGCAATTGTGAACACCACAGGACTTAAAGCACAGTCTTATCATACCCCGGCTTTTGTTTCAAATAGTGCAGATCCCCCATGGCAGAGTCTCACATAGTTTCTCGTTCCTACGTATAAACTGTTGATGATGATGGTCTTCTATTTACGGCTCTTTCTTCTAAAGCCTTCCACAGTTTTGTCCTATTAATTCTATTTCTAAATCACATGTGTATTGTTCTGTTATACCCTATTATTTTGCCGATATCTGTCTTGATATGAAAATTGAATAGTGGGTACTTTTTTTGGACGAAATCCATGTTGAGTTTCCATATTGGTTTTCCATCATTTTCTTTGATCTTGTTTCAAGGATTCTCGAGCATACTTTGCCTGGGGTATTCAGTAGTGAGATTTCTTTATAATTAACACATACTAATCTATATAGAGGCTATTACAGCAGTTCTCCCTCCCGCAGTGGCTCTTGAGCTTTTTAAGCTTTCGTTAAGTAAATCTAATAGACAGTGCATGCCTGTCACTAGTAATAGCATCATTCCCAGGCGTTTTGCCATTTTTGATATTGGTTATTTCCTTTTCCATTTTCTTTACTGTTATAATTTCTGCTACCACGTTTTCTATACAAAAGGTTTGTGACTCTTAGTTTTCATTGGGTGCTTCTACTACCTCCTTACAGCAGTGATTCCATCACTCCATATTTTAACTTCTTTTTACAATAAAGTATTGGATTCACCCCAAAAAATCGAAATTGAGTTTTCAACAGATCTTCACGTTTCAGAGTCCCCTGAACCCAAAAAACATATTTTTTCTCATTGGTCTGTCTGTGTATGTGTCTGTGTGTCTGTGTGTGTCTGTGTGTCTGTGTGTCTGTGAACAGAATATCTCAAAAACGAAAAGAGGTATGGGGTTGAAACTTCATATATAAGTTTTGTGTACTATGTAAATGCGATAGCAAGCTTTTGAAGAAAATCGCATAACCGGAAGTAGGTTTTTACTCTTGTGATTTTTCAGTTTTTTTTAGAATTTTTCAAAAACGGCTCTAACGATTTTTTTCAAACTTCTCATTTTTATTACATTTTTAATGCGTAATAAGTCACCCAGCTCTCCTAGATGGTAGATCCTTTATTACATACAACTGCAAATCCAAGATGTAATCTTCTTTACAGCAACCAACATGGTATCCAATCCTCCTATTCCATTCCATAAACACCAACCAGCATAATGAATTTGTGACAGCAAGCCCAATGAAAATCCAATTCACAGATGTCCTCGCCTCTACTGCGACCCGCACGAACTCGAACCAGCAATTCCCGTTCCAGGTTATAATTAATACATTAATAAGTAAATGCCAGCATACCCATTCAAATTATTTACAGGTATCTACGTGTTGACAGAAATCCACACCACAGCTCCTCCAGTCAACCCAATCAGTACGGACTCATCTCACCAATTCCAATATTCGTAGTTCTTCCTTTATTAACTTCATGGTCCCCTTCTTCACATTAAAGCCCTTCTAATTTTTTTAAATTCTCGATTATTCCATTTTTTGCTACTTAATTTATTCCTTTGCACCCTTGTATATCATTCCATTAATACACTTTGATTATAAAGAGTTTATTTAGCAATTTATTTTCAATACAAAATAATTATGTCTAACTTTTTAAAAATCGAAATCAGTGGTTACCTAACAAATAATTACAATATATTTTCGAGTATTAAACATTTTCGGTTACAGGATATTTAGCTTTTGTTTACATACATATATAAAAGTAGGCTGGTAACTAAGTCATAACTGTATCTGTACGGTAATATTCCTTTACCGTACGTGACAACGTGACAACCATTAATATACATATTTAACGCTTTTTTCCTTTTGTAAAGCATACTGTTTTAAATATTACAAAAGTTGTACTTAATTAAATTATTTTTACCGTTTTATGCAATTTAAAATAGTTCGTATGTTTAATGCTGTTTTTTAATCGTATCGAATCCCGTAATAAATTGTTCAAACCTCTATATGCCTATGATTCATCTGCCATGGATCAGGCCGTCAAAACAAATAACAAAGACTGTAATTGCAACACTGTGACTTGTCTCATTAAAATAAAAAATGCTAATGCAACAGTCTTACTGCAACTGTCGACGAGTACGTACGTGCTGTGTGAATTTATATTTTAAAAATGCCTAAATCAAAAACAACGCCAGCTGAGTCGATTAGGGGTTTCCCTGAACTCAAAAGTGAAAACAACAAAATATTTTGTAGAGCTTGCATAAAAACTAAGTAACTTACTGTTGGAAAATACATTAGTAATTCAAGGTGACAAGAATTACAATCTGCTTCAACATGTGAAAACAGCTTTGCACATAGAACAAAAAAATCGGTAAAAGGCTTTACCCAGAACTTCCCTCGTCGACATTGCGACACTAAGTAATTTTAAAAATGAAATTAAGTTAGGAGTAAAAATATCTTCACGTTTCTAATACAGTGAGCGCCAAAAAGCATTGGCCAGTTTCAAATTGTAATAACAATGTATTTGCTTAAATTACAGAGTTAATCAAAACTATTTCTTAATGACTAAGAATGGGAGATTCACTTATGAAAAATGCTGTCTGTTAAATGACTCTCCTCTTGTTGATTGCACTCTTTTAAACGGCCGGCGGCCGAAATCTCTCAACACACGTTGCCGCATATCCTGCAGTATAGCTTCAATATTTTCTCGAATAAACATTTTAAGCTTTTCCAGACTTCTTATCTTTCTTGTAAAGACTCTGCTCTTCAAGTAATCCCACAAAAAAAGTCAGGAGTGGTTATATCTTGCGATCTCGAGGGCCAAGGAAGGTCACCATAGCACGAAATCAGTTTAACGATTGTCGTAGGAGATCCGCATTAATTCTTGCGGTGTAATTGGTAGCATCGTTCTGTTGAAACCAATATTCATTTACTATCTCCTCCTCTATTTGCGATAAAAAGATCTTTGAAGCATGTAATGTCTTTGAGATGTAACCGTTACCGTTTAACCAATTTCCTCGAAAAAATAAGCCGCGATAATCTTTGACGATGAAACAGCACACCACTGTCACTTTCGAAGGATGTCAAACATTGAAACAAAACTCCCAAGTTTCCTATTTATGAAGAAATTATCATTTATTCCATAGGTGAAGTGTATGGGTTTTTATTAGGTATTGAAACTGACCAATGCTTTTTGGCGCTCACTGTAAATTAAATAAATTTTCAAATAAAAAAAAATCCGTTACCGGAGGGATTTGAATCGCGGAGCGTTGCCACGGCGAACAAATTCACCGACCAATTTCTTAGTACTCTATGAAGTCCTGTTCGTATCGTTGGATTTCAGCTGGCTTAACCTTCACGCCGGGAATGTTTTAAGAAATATAATTATATTTTTTACATCAATAAACCAATCCAGATAATTCTTCCACTAAACATTTCTTTATTCATTTTTACTTCCTTTTACAATAAAGGAAGTATTGGATTCACCCCAAAAATTCGAAATTGATTTTTCAACAGATCTTCACGTTTTAGAGTCCCCTGAACCCAAAAAACATATTTTTTTTTCATTGGTCTGTCTGTCTGTCTGTGTGTGTGTCTGTCTGTCTGTCTGTGAACAGAATATCTCAAAAACGAAAAGAGGTATGGCGTTGAAACTTCATATATAAGTTTTGTGTACTATGTAGATGAGACAGCAAGCTTTTGAAGAAAATCGCGTAACCGGAAGTAGGTGTTTACTCTTGTGATTTTTCAGTTTTTTTCGATTTTTTCAAAAACGGCTCAAACGATGTTTTTTAAACTTTTACATTTTTATTACATTTTTAATGTATATTGCTGTGAGATAGGTGATTTTCCAGTTGAATACTTTTAAAGTGGGTTTCTTTTGTTTTTTTTTCTATTTTTTTATATTAACTCTTATTTTAAATAAAACACCCGGTATATTATTTGTCTCTTCAACTAACGCTCTATTTTGTAGATTTTGTAGAATTTGTAATTTTTGAAAATTTTTGACAAATTTTAAAAAATTAAATATGAAATTTTTGACTAATTATAAGATCACTGTAAAAGGAAGTTGTGTGAGTGTATCACACCAGATTTTTAAATATATCATACGCCGAGGCCTCGCCCTAATATGCGTTTCCCGTCTATTTCAAGGTTTGGGATTTACGCATTTATGCGGCTCGCGGCCTAAAAATCAAAGGAAAATAGAGCTAACAATATCTTAACAGTTGCTTATACAAATTAAATCAATTATCAAATTTTAAAAATACCGGGGACGGATTCGATCAACATCATCTGCGGATAAAATCGTCGATAGTCAGATAGATTTAACTGAGCCATGCAGCATCGCGGCTCTATTTAATCAAACGGTGTTATTTGCATTTTTTGCGAATTTATCTTGTATTTGTTGAGTTCTATTTTCGTCAAGTGTAAGGCCTGCTCAATGTGCAAATTACTACTTTAATCTATTTCCCACTTAACGCAAATATAAACAAAATTTAATTTTTTAAGGTGCTCACCCTGTATATATTTGTAGGAAATTGTACCGGTTTCATGCGAGGTAGATATATAATATGTATGCAAAATATCGTCTTCCTCCGACAAATACTTTTTGAGGTATAGTGCCAACAGACAGACAGATAGACAAACAAACAGACAGAATTGAGAAAACCTGTTTTTCGTCATCTAGGCACTCTGAAACGTAAAGATCCGAAGAAATCTCGGAAGGTGATTTTTTCGCGATTACAATACTTCCTTCGTCTTTTAGACGAGGAGAGTAATACATCTTTAATTTTTTTTAAAATTGTAAATTATTAATAGGCCATGATTTACTAAAAATAACTAACAATTGAACAAGAAATGTAAAACAAACTCCACTTCACTTGGTTCTACAACTCCCCATGACCGAATGTTTGCACCAAGCGTACTAAGACTATTGTAAACTATGTTTTTTAAATGGGACATTATGAGTTTCATTATACAAATGAAAACATGAATAAAAGAGCATTCGATGTACCATCTTCGCCATTTCGTTTAAAAGTAGTTTTAAAAAACCAAATTACGTAAAACATAATTCAAAAATAATTGTTCCATCAATTGCGTTAGTAGGTTTATTACGATAGTTCGGTCATGAGGAGTTTTAGAGCCAAGTGGAGTTTGTTTTGCATATCTTGGTTAATTGTTAGTGATTTTGAGTAAGTTATGGCCTACTTTAGCTAAATACATTTTTTCTACTTTAAAAAAATAATAAGTTCTAACATGTTATTTTAGGCATGCTATTATCTTATATATATTTCTAAAAGTCCAGACTGACTCATCAACGCCCAGCCCAAACCCTTGGACCTAGAAAGCTGAAATTTTGCACAGAGGTTCCCTTTATGATTTATACAAGGAATAAGGAAGGATATTTCGAAATTCAACCCCTAAAGGGGTAAAATGGGGGTTCCAATTTTGTATGGAGAAATAATATTAAATAGCCATTTCGAATTGAAACTTCGTAGGAGTACTCCTAAAAACAAATAAGCAAACACGTATTTTGTGATTTTCCGAAAATCAACCCCTTAGGGGGTGAAATGGGGTAAATAAGCCTAAAATACGATATGGGTGTCGTTATTGAGGTTTTTTGGGACGTTGATTGCGAAAATGGCATTTATTTTTAAGTCCAAGGAGGTGGACATGACATAAGGGAAGGGACGAGACGGGACGGGACTGGACTGGACTGGACGGGACGGATTGGACGGAACTGAACTGGACGGGACTGGACGGGAAAGAAAGGGACGGAACGGGACGGGGCGAGGCGGGACGGGGCAGGGCGGGACGGGACGGGACGGAAAGGGAAGAGAAGGGATGGGATGGAAGGCGACTGGACGGGACGGGACGGGAAGGGACGGGACTGGACGAGAGAAGAAGGGACGGGACGGGGCGGGACGGAACAGGACGAGACGGAAAGGGAAGGGATGGGATCGAAGGGGTGGGGCCGGGACGGGAAGGGACGGGACTGGACGGGCCGGGACGGGATTGGACTGAACGGGAAAGGAAGGGACGGGACGGGAAGGAACGAGACGGGATGGGGCGGGACGAGACGTAAAGGAAAGGGAAGGGATGGGATGGAAGAAGAGGGTGTTCCAATTTTGTATGGAGAAATAATATTAAATAGCCATTTCAACTTGAAACTTCGTAGGAGTACTCCTAAAAACAAATAAGCAAACAAGTATTTTGTGATTTTCCGAAAATCAACCCCTTAGGGGGTGAAATGGGGTAAATAAGCCTAAAATACGATATGGGTGTTGTTATTGAGGTTTTTTGGGACGTTGATTGCGAAAATGGCATTTATTTTTAAGTCCAAGAAGGTGGACATGACATAAGGGAAGGGACGGGACGGGACGGGACTGGACTGGACTGGAAGGGACGGATTGGACGGAACTGAACTGGACTGGACCGGACGGGAAAGAAAGGGACGGAACGGGACGGGACGGGGCGAGGCGGGACGGGGCGGGGCGCGGCGGAACGGGACGGAAAGGGATGGGATGGAAGGGGACTGGACGGGACGGGACAGGAAGGGACGGGACGGGACGGGAAGGGACGGGACTGGACTGGACGGGAGGAGAAGGAACGGGACGGGGCGGGACGGAACAGGACGAGACGGAAAGGGAAGGGATGGGATCGAAGGGGTGGGGCCGGGACGGGAAGGGACGGGACTGAACGGGCCGGGA
The DNA here is from genome assembly GCA_940337035.1 of Agriotes lineatus. NCBI lineage: Eukaryota > Metazoa > Arthropoda > Insecta > Coleoptera > Elateridae > Agriotes > Agriotes lineatus. Next base: position 143,111,339 of record OW679194.1, read on the forward strand.
CGGGATTGGACTGGACGGGAAAGGAAGGGACGGGACGGGAAGGGACGAGACGGGACGGGGCGGGACGAGACGTAAAGAAAAGGGAAAGGATGGAATGGAAAGGGAGGGGTTCCAATTTTGTATGGAGAAATAATATTAAATAGCCATTTCGACTTGAAACTTCGTAGGAGTACTCCTAAAAACAAATAAGCAAACACGTATTTTGTGATTTTCCGAAAATCAACCCCTTAGGGGGTGAAATGGGGTAAATAAGCCTAAAATACGATATGGGTGTCGTTATTGAGGTTTTTTGGGATGTTGATTGCAAAAATGGCATTTATTTTTAAGTCCAAGAAGGTGGACATGACATAAGGGAAGGGACGGGACGGGACGGGACTGGACTGGACGGGACAGACTGGACGGGACGGGACTGGACGGGACTGGACGGGACGGGACTGGACGGGAAGGGAAGGGACGAAACGGGACGGGACGGAACGGGACGGGACGGGACGGGGCCGGACGGGACGGGACGGAAAGGGAAGGGATAGGACTGGACGGGAGGAGAAGGGACGAGACGGGGCGGGACGGAATGGGACGAGACGGAAAGGGAAGGGAAGCGATGGGATCGAAGGGGGGGGGGGACGGGACGGGACTGGACTGGACGGGAAAGGAAGGGCTGGGACGGGAAGGGACGAGACGGGACGGGGCGGGACGGGACGGAAAGGAAAGGAAAGGGGTGGGATGGAAGGGGAGGGGACGGGTCGGGATTGGATGGGACGGTACGGAGACGTTGACGGAGAAAGGGACGGGGAAGGGGACGGGAATAGGATGGGATGGGATGGGATGGAATGACAGAAAACAATTAGTCATTATTTAATGCACAAATAACGAACCTCGCGCGAACAAAGTCGCGGGTAACAGCTAGTATAGTATATTAGTATGGAGAACAGTAAGGGCTTTTACAGTTCGAAGACAATTGTTTCGAGGAGGAGCGAAGCAACGACTCCAATTATTGTCTGAGAACGGTAACCCGTAACGTTCGAAGTGTTTATAACATTTTTTGCACGATCGGAATTATTATTATACAAAAAATATAAATTATTTACTAAGAAATAAAAACGAGCGAAATACATAAAAATGATCGAAGTAATCACATCACTAGGTAACCAATTTATTATTTGTCAAATAAAATTTCATAAAATTGTAGATGTAAGATTAATTTTGATTGTTTTTTAAAAAGGCGTCTGTAAGTATTTTTGCTGTTCAGTTTTTAGAGCGGTAAGTAATTTTGCTGTCGTCGTAGTTACAGCAACTCGTAAATTCCACTTACTGCAATGGAAACACCCATCGTAAATAGTCAGAAATGACCGATCGTGCAAAAAAGCACTTTAAGGGCAGGTTCTACAAACCAATAATAAAGTTATCCGGGGAATAAACACCCTAGAAACGATTGCTGGAAAGGAAACTATGACAACTATACCTCGGATAGCTTATTCTAGGTATATACCGGGAGATCAAAAGTGATTGACTTGTCCACTCTCGAAAATATGCCTTTAGTAAAAATGTGCCCCTTGCACTGATTGGGTCTGAACTATAGTAGCTAACTTCAAGTCAAATAACACTAGTTATTTAAATAGATTTATTCATTTATAATAAACAGCTAGCTTTAAATATATCACAGTTGATGCTCGAAATGTGCTTTAATTTGAAGGACCAAAGTGCCACTTTTAACCCCCGAGGGATACAATTTTTATTTAATCTCTCGGGGTCCTTCAAAACGACATTATTTGCAACATTACCTTAGTTACTCATCGACATATTTTAAGCCATCCATTTTTCCGAATCGAACGTATACGTTTTAAAACCAGCAAAATCAGATATATTTGAAGATTTGTGATCCTGGAGTGCAAAAATTCTCGTATACACCTGGGGACCAAAGTGCCTTTGACCCTTGAGTGATTATTGCCCACTCGCGGAATCAAATGATGCACTTTTGTCCCTTGGTATATAATATACTATTTTTTTATATCTCTATTATTAACGGAGTTGTAATCTGTCTAGCGATTTACAGTTTCTTATTAAGATCGTTAGAGGTGGGTGCATAAAATGACGTCTTAAATAATACTCATTCAGTTATTGCACCTATATGAAATTTATCAAAAGATAGTATAGTTCTGTATTTGAATTAAAATAATTCAGCACATCATTTAAATTTGTGATAAAATCTTAGTGGAAAACAAACAAACTGTTTTATTTAATAAAGCTATTGCTTTAGAAAATATAAATAAGGAATTCCAACTTAAGATTAAATAATTAAGAAGAATTACACAATACTTTGCTAAATAATTATATCTCCAAAACAAAGACGTATTTGCAGCATTAAAATGAATTATGACCCTCTTGCGTTTCTTAACTGCAGTTAAGTTAGAATTTTCGAAAATGACCAACTTTGTTGACCCCCCCCCCCCCCCCCCCGAGACGTATCGGCCCGGTACGCCTTGTAGTCGCAGTAGTTGTCTTCATACTGGTCGAAACTTGCAACCTGAAACCTCTCCCAGTGCAAGACTCCGTGGTCCCTGGTCCACTGCCTATCAACAGTCTATCAACCCTGTAGGATCCCTAATTAATGATGGCAGATAGCAGCACACACGTTCACTAAAAACAAATTAAGTAACGTAAATAGGAAGCGTAAGCGTAATCAATCACAATAACCGCCAATCAACACAATAGTTCGTATTTTGCGAATGCATTCTCGCGACTACTACTGTTTTCTATAAAATTGACATCTTCGAGGGGAGTAAAACTGCCTATCTACAGTAGTTCCTGTTTTGTTGTGATCTTTAGAAAAGCACATCCACGGTATTTAAGCCTCCTTTGGTAGACGAGGTGAACTCTAAAAGGCAGACAAAATGGTTTGACCCGATTTGTAAAAGAAACTAATATGGCGAATTTCAACTTCCTACCTGCAGTAGTTCCCACTTTGTGGTGATATTTATAAAAACGCATCCACCCTATATGGGGCAAATTCCGAAAAACCTAGAAAACACTTTGATCTGATATATAACACGAATTGATTTATGGAATTTCAACTTATCTGCAGTAGTTACCGCGTAATGGAATTGTTACAAAGGCAGAACTACCCAATTTTGACGAAACTCGATCTGTTTGTTTGTTTGTTGTGGAAAAGATCTAGGCATGCCGAGTACCAGGTACCTTAGACACCGACTGCTGTGGTCATATGATCAAAGTCCTATTTAGAATTTTGCTGAGAGTAAGCAATTTCAACCGTAGCAAAGGATCTGATGCATGATACACATCGTAGTAACGTGCGGAAAGCGATTTTACGACCCTTAGATCAGTAGTCAGGATTCTTAAGCACTAAAATCGATACTTATCGATAAATATCGATAGTTATCGATAGTTATTGATATATATCGATATTTCGATTTATCGTGTCAAGGTAATTAGCACCACTTTGTGTGCCCATCTTAAGTTACGGTGACTATACCTCGTTGTAACGCCTATGTTATGTTATAATTGATCCATTCTTTTTAAAATTGAATTTAAATTAATTTTTTCGCCCTATTTTTATTATGGATAATCAAAATTATTTACTGCTAGCCTCAGTAGAACACTTGACTGAAAATCAGGTCGGATTCTTTATAATCTAGATTGCTTATATTCTGAAATTTAATGTTCTTATTTTATATGACAACTCAATACTACATCTGTCAAGTGAGACTTCAAACTAGTTTTAAAAAATCAATTACAAATACTTTCTCGTTACATTTGTCATTTCACAATCTCAAATGGTAAGTACTCCCTTAATTAAAATTAACTCACTTCACTCTTTAGTTTTTTGCAGTTATTATTTTAAATACCTGTATTCTGTTACCTGTTATTGGACTTACACTCTCTTCTACCAAACCCAATGCATCCAGCTCTGCGACTCACCACGTTACAAGAACTGCTCTACTCAAAGCCACGGGGAATACTTCAACCGACAACCAACTGCCAAGATATCTAGAATCCGGATCCAAATCAACACAGGAACCCAGTTCGCCACAGGAACATACGAAAATAGCTCGCATTTTTAAAAACAGCATTCACGCCTCCATCTCAGTATGCATCCAAATCGACCCTAGCTGTAGATGTGTAGGTGCTCAACGCAATCACAAGTATGAAGCCTACTACAACCCGGCATCACGAATCAGATGCAAGCCACAAGATGTCACTTGACAAGCCCCACAAATACGCTCACTCTACTAATGATGTTGATCTAAACCACTTCCTTTGTAAACCATTCCTTGTTATCCAATTCAGTAGATGCAATGTAGTTTCACAATAAACTCAATTTAGCATTCCCTTATTTTTATTTGCCTTTGTAGATTATAACTGTATTAGATTCGTCTTCTCACCACATTCTAATCTTCATCCATCTAGTTTGCTAATCTTCTTCTTTTAACATGTTATTTTTTCACCACGCCAACTTTATTTCCAATTTTAACCCTTTTATTTACCAAATATATTTTTAAAAACTTTTATAAATGGGTTTATTTCTTAATTTCAAACGCTACAAATTGTATTACATCATTTTTGCTATCAAAATGTGTATTCTAATCAATAAACTATCTCCTTAGCGATCTAGCTTATTTTGTACAGTCCAGCACACTATTGAAGCTTTATTATATGTCTAATACCTACTATGTTAAATAGTATATTTCGAAAAAGTATTTGTCATTAACGACATTAACTTCAATTTTCATTTCAGATATTAATATTTGTTAAAATCCTACTGTTTCGTTATTAGCTTCATTTAATTAAATTATAAATTACATTTCCTTTCTTTTCTAAATACATCTTAATAATTTTGATATCCATTTCCCATCTAAATTCATCTTTGTAGTTTTTAATACTGCATCCTTTTAATCTTATTAATCTGATTTTCAAACCCCTGCATCAATACCATAACAATCGATATGTATGGATATTTCCCAGTTATCGATAATCGATATCAGAATTTCAGTATCGCCCAGTCCTAGTGGACATCCTCTATTTTATTTCCGTAACAATTTCTAACGTGAAGTTATTGGCAATTACAGCAATCGCAACCAGTACACATTTTATAGAACAGAATAAAACTAATTACGTAAAATAAGTACGTATTACTAATAAAATTTTAAGAAAACCAGTATCATTAGCCCACGAGATGTTGCACAATAAGTGCTTTAAGCTTATAATAATGTAAACGGTGTTCATTTCTCTCCTGCAGTAGTCGTTTAATGAATCAAAAATTTAAAACTGACAGTTTTACTGCAACGAAACCACTTGTGCTACGTATTATTACGTTTACCGAATGAGATTCCCTTCAGATCGATACTGGCTACTACTTTTGATTATTCAAACTTTCTTAATGGAACATTTCCACCAGCTTCACACTGCAAAGCGTTTATTATCCTTAATTGAAATCAAGATTATGTTGACGTTCACTTGTTTCGTCACTGTTATTAATAAGTTAAAAAATATGATTGCTTTTGCCGGCTTTCATAGTTATTAGGTAGATTACCTAACACTGCGAAATCAATAATAAAAATAAGCAAAGTTGGCCGTGAATTTAAATTAGCTCGTCTTGTTTTTAAGTTTGACAGTTTCACCTATTTTCAGCTACTATGTGAAGATAAAACTTGTAGATGTTTATTCATAGACAACTTTGATTCAGTAATTTTTTATCTCCCCATATTAATAAAAAATATTTGATGTGACGAGAAGCAGATTCTGCCAATTCTCCCTTTAGGAAAATATGAATTACTGACGTATGATTAAAGTGCAATTATTGCATATTTCTTATTGGTGCTTGTTTTGGTATTCCTCGTTGCAAGGCAGACGAAGGAGAGCGTGTGGACGTAGTAACGGAGAGAGTGGCCGAGAGAGGAGCGCGAGTGGTGTCATTCACCCCGCGAGGTTGAAGCCCGCAACGCTCAGCTGTTTTCCAAACCAACGCCGCCCCTGATAACCTGACAACGGTGAGCAGCACTCCGTATGATGCGCCCAGAGAATCGACTTTGTGATTTTATTTTGGAACTTTGCCCTTCTATTTTTGGCCGAGGTCGATATCCAAGCGTTCGTTGACTGTTATGTCATGTTTTCGCTCAGAAAAACGCACTTTTACAAGGAGATCGCTTCTGCGGGAAATTGTGCTCGTATTGGCGGCAATTGCGAAGTCGTTTAAAGTGCCGCCCGGTCTCCAGTAAATGAATTCATCCCAACGAAAACATTCGCCGCCGTTCGCCATTTCGCATCAGTACTAAGGATTATTAATAATCTTAAGATCAGTTTAATTTAATGCTACTATTGTCTGTGAAATGCATTTACAAGTTACTTTACTTCAAAACCACGTTACTGGTTATTTAATTTAAATGTAAACTCCCTTTAACGTCAGATCTTCAATTTTAACCTTCTTAGAAGGCATCTACATATAAACATGAATACTCAACAAATTATATCTCTCCCAGCGAGTGCCTGGAAATGACTTAATAATTCTACGAAGCAGCAAAGCTCTTATTTTGTGAAAAATACGTCTTTCCTATAGTTACTCTTTCATTTCCAGGTACATACATATATTTCTTTCATATTGATATTGTGGTAACTGATTCCTATGCACCATTTTATTCCCACTGCCTTGAAGTACTACAACTAAATAACTAAATTTACATGCAGTCATAGATAGTACAGTTGAATTATTTTTTTTAAATTGGTAATGGTTAAGATCTAAACTCCAAAAAAACCAAATACCTTGAAAGTTGCTTATTATGGTCATATGGGAATGTAGTTTCTTTGAAATTATGGAAAGGGCTTTGTTTATCTTAGACGCTAGATATTCATGATAGATTTAAGAAATGATTTTAAAAAACTGATTGGAAATATCAGTTACAAAAAATCATCGAAGCTAAAACACCTTCAATTCCAAATATAGTTAACAAAAGAAGTATTAATAATTTAAACAATTGAATGTCACCTTGCCTTTTTGAAGTTTATAAAGATGACTTAACTCACTTAACATACCTAGCCATTGTACATGTATGTACTTTAAATTTAAAACAACGAGTGTCAATAAACAACGCTTATCACATATATAAAACACAAACAATAATATTGTATTACGCTGTTTTAACTTTCATTCATTTACTAACTTGGAAATATATCAACTGGAGTGGAGAAATAAAAATACTATATGTAGCTAACATTCTTGTGAACTATCACATCAGTTATACATACAGTGTGTCCCAGGATTGATGTTACAAGAGGTGAGATGACTAAAAATTTTTGAATTTTATTTTAAGAGTGTGGGATTAGGTTCTGCTTGGTCTGATGAAAATTTCAGAATATTTTCAGTTTTTGAAAAAAACAGTTGGCATTGAAGCAAAAACTACTTTCTTTTCAGGTAAACTACCGTTTCTGTTTATGATACGGCAAAATTTTACTAAAAAAAGTTGTTCATAATGTTAAATTATAAGCCTATACAAACTTTCAGGAAGATCTACCTACTTAGATCAAACCGTCATTTTTAAGAAATACAATTTTAATGGTTTAATTTAAGTAAATAGATCTTCCTGAAATTTTCTATGGGGCCATGATTTTCCATTCTAAATAACTTTTCTTAGCAAAATGTTGCCGTATCATGAACATAAAGGGTAGTTTACCTGAAAAGAAACTAGTTTTCGGTTCACTGTCAAGGCCAACTTTCTTTTTTCAAAAACTGAAAATATTCTTAAAAATTCTCTTCAGACCAAGCAGGACCTAATCCCACAATCTTAAAATAAAATTCAAACATTTTTAGTCCATCTCACCTCTTGTAACATCAATCCTGGGACACACTGTATATCAAATTCATCAGCAGCGAGATGACATTTGACAGTTGGACAAAGTTGTATCTTCAAAAGCTATACAGCTACTGAAAAAAATCATATCTGGTTATACTCTAAATCAGAGTTTAAGTTTACGTTTTTTGCTAGTTAACTCTTCAGACTCTAGAGCTGGTAACCGTGGATCCCCACCCAATATTATCTTAGGTACACCTTTACCCGTCATCCATACGTACAAATTTATTGAAATGCTTTATCGTTACAGCACAGTATCAACAATAACTCCGTTGTATAACAGGACACTAACATATGACTAGAATCAGAAATAATGAAACATCAGCGAGAACATTCAGGTTAGGTGGAAAAAACTCGTGAGGACAAATTTTAGTAGATTTTATGCAATCAAATTAAAAAACCTAAAATTAAGATATCTCCTATACGCAACATAACACTTCCTGCCTCAGGATGGGCCAGAAGCGAGTCTCTTTGCTGAGTATCTTGCTAAAGTATACATACCTAACGACCAAGAACAGAACCATGAGGTAGATAGACATGCTTCCAACATCCTACAAAATACACCGTCAATTAAAGGTTTTACTCGGAAAGAAATTCAAAAACAATTTAGTTTTCTAAGCAAGAAAGCAATAAAATATAAAAGTATAAAAGGGCTAACTTCAAAAATGCTACGAAAATTACCTATAGAATGAATAATGCTTCTTACGTATATTGAGCCCACAACTTGGCTCTGTTTGCAGTGCAAGATAATTAACCGATTCAATAAAGCACAGAATTGGGATATTTTGTATAATTGCAATTTTAAACAAAAAATAAAATATTAAATGCATTGATAATGAGATTCGAGAAACAGAAATTAGTTGGAGAAAGGCACGCAAAGACAAAGCATATTTCAAAGGGTTTGAATTGGCTTGTGAATAAAATATAATTTAAAAGGAAACGTTTGTGCACATGTAAAGCCAGACCACATAAAATTTATTTGACACAAAAGGTTTGTTAGCTGCATTTTAAAAAGAGCGCAGTTGTTAAGTAAAAGCAAAGGATAGTAAAAATAGTGAGCAAAGCCGAAAGGTAAAGCAAGATGAAGCATAATATAATATAGAAAATTGCAAAGAGCAATGCTAGAAGAAGGCAACAGAAGAGAAAAGATAGTGACTCGAAAATGGTGAACTCAAAAATCAGTGTATTTAAAAATAAAGTGCAATAGTGCAGAGCAGAGCAGTGACAATAATAAATAAATAACGTTTGTGTGTGCAACGCTATCGAACAATTTTAATTATAAGGTTAAAGACAATAATTTAGATTTAAGAAAATTGTAAATATTAATTATGTACTCAAATTTACTTCCATTTGTAACCTTTCATTATTAGAATTAATTTCCATTAACATAAGAAAATCAACAGTAACTTAGCAACCTGTTGCTATTTTGTTTAAAAGAGAAAAACAATTGAATTAAATTATTTGGGCTAAATTGTGCTTCATTTGAAATACATGTTTTAAATAATAAATCAATATTTACCCACAGAAAAAGGATTTCATTTTATTGTGCCCATTTCCATGCACCTATGACAGTGTTTGTGAGAGTTTCCAAGAAGTAAAAATATAAATTTCCAATTCGCTTCCAGAAGTGAACATCGGCAGCTGTTCAGCTAAAATTTTCCAACATCGACTACAGCCCTAGGGAGCATCGAATTCAGAGGACAGCAGTCCAGGGCATCATCCAAGTCTGCAAGAGCGTCGCCGTCGACACCTGAATCAGGGGAAGCATCTCCAGCAGGAAATCCAAGTAGCATCACTACGAGCAGCTTCGAAGCCATCATAACGAAGTGGGATTAAGCCTGCGATTTGAGGGTTAGGTTTGCGAAACGCATCAAACGACTAGGTCAAACCTTGCCGAAGAGGATTAGCACGTTTCCAACGGTCCAGCTGCGCCGTAATAATTGAAAAAGCGACCAAAAAACAATTGAACGGTTGGCGTCTATTCTACATCAGAACAAGCAAGAAGCGGTGATGTCATCCTAAAACGCAAGCAAGGGGATGTGTTTTTATTAGTTGCCAAGCGGGAAAATTCAAATAACTTACCTGATGCGTTTTCACAGTATTTTCACAAGTTTAAACGTTCAAATACGCTGTGCACTGGCGACATTTTGTGTGTTATCTGTCAAATAGATATTACTAATATTATGTGCTGAGAGCGAGCAAATGAGCTACTCCAAGTCAAATAACCTAAAATTTATGGCGATAGGTAAATTCTGATCCCACCCTGAGAATAGAGCTTGTGTTTTTGCCGATAGTTAGCTTGATTGATATTGCAATTAAATAAAATAGAAAGAGGGGCGTTCAACCATTTTATTGGTGTAATTAATTATTACATTTAATTTTTAACCAACCGTAACTGTAGTATTAAATCTGAGAACTGTGTAATTTATAAATTGCCCAAAATTTAACTTATTAAGATAATTATTTAATATTACAAACATTGCATTGCAATATATACAACGCAGTACTTTGACTCAAGTACTGGACGTATTAATTCCAAAACCACGAAAGAACCCGTGTGAAATTTCATCGTACCGTCCTATAAATCTTTTGAACATTAAATCAAACATTCTTGAAAGACTTACTCCAGACTGATCTATCACTATCCGCTATATAATGGTTCAACAATTTGGTTTTAAACTAAATCGCTCAACTACGCAGTAAACTCACGATGTAATTCATGCAATTACGAGGATGATTTGACGGGACGTGAGACTCGAAATGAAAGACATGAGTTAGAGCATTATTTTTTTTATTTTTTCAACATATTCTCCTCGTACATCATCACACTTGGGCCAGCGACGCTGAAGTGCCATTATGCCTGTTTTGTACTGATCTTCTTCAAGGCTGTCAAAATATTGCTCCGTTGCAGCAATTACTTCTTCGTCCGTCTCAAACTTCTTTCCGGCAAGAAAAAGTTTCAGCTTCAGGAATAGGAGAAAGTCACTCGGAGCAAGATCTGGCGAGTAAGGTGGGTGGGGGATAGCCTGGAAGCGAAGTTGATCCAATTTCTCACGAACAATGCGACTGGAATATGAAGGGGCATTATCATGACAAAGGAGCACCTTTTTTCGAACCATTCCGGGTCTTTTTTCACCAATTGCTGCTTTTAGTTGGTCCAAAAGTGCAGCATAATATGCTCCGTTGATGGTTTGGCCCTTTGTGAGATAGTCGATGAGAAGTATCCCCTTCGAATCCCAAAAAATCGTAGCCATTACTTTCCCGGCCGATGAAAACGACTTCGCCTTCTTTGGTGGAGGACTGCCATGATGTTTCCACTGTTGAGATTGGCGTTTTGATTCGGGAATGTAGTGATGAATCCAAGTTTCATAGACCGTAACAAAGCGGCGCAGAAAATCAACCTCATTTTTGTTAAACAACTTCAAATTGTCGCTTGATGTTCGCACTCTTTCTCGTTTTTGATTAGCATTTAGCAAGCGCGGCACCCATCTTGCTGACAGCTTAGACATGCCCAATTCTACGTACAAAATATGATGTATGCGCTCAGTGGATATGCCTACGATCCTAGCTATCTAGTCAATGTTTATTCTTCGATCCTTCAAAACAATATCATGCACTTGATCGACTGTTTCCGGGGTTCTTACCGTTTTTGATGGTCCTGGTCGTTCATCATCTTCAATGCTCAAATCACCACGTTTAAATCGTGCAACCCAGCGACAAATCGTTGCTTTCGAAGGGGCATTGTCACCCAATGTTTGCTGCATATCGGCCAAAATATCAGTAGTGTTTAGCTTCTTAAAAAACAAATATTGAATCGCACCACGAATAGCGTTTTTATCCATTTTAGGATTTTCCATTTAAGCGTCGCGTCGTCTTTAAACCGTTGCAATTATTTAACTGAACGCCACAGATCAACTAAACTTTACTTGTCAGCATAAAAAAGAAGGCGGAACTCTAAAATGATGTTAATTTTTACCGCTATAGGGCACTAGTAGTCGAGTCGCACGTCCTGTCAAATCATCCTCGTAATCATTAGAACAAACAAAAAATGTAGTTTGAGATGTCAGTCAGTCCTTTGGCAAGGTCTGGCATGGTGAACTGCTGTACAAAATCAAAAGAGTTCCTCTCACTAACCGACTACAGTCTACTAAAGCCGTATCTAAGTGATCGAGAATTTACAACCAAAGTTAATGAAGAGGTATCTGAAAACGTTCCCATCAAATCTGGAGTTCCTCAAGGGAGTGTCTTAGGACCAGTGCTTTATGTGCTTTACACAGCTGACCTTCCGACTACTCCAGACATAATAAAACTGAAACTTTTGCCGATGACACCGTCATTCTTACCACACAAGAAGATCCAATAAGGGCCTCAAATATCCTACAAAATCATTGGATCCAGTACAAGCCTGGCTAAAAAATGGATCTACACACGTAGATTTTACACAGAGAAGAGAACACTGTCCACCGATACATACATACTATACAAAAAGTACCCCCTGGTTCGAATATAAAATATCTAGGATTCCATATGGACACCAGATATCCACGGAGAGAGAATATAACCAAAAAGAGGACAGTTTGTCATTACAAAACAAAATTTTACTGTACACCTTAATCATAAAGCCAAGCTGTATGTATGCAATAGAAATATGGGGACGTACCAGCAAATCAAGTATAGTTATAATACATAGAAGCAAATTCAAAATTTTTCGGATGCTGACCAATGCATCCTAGTATGCGTTCAATCAAACCCTACACAAAAACCTGCGTGTGTCTTTTGTCAAGCACGTCGTTAAAGCTAGAAGTATAAAATATTACGATAGAATAGCAATCCACACCAACACTCTACTACAACCACTACTCGAAGAGCCAATGGCAAGAAGACTAAATAGGTACTGGCCAGCAGATCTGAGAGGAAGCTAAGAGGTCCCATCACTGCAAGGGCTCTTATCACATCAGTAGATGAGCTTAATCGCTCTTAAGCCAATACATTAGCTCATAGGATATAATGTATTCTGAATGCTAATTATGTTACAATAACAAAATGTAACAACATGGATTATTATACATGATGAATAGTTCCTTCCAATCTATATAACTAAAAATCAATTGCCGCATGTATGTTACATCATCACTGGAGAACGGCTCGACCGATTTGGCAAATTTTTTTGTTTTGTTTTCGTAATTGTCAGGATAATGTTTGTACGAAAGAAAATTTTGGGATAATCCACCGGAAAAGTCGGAAAATTCGGAAAATTAAAAAGATGATTTTGTATGGTATTTTTGTATTGGATTTCGTATGTTTTCGTTTCTGAATGGTTTTTCGAAGAGAAAAATGGGAAAATAATCGGACTGGAAAACTTTGTCACGGCCCGAAAAAACTTATGGCAAAAGAAGACAAACGAATAGAAATGGCGCAAACCTAGATGTATTAAAAGGGCTAAACAAAACTACAATGAAAGAAATTGGAAAATACAAAAGAAGATTCAACAACATGCATATAAAAGAAAGAATAGAGACGTGTTAATAAACAAAATATCGAACGGGAGACGAGAAATATTTAAATTTAAAGAAAAAATGGGCAAACTGTAATTAAATATGAAGAGCGGGACAGCAAACCAAGCAGAAGGTTTGGAGAGAATCATAAAAGGTTCTGAAAAAATGCCTGATATATCGAAGGAAGAACTTAACGCAGACATAAAGGAAATGAATAACAACAAATCACGTGGGAAAATTAGTTATAGAGGTCTTAAAAATTGGAGAAAGCAATCGTTGAGAATTTTTGAAAATGTATTTAATGTATGGCTACAAAATAGTATTACCCTTAGCACGTGATACAATGCTGCAAGTATCATTTTGCACAAGAAATGTGATCTTTCGAACATTGAAAACTACAAACCAATAAATCTCATTACTGATACCTACAAGCCCATTACCAAAATAATCACTAAAAGCTTGGAATCAAAACTAGACTTTTATCAATCCCGTGAACTGCCTGGCTCCAGGAAGGGATATGGGACAAATAACAACCTTCAAACAATAAAAGTGCTTATCAAGAACCAACAAACCACTCGCACTAATATTCATCGTTTTCCAATACGCTTTTCATATCATTGAATTACTAGCACTTAACGAATGTAGAAGAGACGAAACCTATAGAAGACACATATTACAAAATGCCAATGTCACACTTCACCGGCCTACCGGAACATTAAAAATTGAACGATGTATCGTCGAAGTTAGCTACTACAACATTGGAACATGTCTTCAACAAAACCTTAAATTGGGATGAAAAAAGTATAAATACCGATGGAGAATATCAAGCTCTGTAGACTAGTGGTTACCACGTCTGCTTACCATTCGGGAGGTCGCGGTTTCGATTCCCTGTTTTGATTTAGGTTTTTAGATGGTTTTCCTGAGTCAACAGAGTACCTTCTCTAAGGCGAATGCAGGGGCAGTACCTCTCCACCTTTCCTGGCATTTCTTCCATTCTCCACGCCTCCATCTTATAATTCCCGTTCTTGGCTGAAGAGGGACGCAAGGCCCCTATAGCAGTCCGCCCCCAGTTAGGGGAATTGAAATGACCCTGAACCTTCACCTTTTTCTAGCTATCTGAGATTCGTAGACGATATTATAGTTTTGCCAAATAACACGGAAACCCAAGAAACTGAAATTAGCAGCACTACATAACGGACTAGAAATTTATATAAAAAAAAAACAAAAATGTTAGCAAATAATTTGTAATTTAGGCTACGAAATAATAATAGATGAAAGTTTTAGAACAACAAAACAAGTTTATGAATATAAATATCTCGGTCACGAAATCATAATAGGAAGGGACAACCAGATATGTGAAATCCAGCAACGTGTTGGTTTAGGATGGGCAGTAGTTGGAAAATTACGCCATATCCTAAAGAATAACGATAAAAAGCTAGGTATTCGAACAAATGTACAGCGACGCCTATAATTGGCCTAACGGCTGTTGGCTGAGTACGAAATAAATATATAAATAAATAAATAAACGCGTAATGCCCGTTATCACATATGGAGTAGATATTGACGTTAAAAAAGGAACAATAAATATGCTTAAAGTAACACAACGGGCCATAGAGAAATATATCCTACGAATCACAAGAGCAGACACGATACCAAGCATTGTTATTAGCCAAAGAATCGAAGCAACTGATAGTTTAGAAACAATGGCAAGACTTAAATGGAAATGGCAGCTCATGTGGCGAGACATAGGTTAATATGTGGACAAAAAGACCAATCGAGTGGAGAGCAAGAGAAGATGAACGGAGGAGAGACAGACACCAAGCCTTTGGACGGATGATGTCAAAAGATAACTGGAATATTTTAGAGGAGGTTTATGTCCAGCAGTGGACGTTAAGTAGCTGAGATTGCCAGATGGGTTAGACACCGAAAACTTTGAAACCAGTACGTGATAATAATGGCACCTGACAGAAATGCAAGGAAAACCAACCCGACGCTCAATATCCAGACCACTATGAAATGGGTAATGGCAGACCAATGGCGTAAATCAAGAGAACGAGATTTCAGAGGTATTTTTTTGTCAACAATATAAACAGAGTATGCAAAGAGAATGTTAAAAGACAATTTAAAAGCTTTTATTGACGAAACGATTATGCACGCTCTTATAGTATGGCTGGTAGCACCATCTTGCTGAAAATCCTGTTTATCTCTCTCTTCTTCTATTGGCAGTAACCGCAATGTAATAAGCATAGTTCTCTATACCGGTGATATTATTAACAGTTACATCATTTTATGCTAAGAACTATAATATAAAGTCAGATAAAACCAACTACATACCAACCAATACCTTTTAAACTTTCAAAAGTTCTCATATTTATTTATACTTACTTAATTCTGATGCCTTCCTACCTTTTCAAGTGTAAGGCAAATGGGAGTTATTGCATCGGTTTTTTCCTCCACACCTACTTCCATTCTTTTCTGCATGTCGTTTTTTGTTTCACCTCTTCCCAAGTAACACCTGGTTTTTCCACTGCCAATTTAATTTCTTTCTTTCTTAAAAGTGCTGGCCTCAAATATCCGTGTTACTATTTTCTCATCTCCCATCCTGTTTATGTGTCCGAACCATCTCATCTGTTTTGCTTCGAACTGCTTGCAGGGTTGGTTTTATTTTCAAGTTCTTTATTCTGTCTTGCGTGGTTTTCCTTCTATTTTTCTAGGAAACCTCATTTCAGTGCGTTGTATTCTACTTGTTTGTTTCTTCCATGTTTCTGAACCACATATCAGGATTGAGAGGGCCAGTTTCGGTTTTTATTCCTTTGGAATTTCTCTTTTTGCCAAAAATTGATTTTTTATGGTATTGAAGAGTTTCCCCGCTGCTCCTGTCCTTTCTTTTATTTCATCATCTAGTCTTCCATCCTGCGATATTACCGAGTCTAGATATTTAAACTTCTTAACTTGTTCTAGCTTTGTATCTCCCATTTTTATTTCATGTGTCTTCTCGTTTCTACTTATTATTATTGTTATCGTCTTCTGCTTATTGATTTTCATGTTTCTCGATTCTAAACTACTGCTGTATATTTTTAGATTCTCGTTCAGTGTTTTTCGTCTTTGGCAATTATCATCATGTCATCCGCGTACAATATTTCCGATATTTTCACATCTTCCATTTTCTAATGTCCTGTTTTTACCTTTTTTATTCCTTCGTCCAACATTACCGAAAACAATGAGGGGCTTAATATGCACCCCTGTCGTACTCTCTTTGTTGTTTTGAACATCTATGATGTCTCCTGCTTCACTCTTACATAGTTCTTGGTTCCTTTCGTATAAAGCTTTTACTCCTTTTTTTTCTATTCGTCGTTTTCCTAAAATACTCCTCTCTATCCACCCTGTCGAACGCTTTCTCTAAATCAGCAAAACATATGTGTATCTCTCCGTCTTCTTTAATTGCTTTTTCTGCTATTTGTCGGATTACATCTGTTGTGCCTCGATTTGGTCTATAAGGCCCTGCTGTGAATCTTCTTCTAAAATTCCTCTTAGTTTCTTTTCCAGTGTTCTAGCGTATACTTTACCTACTGTACTTAACAGGGCAATCCCTCTGTAGTTGTTGCAGTTTTTGTCTCTTTTTTATATATTGGTGTTATTGTCCCCCTTTTCCAGTCTTCTGGTGCTTTCCCTGTTTGAGATAACTTTTAGTGTGTCGATTATCTGCTCCTCTCCTGCCCTTATCATGTCTGCTGTTATCTGATCTTGCCCTGGGACTTTCCCTACCTTCATCTTCTTTATGGCCTCGTGCATTTCTTCTCTCGGTATGTCCTCATCGTGCGGTTGGTTCAAAGGCTTTTTTTGACTAATTTCTATTCCATTTGTGTTTTCTATTGTTATAATTATATCGTTTCCCTCTAGTAGATCTCCAAAATATTGTCTCCACCTTTCTATATTTCTTGTTTTTCTGTAATTATATCGTCTTTTTCATCTTTTATATTGGTAAGTGTTGTAACTTTGTTCTTTCTGGCATTTTTAATTAAAACAATTAAAAATACCATACTTTTTTATATAAAATAAAATAGTTTACGTGGTTTGATGTTAGCTGTATACATGTATAAGCAGGTAATTATCACAAAACTGTTATTAATGGCCAATTAAAAAACCTTTCGAACATAATATTTATCTGGCTCTGGCGCATGATATAGTATCCTTTATTATTGTAAATGCTTTAACTATGCTTAGTTTAAAGATTCCATAAAGTTTGTTCTACATATAGTATTTCGGAAATCGCTCCGGTTCAAAGACCTTCGCTACCTACTTCTAACTTCGTCAGCCCCACAATGAAATAGCTGAAGCCAGTAACGCCAACTAGATTCAGTTTTATGAGAAACTATCGAGATCTGAATGCAAAGGGCGATTTGCGAAGTTTTTCATGTAGCTACGATATTACATTCAAAACTTGGCAAATTTACATTACAATGGAACTTACAGCGTAGATTGCCGAAAGTTCCCCAGTTTGTTCGAAGATTATATTTAGAGGAGTGCTCCTGAAAAGTTCTTACCGCCTAAGTAAATCGGAATTGAATTCCTGAACAACTGAAAATCGGATCTTATTTCCAGGTTTAGGATATCTGCTGGATAAATGAAACGGATTTAGATAATTATCGGCAGACTAATTCATTATCGGGGCGGCGTTGATAAAAGACAAAAACAATGCAGTCGTCGAATTTCGTCCTGTTTCGGCGTATTATCACGGCAGCCAGGATGAGCGCGTACCGTTTTGTGTGCGCCGCGTTTCTGCATCCAACCAAGATCCAAGAGGCCAGTGCTCCCTCGCTGTCGTTCGCACGTGGACATCGCGGTCGGCGTGTCTTTACCCCGTGTATCATAACCTTCCTCAACTGCAGCGTGCTTTATTGCTCTTTATTAGTTCACGTTCGCGAGGTGACTATTGTGATTGTTATTAGTGCGATTAGCTGACCCTTGTTAACCAGCTTTTGTTTTTCTTTTGCGATTGTGGCTATGATGTAGGGACGTGCAGCCGGTGCAGCGTGTTTTTTTTTTTGGTGGCCGGTTCGTATTTTTGGTGAAGTGATATAGTGCCTGCAGTTCAACTGGAGTCTAATGCCTTCGAATTTAGGTAATTAACTGCCTCCTTATCTTACGTTTATTAACTGCTGTTTATTTTTATATTCGCGATGGAAAACATTGTTGCAATCTTCTGTATTTTCCACGTACAGAACATACTTATATTTCCTGATTTAATTTTTGTGTTGTTTATCTTTAAATAAATACGACATTTCGCTGAAGCCAAATACATATTAATTTTAATGCATTCATTAACCACACATTAATTAGCAAAGGTTATTATTAGAAAAGTTAGGACGATAGATATTGTTATTAAACAATGACAACAACCATGAAGGTCAAGGACAGACTAACAAATTTGCGACACAGATTACCTGAAAGCAAGCATACAAGTACAATGTGTTTCACTTCTTACCTTCACACCCCTGATGTATTTATTACTTTAGTTATTTTCTGGTCGATACTACCATTTAAGATAATGTTAAAATAATGTTACTGTAAACAGGTCGCGTACTGCGATCAATAATAAATGCGAAAAATGTAAAAATCATGGGCATAGTTGTATGTATAAAAGTGATTAAAAACAATTGCTGAAAATCACAAAACATCATTTAACCAGTAGGTAACAGACAGAAAATTGCGTTTTTGGTAACTTTAACATATAAAAACTGTCTATCTTTCAATTAATAATGTAGAATTCAAAATTTAATTTTTTTACATAATTGTTCATGCTCTTTTGTGTCGCCCAATCTATCGTAGATAATAGATTGTGTAGGTGTTCATAGGTGTTGGTAAATGCATGAATCTTAACGGCGCCACTGACCTTCACCACTTACTTCCTTATACGGTTGCATATAGTATTTTATTTACTCAGTATACATCCGAGTATTATTAAATATGATACCTAAAAATAGTATCAAAAATAATACATATGTGTTTGCGGGCGATGAAGGGGGGGGGGGGGGCGGAAGAGAGCGTGGGAATATAAATTTCCTTTTTCTATTACATACGAAGAAAGATATTGTAGTTGATATTTAAAATTATATTGCTCTTTTGTGAGTTTTTGAAAATATTTTTACAAATATATTTGACTAATCCATTCATTCACTCCTCTTTTGCATGAAGGGTGGCCTTGGATTTTTTTTTTGTTAAGTTGCACATGATCAGAACCTTAATTTTTATTTTGTTGTATCTCGTGTTGTATAACCTGCATAACCTCCAATAAATTTACTGTCATTTGACAGAACAGAATATTGTTGCCAGATGGACTTCTTACTTTGTAGTACATGTGGAGAAATATTTAAAATCTCAAGTACTTAATTAAAAATATTGCTAATTACACAATTACCGAAACTGGATACATACATAAAAATTACTAAGTTCCAGTTTCTATTCTGCTTAAATATGGCAACTTTGCATTTGAATGTGTTTTGTCATATTTTCTAACCTAAAAGTATTTGATAACCCTAACCTCAAATGTAAACCTCGTTTAAACACAACAAAGTCATTTTACACAGCTAAATTGAGGAAACTATCATGGCCAACCTACATGCCAAATAATGTGAACAGGATATATTTACTTACTCAATCGTACTTAATCCTAGGTCTCTTTTACCATTATTGGTGTAGATGTATGTTTGAAGCTGTTTTAGCATTGTCGTAGTTCCTCCTGCCTCCTGTCCTAAGCCATTTCCATTGCTTCCATCCATTTCGTGCGCCTTTCTTGTAGAACCTTACTTACTGCCCTGTTCCAAATGGTGGTGGGCCTTCTTCTAGGTCTTTTTATATTGTCTTGGTGGAATTATTGTCCTCCATTCTGCTAGGATGTACAAACCATCTGAGTTAGTTGATTTCCGCTACCCGATGCGCTGTTCTTTACTCGTATCTTAGGGCCTACGTTTCGCTACTGTATATGCAAAGGGGGTACATATGCTGTTCTATATACCCTTCCCTTGACCTGTCTTTAAATCTCTTTCATGCTAATAAAACTTTTGTCTATTGCATAGGATAACCTACTTACTGCTGCTTTTATACTATTCTTCACCTCTTCGTCTATTGTTCCATCCGAGCTGATATTTCCAATTATTTAAAGCTATCCGCCTGTTCCAGCTTTACAAATTTATTTCCGCTGTCTATTAGAACTACAATTATTTTTGTTTTTTCGTGTTAATTTCCTGTTTCGATATTTCGATATTATATAGCAGGGCTTCTTTGCTCTTAGCTAACTTAACTAACATGTCATCCGCATATACCGTTTCTGTTCAAATACGTATTTAGTTTTATAATATCCTGCATGATAGCTCCTAACATTGATCTTTACTTCTATTATCACTTCATCCAACACAAGTATAAATAGCAGAGGGCTCAGCGTGCCACACTGCCTCGCCCCCAAATTTGGCTGAAATATTTTTGACTCGTCCGTCCTGACACAATTCCGGCAAGTTGTGCCTTTGTATAACTCCTATTAAATTCTGGTCCAAATTTTTATTCTCAAGTATCTTTCATACTTTTTCTTTGTTTGTGGTTGAAAGCTTTGACTGGATCTATAAAGTAGTTTTTTTTTATATTGCATTAATATCTATAATTCGTCTAAGGCTGAATATTAAGTCAGTGGTGCATCTTCCTGGTTTAAACCCACACTGGGAATCTTCAAAAAGGTGTTCAACTTACTTTCTCAACCTGTTTTCCATTATCCTCTCTCATAATTTTTTCCCGGCCCGGTCAGTAACGATATCGCCCTTTATTTATGATTTGGACTAGTTGTCCTTGGCCACCTTGTCCATATACTTTACCATTTCTAGGCTAATTCTGCCATACAGTGAGAGTTTTTTTCATTCCGAACATATCAAATTTGCGCGCAATGTAAAAAGATTGAGTGTTTTCAAATCGTACACAAACAATTAATTGGTTTCTAAGCAACAGTTTACAAACAGGCACTCAAATCTTTTTGCATTATGTGCAAGTTTGATATGTTCGACATGAACAATTCGCACTGTGTATACAAACTTTTCCCCAATATCAGTTTGCGCATTGCTTCGTTGAACTCCTCTTATGTTATCATATCTTCTTGTTGTGCTCCCGCCTCTATTTCCTTATTTTTCTCCATTTGCTGTTGCAATCCTCTTCCATGTAATTCAATATAATGTTATCTCTACCTCTCCCTTGTTTATCTTCGAGTTGTTCCAATGGGATTTTTCTCTTGTTTTAGGGTTTTAGCGATCTTTACATCGGGTTTTGGTTACTCCTATAATTCTCCAGTTTCATTCCGAGACTTTCTCATCCGTTCTTCTTAACTTCCGCCACTAACCTCTTTGGTCTTTGCTATATTTCGCTGTCGCTTGTATACTTCAAAATCGTCTTGCAGATTCGTGCGCATTGGTATTCAAGTATTTCTTCCACATCGCCTTCTTCTTTGCGATTTCTTCCGTCACTTCTTGTGTCCAACATGCTATATGTTTCTTATTCTTCTTTGGTCAACTTTTTCAGCAGGTCTTTTTCGCTGCTAACATCTTTCCATAATTGTTCTAGGTTTTCACTTTCTATCCTATCTTCTATTTCTTTTTCCTTCTTGATATATTGTTGATATTTTTGTTGATACTCCTTATCCCTGTACCTTTATTTTGTCCAGTATTCTATTATCGTCTTTTTGCCTTCTATATTCTCAGCGTATTTATATCTAGTTCCATTGATAATAATAAATGATCGTTGTCAGTTACAGGCCCTCTCTCAAACATATTCAGACCATTATACTTTTAGCGAGCATGGTGCTTTGCAGACACGTGTTTTGACACTGAAAATGAAGCAAATTCAATATTGAAACAATATTTATTTATTTAGTATTCATTTTATATAAATCAACAAAAATTACTAGTTATTCAGAGTACAACTATTACAATTCGTCCCTTAAATGATAGATATATTATTTATCGGCAGGATGCCACATTCGGATAATTTGAAATACATCTAGGCTTAGAAATACGCTAGAGTGGCATTGATAGTTAACTCTGTTATTCTATTGTCCACACTTACCGCAACTGTTGTTAACTTCCAGCCACCGTGTCTTTTAAGGGTGGTAATACTGGCTTAACCAATAAAATTTCTGAAGAACGCTGGAAGCTGTGACTGATTCTATAAAGCGAGGGATTTCGAAATTTTAAGTAAGTTGTTATTTTCTTATACATTTTCCTTACCTGTGACACAAAATAAATCTGTTGAAACAAATTTCAAGGGGCAGCCATATTTTCTATAAATGTTGTTCCATTGAATTCCATTTCGCGATGTTATTGTGATTTTCCTTTCTACAGAACCGCAAATAAACTTACACCTGTCGTTGTACAACACATTTTTGAACACAACTGTACTTATGGATATATTTTTGGATTCTTCTCCATTTCGTTATTTTCGGAGTAATCTAAGTTTTTCTTTACTTATCCAACATAGCTATCGATTACACTAGTTTTTATGTTGATTTTTTATGGAAAAATTGCAACCAGTCGCGCCTCGCATTTTAAAACACATTTTTTAAACTTTTACTATTCAAATATTCTGTTACTTGAATTTTGGTTTCTTACAGATATATTTTGTTCAGGATTGATTTGAATGGAGGTTGGCTATGAGTTGATTTTCGTAGGTTTGCATTCTTGATGTATTAATTTCTTAATTGATTGTAGACCTGTTGCAGTTTTGTCAAAATGGAAAGTTAAATTCGGTTAAATTAGATGAGGCATTGCTGAATAATTGTTCTTTATACCGGGTGTCTTAAAAAGAATTACATCTAGTAGGTTTTGAATTTTGTCTGCATGTATATTTTTAAGTGCCGCTAGAATGTTATTGGTATTGCATTATAGGAAATTCAAAGCATACTAGATGTAATTCTTGTCACCCGGTAGTATTCTCCATTTTATATGAATTAAGATCATTTTGATAAATGCAATAATAATATAAAGTGTACAAAAGCAATATTAGTTTATTTACAGCACATAATTCTTAAAAGTCAGCAATAATATTATAAATATGTTATTCCAAAGCAATTAATTTTACACAAAAATACCACCACCTAGCAATAGTCCAAGTCAACAAAATAATTTTTACATTTTAAAACACTAACAAAAATAGTTCACGCTACAATAACAAGTAAATAAATAAAGAAATATCCCTTTTGGCTAACAAACATGATAGATTTCACAAAAAAGGCTAAGTAATAATAATAAACTCTCACGTTTTAATTTTAAAAAAATGTCAAATGACAAATACACACAATAACAAAATGAAACTTTTGATAGCCTACTCATTATTCATTATTAATTATTAGATAATCCATTCTTATGCATGGAATTTAGCATTTTATATACGTTAACCAATGTTCCAGATGTTTCTGTCCCCAATCTATTTATTTGGTTTAGACTGGCTAAAACTAAGATTTGAAAATAGTCTCTCAATGGATGCAGATGAAGCAACACATATAAAAAGATGTTAGAAATTTTACAAAATCGGCAGTTAAATTTCCAAGTTGCAGTGCTTCCCAAAATGCAGTCGGAGTTAGATTTTCTTTTATGCTAAAAAAAAATAAATAAATTAGGAAATGGGTCCATCTGCGAGCTAAATTTTACTAGGAGAGCTAGGAAGTTAGCACTTATTACTGCCTTCGCCCACATTCTTGCATTTTCTTTTTGTGTTTTAGTTAGTTTTTCCCCCACATACACTGGGTGCAGAATATTTGCTAAAATATGCACAGGAATGGTTTAATCATTGTATCAATTATTTAGAGATTGCTCATAATGTTTCAAATCTATATATGAAAAAAGGTAAGCCAATGTTCTATTGTATCAGTGCAACTGCAATGGGCTTTAATTGTTTCTGTAAATGCATGTTACTTCTTTATAAATTGCCATACTATATATTACTTATGAAATTTGGTTTCATGCTTATTTTCTAGAGATATTTTGTTGTACAATTCTCGGTTTTTGAAAACACGTCTTCTAAACAAACAATTTGGCTGTTCTATCAAGTGTCTCTTGGAATTTATGGATCCAATGAACCAGAGTATTTTTTTTTAGTTCCTGAAGCATGTTACTGATTTTACTTTGATTCTCAGAACAACACTTTTAACTTTACGTCCATATTTTTCCTCGCATTCTTTAATAGCATCCAAAGCCAATGCCAAACAGTAACTGATGTTTTGCGGTTGTAACTGGATTCAACAGTTGAAACAAAGTAAAACTTACTTCCGTCTGATGTGCAGGTGGCAAAGATTGAATTATTATGTATATTTGACCATTCGTCCTGCATCAGTGTTATGTTTTACCTCTAAGTTGCTTTTTTGCTTCTATGGTGACTTCTTCGTCGATTGTCTCGATTAAATATGAAGCTAATTCTTTACCTTGGCCCAATGTATCCTGAACGTAACATATAACATGCAACATCTGCGTAACATAATATTTCTCTTTCGGTACAAATGGTATATTACATGCATAAAAGTACTTAGCAATAGCATTGTCAATTTCCTTTAAATCTACAGGTCTGTAATTTTAATTAAAAAACCGCTTACTTTTACTGTATGAGCTGCTATTGCTAGTGCTAGTTAATGAACTTCTGCTTGGTGTATCATTATCATGCTCATAATTAGTATCCATATTACAGTCTGAAGCAATCGTAGAAAAGCCTTTCTTTTTGCACTTATTTTTATGTGCTCGTAGTTGCAATGGTTTGGAACTAACAAGTTTACTACATTGTTGGCAAATTTGACGTACTACTTTGTCATCGCTGTCTGTTTTCTCTTCATAAAAAGCCCAAATAGGACCTTCATGACGGCCACCAGGACCATTACCATCGTGCAGCGACTTCAACTTTTTACTAGTGCTACTCTGACTATTCATGATTTTTCAATTGTTCTGCAATAAATGAACAAATCATTAATAACTGAAAGTGCATACATTGATCCAGTCGTGAATCCTGAACACATTGGTTTAACTTTAATTTGCAAATTCTGAACTTTTAAATCTTTAGTGATTTTTTTATAACTAGGTATTAAATATCAATTCACCATAAAAAGATAAAACTCAACTAAAGTGAAAACCCTGAAACCCAACGCCTATATCCATCTCTTATTGAATTAGGTAAATCTTCCATAGACTTTTTCTGTAATTTTGTGAAAAGCAAAAGTGCAATTCGTATTGTTTGCAGATTACTTTATACTCAAACCAAATAAGTAGTATAAATGACAGTATTTGCTAACACCAATTATAATAAAATCGATAACAATATTATTCGAAACTAGAATTAATTATTTTATTTGTTCCTCACTTGTAAATATCATTTTATCAAGTCACTGTAGTCACCTTGAAAATGTTTCTTAACTGGCTAGCCTGTAAATATTTTACTGGCTAGTCAATAAAGTCTAAAAAACAATGAAATGGGCTACTGGTTTGATTGGTCATCACGACAATGCCCCGTATCACACATCTTCTTATGCTAAGGCTCTTGTCAGAGAAAAAACTATGTGTCCGGTATCATCGTATTTCTTCAGCACCCAGTGACTCCTCATTATATTTAAAAAATCATAATGGCGATGAAAGGAGAACGTTTTCAGTCGATAGAAGAAATTTAAGCGGCCACGAAGGATATTTTTCAATATTGACCGCGAAGCAGGAGAAATTCTTCTATTAAACTGGCACGATTTGTTATTGTGCAGGAAGTTTGGGACGTATAACTTGAAAATGTTCATTGTATTCGATTTGATTATTTTTTGAGTAAATTTCAAAAATAAGAACAAGTAAATACGTATTTTGTTAACAAGTCGATTTGATTGTATTGACCTAGCCGGGCTTCATAGCTCAGTGGTTAAGCATTCTGCCTACTGATGTAAGGGTTGAGAGTTCGATCCCCG
Source organism: Agriotes lineatus (assembly GCA_940337035.1). Taxonomy (NCBI): domain Eukaryota; kingdom Metazoa; phylum Arthropoda; class Insecta; order Coleoptera; family Elateridae; genus Agriotes; species Agriotes lineatus. The sequence continues at coordinate 143,137,645 of OW679194.1, forward strand.
ATACCGGTGAAGTTTTTAAAAAATTAAAAAATTCCGATGAAAACCTCTACGGAATGCCATCATTCGGAAGTGATGTATAGCCGTGAGTCCCATGTTACTACGATGTGTAGCGTGTAAAAGATCCCTTGCTAGGATTGCAACTCCTTAGTCTTGGCAAAATTCTAAGTAGGACTAAAGTACCTGGTACTCTGCATGCCTAAACCTTATCCATGGGGTTGGCAAAAAGGGCCTGTGGAAGTGTGGAGGCCTACTTGCCTGACATCAGTCTCCCCAGAACTGATACTGACTAACTAACTTGTATTGACCTAACTAAAAGTCGTCTCTATGGAAGCAACATATAAGTTCTCAAAAGTTACTTAGTATAATACTATAATCGAGCTATAATCGATTTTTTATTATCGAAATTATACAAGATAACTAAATTCAGCCTTCCGATTGGTTGATATCGGTGCGAAAATAATAGTCAGTAAGATTACAATTGTCATCAAGCACGTTCGTTTCTATTTCTGAAATATCTTTATTTTGATTTGGACTGCTGTAGGAACATTCATATCTCGTAGTCTATACAATGAGATTTTTGTTAATTTCCAATTATTTTCTTTTAAAGAAAATTTACAAAGTTTTTTCATATTTATGAACCAAAATAAATCTCTCCTTTATAGTGGTTCACGTTGTTTTGCCATAAATTATAGTTGTGCACCATACATATTATTTGACTTATCTAGGACTACGACTAAGTCTTGATGAAATTTATGTTATAGGTACACTGTTTTAAAAAAAGTTAATTTAGCTTTTCATATGTACAGTGTGTCCCAAATTGGACACTTTTGATAGGAAACATTCATTTCTAGAGGAGATAGTAAAAAACTAACTTACATGTTACGGGCTCGTTTTTTGTGTAAAAATGAATGACGAAAACCGCACATCGATATCTTGATCGCTTTAAAAGATACAGGGTGATTTTCAATTTGGTGCATTTTTGACTTAGCCCCGTAACTTGCTTATTTGTGAATATTTTGTGTTTCTGCAAAAACATTCTTAAGGCACTTTTTTAAAACGAATCGGATGGTATGCTTAGTGTTTTTGTAAAACAAATGGCGGGGAAGCTGTGACATAAACTTTCATTTTTACTTATGGTAAATTTTCGACTCACCTCCGTAACTTGCTTATTTGTAAATATTTTGTGTTTCTGCAAAAATATTCTTAAGACACTTTTTTAAAAGGAATCGAATGGTATGCTTAGTGTTTTTGTAAAACAAAAAGCGGGGAAGCTGTGACATAAACTTCTATTTTTATTTAACATAAAAACAAAAGTTTATGTCATAGCTTCGCTGCCATTTGTTTTACAAAAACATTAAGCATACCATTCGATTCCTTTTAAAAAAGTGTCTCAAGAATGTTTTTGCAGAAACACCAAATATTCACAAATAAGCAAGTTACAGGGGTGAGTCGAAAATTTACCATAAGTAAAAATAAAAGTTTATGTCATAGCTTCCCCGCCATTTGTTTTACAAAAACACTAAGCATACCATTCGATTCCTTTTAAAAAAGTGCCTTAAGAATGTTTTTGCAGAAACACAAAATATTCACAAATAAGCAAGTTACGGGGGTGAGTCGAAAATGCACCAAATTGAAAATCACCCTGTATCTTTTAAAGAGATCAAGATATCGATGTGCAGTTTTCGCCATTCATTTTTACAGAAAAAACGAGCCCGTAACATGTAAGTTAGTTTTTTACTATCTCCTCTAGAAATGAATGTTTCCTATCAAAAGTGTCCAATTTGGGACACACTGTACATACTTTTACCGATCTATGATTATCTAAATCATTTTCATTTTATTATAAACAGCACAGTAAAGTGATTAGTATTTTATCGCTTTCCTAGTCTTGCCTTTTTCTAAAATAATTCTATTTACATCTTCATTTATTTTGGAAGCGCACCATGTCCTGTATACGTCAACAATAGAGTTAATATAGATTTAAATCAGGAACTTCAGACAAAATAATTAAGCGGTAACAGTTTCATCTAACCTGTAACAACAATTGTTGCCCTTGCCGAAAAAACTGCGTTTGTTTACGTTAAATTACTGGTCCTTGAATATACAGGGTGTGTATAAATTGGCGAAGCCCTACACGTAGAGATGTTGGTCATAAAATTTTGAGTCGAAAATACTCAAATGTTGGATTGGCCTCGTTGAGCCCTCGCGAGCGGTAGATGAAAAACATTTTTTTTTTCACCTAAAGTACATTTTCTGATTCAAATTCGTCAAGGAAAGTTGTTCAAAACGTATAATTATGGCCCCATGCAAAATTTCTAAAAATGTCGGTTGACTTATGAAACCGCGTTACCACAAAAGTACCATCGGTTGCATAGAAAACTGGTACAGCTAGTTTTAGGTTGGTTACACAACGTTTGTATAATATGTTGGTGGCACTGTAAGTCTATGTCAAATTCGAGGTTAGCAGGTTAGGTTTTCCGTCAGTTTTGACACAAACTGACACACTATACAAAAGTAAGTCGATATTTCTTAAATTTTGTATGGAACCATACTTTTACATTTTGAACATCTTTCCTTAATGATATTTTGACGGGTTTGGAACAGAAAATGTACTTTATCTACCGCTCGCTGGGGCTCATAAAGACCACTCCAACATTTTAGTATTAGATTTTCGAATCAGAATTTTATGACCAACATCGCCACGTGTAATTATTCTTTCGCCAATGTATACACATCCTGTATACTCAAACAGCTTCATACATTTTGTGGAAACCTTCCAAAAGAGGTACATGCTATTTAAAGCCTCTCAAAAAAAAATGTCTTACTAATTATAGTAATTTTACAATGCTCAAATTAGAAGATCTGGATTATCAAGATATAAGTTTCTATAAATACAAGATTAAATTTCAAGTATTTAAATTTAAGTTAAGTGTAGAACCCGTCTGTTCTACTTCGAGTAACAGAAATATATACGTTTACAAGCTGTTATTCAGAGGCCGATGCACTACTAAAATATTTCCAATTCTGCTAAAAGCATTTATATGGTCTGCGTAGTTGAATTTTGTTTTTATCCTACTAACTCAACTAATAGAAGTATCTAATCAGAATTGACATAGTTGTAATTCTTTGTTAATAAATATTAGTCCGCATCTTTAAAACGTTGTCCGTATTTATTCAACAGGATGCTGCAAAAATATGGCACTCAGGAAGAAATTGGTACATTTTTGTGTATACAAATATATCGCCCTTTATGCACGGTGTTCTGCAATAAAATGTTCACGTGATCAAGACGTTATTGGCATTATTTCAATTTCAAAAATTCAGACCAATTTGTATTTAATTTTGTTTACAAAATGAGAATTGAGCAACGATTATCGGCTATTGTATTATGTATTTACTTATTTCTCCAATTTTCAGTTGGTAAAAAAGAACAGTGTGTATAATGTTAATGTTCTTTATAAGAATTTTGCGACTTAATACTGCATCGAGAACACCCTGAGAAGTTATAGTAAGGTATTTGTACTACATTTCAAATTTCGTTGTTTATTAGTAAAATGTCTTAAGCTGAATATATATGTTTCAACATCGAAGATTTATTATTGATAGTATTGTTACAACAATCAATACAAAGATAAAATTATTCATTACTTCTATAACATAAAAATATTACTACTTTTGTATAACAATAAAGTTAATTATTATTTAATGATATTTTGATATACTTTAACTTACTATAGTATCAGTACTATATGTATAGCAATTGCAGGAGCAGTTAAAATTGAAAAAACTAGCAAAGCAAGTACCAGAACTTGTTCAATAAAATCTTAATTATATGACATCTAAATCAAGCATTGATCATTAATTTTATATTGACACAAGGCAGTAGAAACAAACTCATAAAGAAGATCGTCCGCATATATGTAAACAAAGAATTCCATAAAGAAATTCGTGTATTTCTGTTCAATCATAATCTTATTACGAATTATAGTGATGCCATATATTCTAACCTGTGCCCTTCACCTTCAACTAAGTGTTATCTTTCATTTTCTACTGTTTGGGTCGATAGGAGACTGTTTTAATTTCTCATATGCACACATAAACTAAACCGTAGGATTTAAGACTGATGTATTCAAAACGATGTAAGTAACAATTACAACTACTGGTTTTTTAAAACGAATATTTCCCATCGCCGTAGAAACATTATTCCAAAAGAGAATTTTTTCTTTACTAAAAGATTAAATCGAATTGTGATGCATTCCTGCGTTCACAATATAGAGCTTAAATCTCTTTAGATCAACAACCTTTATACGGTAGCTGGAATGAAATTGTTTTTTCTTCTCCGTTTTCCCTTCAGTGGCTCAGTTGTGTTCTTAGATTGTGCTTTGCTTTGACTTAGATATAAATCTTTTAATATATATTTAGGGCACTACCGTTTGGTATCATAGCGAAGAGGAATACATCAAATGTGAATTACCATAAAACGTTTCTTCCAATGTAAAATATCTAGGATTGTATAAAACGGTTGTGTCTTAAAAGCGATTCGTTTACATGATTGCACGAGTCTTAATTAAAAGTCGCTGGTGGTTTTTCAAATATGTATCCTTAACAATGAAAGTAGCTGTCGAACTTTTTCATGCGACATACAGTATCTCAGATATTAAATTGTATTCAACAATAAGCATTTTATCATCAAACATAACACGAAATTGTAGCCGTTATTTGATCCTGTAAAAGGAATGGTTAGTACCTATACAAATTTAGCGAGAATAAATCTACGTTGGAACTTATCTACTGCTGTCATGTTTTGATAATTCTAGCCACCGCTGTCATACTATACTAAATATAATAAGAGGAAATCCAGCTAATTAGTTAGATAAACTTGTAGCTAACATTACCAGCATACAAGGCAAGATAAGATTTTGAAATGCATGTGTTTAATTTGTATTCGTGTAACATTTTACATTTTTCAGACCAGCTTAACTTCGCTTTTTAATTATTCGTTGATGACTATGACACCTTTATTGCTCATATCCTTCCTGGATCATTGCCTACTTCACCGACCTCTAATTAATAGGCAGTACTAAAATTTTCAGCATTACACGAATTTAACTACTTTAATGCTAAATGATAACGTTAAATCATACGACAATATTGAAATGTTTATTATCGATATGTTCTCATCCATACAGGGTGTATTCAAATAAAGTAGCATAAAGGATACGGGTGAATCCTTAATTCAAAATAAGAATATTAAGCTAAACATACCTTAGTACAAAGTTGTCCCGTGACGATTTATAGCACTGTAAAAGTCAAAGAGAAGCAATATATTTCAATTAATTAATAAAAAAATGTCTTGACACAGAGCACTCATATTTAGCATACATGAGTATATATTGTTGAATAATACACCCGGTTAGTAGTCTGGAAATGGATGCACAGGGGGCGTTGTTGCTGTACTGATTTCTGCAATATTGTCCCACTAAAAGTTTTAAACATCTTTAGAATTTGACCACTAACTAGCGTCTATAAAAACAAAACTGCTAATCACAAACATTGGATTTTTAATATTTTAATTTTTGGGTACAAGTTGAATTCTGGTTTATCTTGAAAACGAAGCCTCCGACTAAAAAATGAAAGAGGCAAAATATCTGTACATGAAATTGGTCAATGGTAATTTCTAAAAATGTCAGTGATACAGGGTGAGGTACAATATTGCGGCAAAAAATGTAGCAGTTTTTAGCTGCAACAGCACCCTCTGTGCATCAATTTCCAAACCATTTAGAGGATGTATTATTCAATAACGTATACCCACGCATTCTTGATTAATGAATTAAAATGTTTTTTTCCTTGACGTTTAAGGGTATGTAACTCATCGGGGATAGAACTTTGTACTAAGGTATGTTTGACTTAATCTTCTCAGTTGTACTTAAGTATTCGCCCGTATCAGTTATCCTTCATCATCTGAATACACCCTGTATATCTACACAGCCACAAAGTGTAAAGTTTGAATGGTACGAATGTAATTAAAATCTATTAATTTCCCCTCAGGTGATGGAAAGTGGCTATTGTACTGTGCTAAACCCATAAAAACTAGAACTATAGACTACCACAAAACTCTAACATGACATAAAATAACTTGTATATTATGGAACGCTTATTAAGTTTCACTAGTGTTGTTCATGCAAGAGAAACTTCTGGTAAAGTACCAGCTGAATAGTACAAGATATTACCATAGATGTTCTGTATTAATATGGAAAAAGTTTAGCTATAGTGATATACTGTGTCCCCGGATTGAGTTCACTATAGGTATAATTGACAAAAAAATTTATAATTTTATTTTAATGTTTTGGGATTCCGCCCTGCTTGGTCTGAAGAGAATTTTAAGTATATTTACAGTTTTTGAAAACACAAGTTGGCCTTGACAGTGAAGCAAAAACTATTTTCTTTTCAGGTAAACTACCCTTTCTGTTCATGATACGGCAAAATTTTACCAAGAAAAGTTGTTCAGAATGATAAATTATGGCCCTATACAAAATTTCAGGAAGATCTACATACTTAAATTAAACCATTAAAATTTTACCTATTTATTAAAAATACGGTTTGATTTAAGTAGGTAGAACTTCCTGACATTTTGTAGGGGGCCATAATTTCCCATTATGAACAACTCTTCTTGGTAAAATTTTGCCGTATTATAAACAAAAAGGGTAGTTTACCTGAATAGAAAATACGATAGTGCGTCCCAGGATTGATGTTACATGTGGTGAGATGGACTGAAAATTTTTGAATTTTATTTTAAGGTTCTGGGATTCGGTCCTGCTTGGTTTGAAAAGAATTTTAAGTATATTTTCAGTTTTTGAAAAACAAGTATAGGCCTTGACAGGAAAGCGAAAACTATTTTATTTTCAGGTAAACTTCCCTTTTTGTTCATGATACCACAAAATTTTATTAAGAAAAGTTGTTTAGAATGATAAATTACGGCCTTATGCAAAATTTCAGAAAGATCTACTTACTTAGATGAAACCGTCATTTTTAATAAATGCAATTATTTGTTTAATCTAAATTATAAAATTTGGTACAGGGTCATAATTTTTCATTCTGAACAACTTTTCTTAATACAATTTTTCCGTATCCTAAACAAAAAAAGTAGTTTACCTGAAAATAAAATACAATTATCTAAAAAATAACGGTGTTTTCTAAGTCGACAGATCTTTCTGAAATTTTGCATAGGGCCGTAATTTATCATTCTAAACAACTTTTCTTAACAAAATTTTGCCGTATCATGAACAAAAAGGGTAGTTTACCTAAATAGCAAATAGTTTTTTCACATTTTTCATGGCCGACTTAATTTCTAAAAATTAAAACTCTGCTTAAAATTGTTTTCAGACCAAGCAGGGCGGGATCCCAAAACATTAAAATAAAATTGTAAAAATTTTTGTCAATTATACCTATAGTGAACTCAATCCGGGGACACACTGTATATGTACAGGGTTCGGCAACTATGCGGGGGTGAGACATATTTCTAAAAATATGAAAGTTACATAAAATGTGTAGATACGAAGGTGGTGCGTATTAGTACACTAATTTTACGCTTACAGGCTGGCTCAAAAATTTTTTACGAATCAAACTTGCCTTTTTAAAATAGAACGATCTACGTTTGGGTTGTTTAAAAGTTCTACATCGAAATGCTTAATGCTAACGGTTTTGGAGTTATTATGGATTTTTTTGCAAATAAATGCTGAACTTCAGGCAGAAAATAACTGAATGAAAACAAGCGTTACCAAAAAGGTAGGTATGTTTTTTGTTAATTACCTTTTGAGTGTGAAATAATGCCTCTGGATATTAATCCACAACATTTCTGAATTTCCAATTTTCTTTAAATGTCACAACTAGTATATTTAGTATATAATATATTGAAAATCCCTATTAATGAGCTTTCTTTTGATGTATTAGTTCATATCTCTAAATGCACGTGTGTTTATATATATTCGAGTTTGAATGTAAACAAAATTAAGCCCTTTACTTTATTTAAAGGGATAACACGCAAACGCAGTTAAAATGCCAATATATATACTGGAACTCTCCGAATATAACATATAACCAAGTTTAAAAAAGAAAAAAACCTATCAGTATTGATACAAGAAATAATAAACACGAAGAGGGAGAACTGCATGAATAAATTAATTCTCCATTCGGTGCGCCGAACAAATCATAGCAGGACACCTTATTCTGATTGGTTATGTGTGAAAGCTAAATTTACAACACAGCATTTGGAAACATGCCATTATTAGGAGTGGGTAACTACAGGGTGTTTTTATTACTATATTTGCTCGGCGACCCGACTATAGTACCATCAAATTAAATCAGATTTAAAAAGCAAAAACGAATAAACAAAACTTCTATACCCAATTATGTTAAATGTTCAAATATTTCTCTTTCTGTTCTCTGGGTATTTAAGCTGTACAGTTCTCAAACTTTTGAAATTTAATCAGTTCTTTTTTTTTAAATAGAATACCCTGTATTACTCTGTATTGTTGAAAATCTCCTTTTCCAAATTTAATATATTTCTGCATTTCTTGGTTTACCATATTTTTTAATTGTGTCAACAATGGCCGGATGTTTATTTCATGTACCTGCTTTTTTGTTGTGCTCGGAGAGTTCAAGTGTCTGAATTGGTATTTTAACGGCGTTTGCGAATTATATATTTAAATAAAGCAACTTGAAGAGTTCACATTTTTTTATGTTCAAACTCCAATACCTGGAAAAACACTTGCATTTAGGAGTATTAAGCGAAAGCTCATTAAAAGAACTTTTCAAAAATAGAAAAACCTACAGGGTGTTCCGTTTAAAGAAAATCCGAAATGCTCCAATTTACAAATGTTAAGCACCCTGTATGGCATTGATACCCAGAGCGGTTGTTTCACACTTCAAAGGTAATTAACAAAAAACATAACTTTTTGGCAACGTTGTTTTCATTTATTTTGTTTTTTGCCTTAAATTCAGCATTTGTTTTCAAAAAATCGCTAATAGCTCGAAAACAGTTAACTGTTTCGACCCATACAACTTACCATCCCCGCGTCATTGCCGAACCTTGTATATTGTTTACATTTTTAAAATAACACATATGTATTGAGTTCATTAGAAATTAAATGTAGGTTAAGACAATGTAAATGATGTTGCAATAAATGTCCGAATAGGTTCAGAATAGAACTCAGAGTTTTGCCTGATGAGTTTAAGATCTTCTAAGTCAAAAATGATATGGCGATATCTCCAAAGCTATTTTTGGTACAGTACCTACGACTGCGATGAAAGCATCTATAATTATAATGAAAATAGGGATAGATATGCTATAAGCTCAACATACAGTGAGCAGAGCAAGGACCGTGGTAAGAAAGCTATGCTTAAAGCCTTCCCCTTGCCAGATAAAGAATAGTGAGAAAATTTACTCACTATCACAAGGTTTGAAGCAAAGAAAATAGAAGTTGCAAGACAATAAGAATCAATAAGAACAGTCATTTGTTAAATGTTTCGCCAATCTTAATGTTATCAAACATCAACGTGCTACATTTTGCATGAACTGGTAATCTATGAAACCGAATATTTATTAATAAATATTCTAAGTAAAAAGGTATGTTTGATTTTTATAGAAATATATGTCACGGAGTGTACTCATAATAAGGTATTTCGCTCGATTTACGAATTTGATTAGGCTGACCGATCGTCAAAATTTTTCGTAACATCACGTAGAGGACTGAATGCAGCATATATTTAATTATGAGTCACCCAAGGCTTGAATGCCTTCAGTATTTATCATGATGAACAACAGAACTAGATATCTGTATTTTTTTATATCTCTTCGCTTTCGTTGTGTGCTGTATCTGTTTTCATTAAACGTAGCGGCATTTTTAATCACACCTAGCAATTTGCACCTTGTACACCCCATGTTCTTGAAAAGATGTTTAATTTCAGGTTGCAAGTAACTGGAAACTGTCAAAAAGCTACAGTTTTATTATTTTCTCTCATTCAAGTAAAAACGTTCTGTTCAATCCTTTTTATCGACAGTTATGACAGAAATGGAATAGTGGCAACACTTAACAGTAGAGTATTTAAAAATAAACAAACGAGGAAATGTGTAGATGAGAAAGGTCAAGAGGCGTTTTATTTCCTTGAACGGCGGTTACGAAGCCGGCTAATTATTTTGCTGACTGTACTGTAAGAGGGCTGGATTTAAATCTACCTGATATCAGATGGAGGCTGAGCGCATATTTCAATATAACTGTATCACAGGAAGTGCACGATTTACGCTTTTCTAACAAAATTGAGGCGTAGTTAATTATTGAACGCACTCAATGCAAGGTGCATGAGCCTACCACAAAAAATGCCTATCGATAACGTCGAACGGTAAATCCATATCACAGATTTATTATAGCGATATCGCTGCTTCGATATCCAGTTATAGGTTATAGCGCCTATTCTACTCGCTCCAGGACGACGGTGTGTGGTAGTGCCTCCAGGTAGGTCTGAGAACTGCAAGTTGAATTGTAACAATACCAGGTCATGCGTGCGTACCCTAATATCACTTATGGGTACGTACATTAACACTGACTCTGATGTAAAATAATAATGCCACACAAATCGGAACCGAACTATTTTTAAAGAGAAAAGGTACATACTATGCTAATGCTGGGAGTTCAGACAATTTATGTAAGTATATATAGCACTTATAGTTTTGATAAACCGCTATATCGATCAACTATTGCAAGAAATATTTGCAACTACTATCTAATTAAGGAAGCAAAAATGTTTAAAACAAATGTTAAATCGGATAGTATGTACAGGGTTTTCCGATTGCTTTTCACTATTTGTCAAATGTAATTCCCATTTGTCAATATTGACAAGTATTGACAAGAGGGAAAAGCATTTGAGATAAAGTGAAACACAATTGATACATGTTGAAAAGCAATCAGAAAACCCTGTAATAGATCTTCAGATCTTCACGTTTTAGCGTCCCTAGATGAGAAAAAACACGTTTCTTCAATTCCGTCTTTCTCTCCGTTTGTCGGCGGTATAGCTCAAACGCTACTGTTGAAGGAAGACGATATTTTGCATGCGGGTTAGATGTCTACCTGGTTCGAAACCAAATATACTTGCGATCAAATGTATACATCGGGAGCACCTTAAAAATAGAATGCTCCGGGTAGCATAGCGGTCCGTATCGAAGCTCGAGTTCGAATCCCACGGGCCACAATATTATTTTTATGGGAAGTTTCGTGTAAACGCTTTATAGATTTTTTAAAAGTAAAACTAAGGAGCTGGCATGTAACGAGTGACGGATAAGATAGTGGATTTTGTGGGTTAAGAGCTAATAAAATGGAAAACTAAGTTTTCAATCAACTTCATCTAATATAACACCATTATTGAAACGCAACGTAATTACAGATGTCATTTGAACGTCTACAATTCTGCAGCACATACGCCACATAGTATTATTTCGTATAGCAGCGTAGGCACAAACATTGGCTTCAGCTAGGTAGTGCTATTTTGGGTCACACTACGCAAGCTTGCATCATCGTTGTGAAAGGATCTTCTCTAACCACAATTTAAGTTGATGTTCATCACTTTTTCTGAAAAATACGGTGGGTATACAGAAACCAAGGACTTAAAAACTTAAAAGAAATATTTGGAACGAAATCGAAGTCATTCCATAGATTTTTTAAAAATCTGTTTTAATTGTTACCTAAAGAGGTGTGTGAATGTCTTGATAAGAACGAAAATTATTTAAAATATACAATGTTACACACTAATATATTGTGAATGAACTGTGAATTGCCTTCATTCACAGTTTATAAAGAATTTAAGATAGTTCACATATTTTAAAACTTCTATCTTTGAATCATTTTCAGTAATTTTGAGAGATCTCAACAGCTACTCCAACTGATGTCACACATTCTAAATATTAGCTTGAAAATAGCGATCTCAATATATAACAATCTACAGACATTGAATAACTTTTTCATAAGTTCTGGCAATTAATCCCCCCCGAAAACTGCAATCGAGTGCCACATTTATGGATTAGAAAATAAGAAATTAGATTGTCAAGTTGCTTAATCTAGTTTCGTGTGTATTTAGTCCAAAATACCAAGAAATTTAATTCGCACATTAACGAAATACACAGTTTCATTGAGACAATTACGCTACACGCAAACCTATTAGTTTTTGTTACTGTAGCAGTTCGTGTGTGTAAACTATAATTTTCGGCATATTTCTTTAGGAATTCTGATGTGTGCAATATAACATCGCAAGCTTTTTGAGGTTTTGTAGATTGCTATATATCTGCTAAAATTATACAAATATATTATATAGTGTTATTTACTCATTATAATTACAGGCTATACATTTACGTTTAAGGCTTATTAGCAATACAAAGAGTGCTAAATAGTAAGCATTGCAGAAAATTTAATTCTGTTCTGAAAATATTAGGGCACTGAAAAATCCTGAACACTAAAACAGATTTTCAATTTGAACTAATATCGTACTAATCATATTAGAAGGCATTATAAAACTTTTCCCATAAAAATCTAAAGATAGCATAAAACCATAAAATAATACGATACTCGTAAAATGTTCAAGTTTGCCGAGAAATATTATTTGATATAAAATTTCGCTCACTACGGCTTTCCTATTTCAAAAATCTACACAGCTCTCTGTTAAGTTAAGAGTCAAAGTTTAATTTTTTTTTATTTGGATGCATTTCTGTGTTTTGTCGAGGCCTTTAAACCGTTTAGTGATTCAGGTACAAGTAGGCGGAAACAGCAGCTATTTTATTATGTATTATGAGTAGAAACCGGAATTGAATAACGCAGTCATGCTTCCTAAAAATTAGCAATTGATGATCTCTCAAGTGATAGCATTTAATTTAAATTTAAAACGTCGAGAATTATACAGGACATACAAGCTGACGCTAGTCATGCTGTTGGATGCAGTTCTACAAGGCAAGTTATTATTGTCAAGGTTTGACGGTTTGGCTAGCCACCACTTCCTAATACAAGTAGCATTGCGCTATTAATAAAATGATTCTTAAATTAAAGCCATGAGTTCATGTAGTTAGAAATGTATTTAACGTGTGTATTACTGCTAAATCATAAAATTTGTTGATTTACAAGCTTTTACTAATTGGTATAATGAAATTACACACGTTGTTTTGAGTTTTTGATCTGGAATGACACCTTGGTTGAAACCCAAACATTTTTATTACTTCCCGTCCTTCATGAAAGTGTTTGAAGATTGTAATTTTTAATCTGATAATTTCGTTTTGAAAGTTAATTCCATTTTTGGTTACCCTTCATCCTTAAGCTTAACGAATACCATCATGCAGAATGAAACTTAAGAATTATATATATTATTTATCAGTTATCAAGTAATATGAATGCTTTCTAATTGTCCTACCTCTATAGTGGTAGTAAAATCGCAGCCAGCCGTGCCTCGGAGAGCACGTTAAGCCGTCGGTCCCGGTTGTAATTGATAGTCGTTAGGTTACGCCAGAGGCGCTCTCGCAACTTGAAAACTCTGACACCCGGCTTTCCTACCACAAGCCATGGTACAAACAAAAAAATTATCCCACATATGGCTGCATAGTATTGGATTTACCGTTTTGGTGTTTTTGATCATTAGTTTATCTACTGCTTTTATGACTGTTTCTGATAATTCTAATTATATTTCACCTGAAGTTAGTCCGAGTTAGTGTTCCATGTATAGTGCTACTGTACGTTATAATTTTGGTTTTTTTGCAGTTTTATATCTCGCACAACTTACAGTACAATTCATTATAAAATACAATCAGTGTTATCCAAGACTAATGACAAATGATATTCATCCATTACATTTCTTGAAATTCAACAAACGGATAGTATTTTTAGAATTACCATTATAATTGCAAGTTTGCAAACTACTGCATATTGAAAAGCTTGGAGGTTTATTCTACAAATTAACTATTTCTGTGTTGTCCAATTGAAAATACCTATGAATATTTAACTCAGAATGGGGAAGAAGGAAGATGTCTACTCAACACATCCTTTTTAGAATTTTCATTACAAGTACGTAGGCCAGGGTATCTATCGAGCATTAGCTTTCTCAGCCGGGAGTTCTATTTAGACCCTTTTGTTCCAATATACTGACACTAACTGATAGCGTTCGAATTATGTGCAAATCCTCGAGTCAAACGGTCACCCAGAGTGACCGTATTAGAGGGACCTATTCTCAAGACGATTACAATGAATAGCGTTCATCAAATTGAATGGCGGTTTTACTGATTTATTATACTCGTACATGTAATAAATATAGATTATTAGAATTCTCACCTATATATTATAAAAATGTATTCATTTCTCAAATTATCGGCATAACTATCATTTTAAAAGCAACTACATCGGTTAACTGATTAAGTAGTTGAATTAATCAGCAGAATGTTTCATATTAATCATAGTTGATAAATCAAACAATAAATTGTTTCGTTACTTGATTAATGGAATTCTCAAGTAGTGTATTAACTGTAGTGCAAAGTTAATGCACCGATAAATCGATTAATAATTGACTGATTGCTCTGCACAACCGAATTGACAGAAAATACTTCTACTATAAGCAATATGTTGATTATTAAGTTATAACGAATATTGCAAAATGTAAAACACAATACGTTATCTAAATAAGCTCTACAGGCACATGCAGCTTCTTATGTACGTTATTAACATTTTGTCAAATTGATTTGTTCTACTTAATTTTTCACTTATCTGTCAGTATATGATCTGGTGTAGAAGGCATCATTGCCAGCTTTGTAAAACTTAAGAGCTTGGAAAGAAACTTGAGCAGGTTTAAGTTAATTTAAATTTCACTTTTTTGCACAACCAAAAGGTATTATGTACCAAAGAAAAAATTTTTTTCAATTTTAACATGTTACTTTACAAGATTTTTTGAGTGTATAATATACAAGGTGGTTTTTAAGTACATTCCAAAAATTAAGGATGTGGTTGTTTGGATTATTATATCATGAAGAGAAGTGTATTTGAATAATAGTCCTAAATTGCGTAATTTCTGAAATATGGCCTGTTAAAGTTTTAATGTTAGGTATGATTTTTAAGTGTAGTGAGAAACATCAAATGAAATCATCAAAAACACTTATGGATTTTTTTCAAACCAAATTGTTTGAATAAAATTGATAAACGAAATTGCAAAGTTAATATTTCATAAAAATTACAATAACATTAAACACTGTATTCAATGTAACTGCTACTATCTTAAATATGTACTTTCGTACTCATTTTAAGAAATCGACCTATCATACTAAGCAGGATTTATCTGAAAATCATTGTTTCGTAAAGGCGCTCAAATCTATCCAAAATTTTGGCAGAGTTATAATTTTACATTCTGAACAACTTTTCTTAATGATGTTTTGTCATATTTCGAACTGATGATGCACTTTAACCTGAGTACAATAGTAATTTATATAAAGAATAGAAAGTAAAATTTGAGTGCAAGACCACGAGGTCAGCAAATAACATTCTATGCCCATTATACGCATAATTTTTTCTACGAGTTTAATTGAAAATAGCTATTTATGTTATAAATACGAAATTAAGAACTTTTTTGGACGAGCTGCAGTTTATGGCCAAGCGAGCGCAGCGAGCGAGGCACATAAATAAGGCGAGTCTAAAAGTCCGAATTCGTGCGAGTTACATACATAATTTTTTATTCTATTGTTTTGAAACATAAACGAAATATAATATTTTCTAAGTGTCCAAAATTTATAAACAACCACTTTTCTATTAGTGAATAAAGAAAATGTTTTTTATCTACCACCAATGCTACCTTGATTTGAAAAAATCGAAAATATACGTAAAATTAGTTTCAAGCCAAACAGGATTTAATACCTAGACCACCGCGCTGCAGATAAGCTGTGCTGCCATCCTTTTCTTTAGGTTGCATATCACACCATTCGTGCCGCGGTTTGTAACATCATTTTGTTGCATGGCATTGCGTTCGTACCACAGAGCCTATTTATTTATATGAACATTTCAAATAAGTGACTTGTTGGGCCAGAATGTGTAACTAATGCTTTAGTGTAGTAATATATGGCATGTTATAAAGGGTGTTCATTAGAATTTGTGGTTTAGTCGGCTTTGGAACTGATGATGTCATGTCGTGCATTAAATCATATGGCTGATAACTGACACTGGTAACACTGTAAGTCTATGTCAAATTCGATGTTAGCAGGTTAGGTTTTGCGTTAGTCTGTGTCAAAACTGACGCAAAACCTAACCTGCTAACATCGAATCAATAAAGCAGCATTTCTGGAGAATCAGTTTTATTTTGTAGGCGGCATGCACTGTCGCATTGTCATGAAGAAGAGGCACATCGCCATATGACAGACTGTAATGTGTTTTGATAATACCTGTACTCAGCTTTTCGAAAATATTACCGTAAGTCTCTGCGTTGATTGCAAAGCATGTAACCATACATTTAATCAAGAGAATACTTTGTATGTCGCAAAAAATGGTTGCCATGAGTTTCCAGCTGAAGATTGGATACGGGCTTTCTTTGTGGGAGAAGATTCTTTATGAACCCAGTGCATGGACTCTAATTTTATCTCAGGATAACAGTTATGAGTCCAGATCTCATTACCAGTTAGTACACGTATTAGAAAATTTGAATCGGCTTCTAAAATTTTCAAATTGTTTTGGAAAGTTGACATTTTACTCATGCCTAATGTATCGTGCACTATTATCAAAACGCACATTTCGGATATTTCCAATGCTGTAGTGATTGGGGAAACCTTTATACCACGATCCTTAAGAACCATGGCTTCCACGTTCTTACACATTTCAGCATTTGCTGCTTCTGCAGATCTTCCACTTCTACGATCATCTCCTCGATTCTCGTCCCCAACGAAACTGTTTTGACCAAAATTAAATTGCGAAATTCGACGGAGCATCGTCTCCATACACTGCAATCATTGGCTCCCGGATTATTTTCGGACAGTTGCCTCCTTTTGTGAGACACTTGATTACACTTCTATGCTCCAATTCCATAAGACTCATCTTCAGACACACAACACTTCATAAAATAAATGATAACGAACGAGACTATCAAATTTGGCACGTCTAACTACGACCGACAGACTTGCCCCTATTTGACATTAAAAGCTGAAGTACCTACAACAATGGTTTCTCACCTAGCTAAGAAGATATTTTTGTAGTTGCCTCGCATACAGGGTGCTGCATTGGCAGATGCAACATACGAAATCCCATGCTAGTTACGAGTGACTGGTAAACCTAATTATGACGACCGATTAAATGAGAAACCGACTTAACGTTAGGTGCTTGAGTAATTTCGTTAATTTTTTTAAGGATTTAGGACTTCGAAAAATAGTTTTTCCCATGGAAAGCATCTGCGTGGGTGAATATATTTATGTCATTTATTTCCATTCAAATACTATTTTCCTGGACAACTCGTATCTGACGCAACATTTTCGGTCAAATTGCATTCGGTTTAATAAAGTTACAGTAATTCTTGCAAAATCAAATAATTTGTCTTATTTATAGCTTATTTTTTCTAATATGCAGTTTTTGTGTTTACGCTTGAATATACATTTTGGTGAATTTTTGTTTTGTTTTGAACTATTTTAAGTTATTATAGAAAAAGTGAGCTTAATTTCCAGAGCAAAAATCTGTGTGTTAGCACCGTGCATTTAGTATCGCTATTTTCCTCTAGACGTGACTTAGCTCATGAGCAGCTATATTTATGGGGATGCATATTCTTTCTTGCATTAATTAAATATGAAGTAATTATCTAATTAAAGTTTCAGATTTTGTCTTGTTCGATATCAGCTATATTTCCTTATTTCCTTTTAATTGTGTGGCGTAAAACGGTTAGATTTAACAATGTAAAAAATATAAAGACTATTAAAGTGAGATATCTTTTAGCTATAAGTTAGATTATAATATTACTTTTAACAATGTTCAACATAGCTAATTGACATTACCTCATTTTGCCGATACCGTATTAACTCATCTACTGGAACATAGAAAGTTACATCCATTTGTCTCTTTTGTAATTTGGACTATCGTATTTATAAATCTATGCTTTATCAAGAAGCTCCTAAATATCAGTCTTCGTTACTTTTTCTTAAAAAGAAAATCAATATGAAAATATGCAACAATTTCAAAAGTTATTACCTTAATAACACCAATTTAGTTAATATTTCTATGATTTCATAATCATTCACTATGTCATATATTCAGGGGCAATATAATAAGTAGTACGCTTATTATTGGCATTTTTTTAACGAATATTATGACTCCCACAGCTAAAAATACATCTCGTCCTACGGACTCGTATTTTTTGCATTGGGATTATAACGAAATTATATTTTAAAAAAATTTGAGATTATTAGGCGTACTACGAATTATATTTAGGAAGAAAATATAATGATTTGAAATATATCCCAGAGAGACCGTAATACTATTTTATTACGTGAGTATTAATGGTAATGACCAATGTTTGTCCCAAACACACTTTTTGTTGCTTTTTATGCTTAAAACGCACGACCTAACCTACAAAAATTAACTGACATTTCTAAATTGGTTAGTTCATTTGACACGTGAAACAAAACCAAGTTAGCTCGTACCAAATCGAAAAAGCGAGTGGCTATATTGTCAGTATGGTAGAAGGTTCTATTAACCAATGTCCTAAATTTAAGAGATGATGGTTGGCTCGAAATTCAACGAATTATATTCCCAATAAAACAAATCAAGGGCGTTACGGTTGTAGACATCAATATACAGGGTGATTCTTGACTTATACGCATAATTGCGAGGACTGATAGTTCGTGATGTGTAGTGATGGGCACTTAAAAAAAGTGTAGTAAAAGTTTTTTATTAACGAAGATAACGAATTAATTATGTTGAGAGTAGTGAACTAGTAAAATATAAATCGTCGCATTTACCTTGAATTGTATCTGTCACTCTCCGTCACTAGTTGTCAAATTGGAGTTTCTTTTATTCGTAAAAGAAAAATTATGGCACCTAACTTCACCAACGCAAAACTCATGGACATCGTATTAACGTACGGGGAAGTACACCGAAATTCAGTAGCTGCAGATCGGCTTTATGCACAAAGGTTTCCCCAAAGATATTATTCGAGCCGAGAAATTATTCTACGTGTTGTCCAGTACGTACGTGTGGTGCAGCATGGATTCGACGCGCTCAAATGTTCATCGAAAACGAAGGAAATCACTTTGAACAATTGTGATACATAATTAATTCGCTATCTCCGTTAATAAAATACTTTTACTACACTATGTTTAATTACCTGTCACTACACATCACAACTATCATTCCTCGCAATTATGTGTATAAGTCAAGAATCACCATGTATACTGCTCAACAAATGAACTGGACCACCCATAAAGATGGTATTTGTTACATTACGTCACAAAATGCATATTGTAATGATATAAACAGGGGTATAAAAATCAATTTTAAAATATGACAATAAAATAAGAGGAAGGTTTCATATAACAATGATATATCCATATACTGATAAATAGATTTATAAATGTTTTATTTTGAATAAATAATTTTAATTGTTATTAAGCTATTTGAAAAAGTTAAGAGTTATTACTGCTTGTTTATGTTAAAAAGAAAATTTAGAAATAAAAAAATAATGAATAATTTTCTTATTTTAAATTTCAGGAATTATGTAATGATATAAACAGGGCTATAAGAATCAATTTTAAAATATGATTAAGGAATTACAATAGTTAAATATAATCAGGATCAATTTAATTATGAATTGGGAATATGAATAATTAGTATGCAATTAGAAAAGAAAATAGAATTTATAATTGAATAAAATATGGCTAATTGAAAAACAGATGGTTTCAAATATAATTTAATATTTAAAAAAACCAGGTGTGAAGGTAATAACAAACACTTAATCAAAATAAATTGTTCTAAACAGTTGGTAGAAATCAAAAATGAGGATATAGAATGTTACAAATAGAAAATGATATCGTTAAGGAGTTTTTGTTTTGATTATTGAGATAACAAATTCGAAAAAATGTGGCTTTAATTAATTTTGTGTAATAGACAAGTATAAAATAAACCCTATTTTAAAATTAATATGTTTGGAGATTAAAAAGGAGTATTTGAAAGACTAAATTTGCGTGGTGATACGAAAATGAAATTTAATTGAAGAAGAAGAAGATATATAAAACTAAGGAAGCTTGCAAGTATGTGGTAAAAAACTAAACTGGGAGCAGAACTAATCTACAAAGGAGAATAAATAGATAAAAGTACTAAGTGAAGTTTATTGGAGAATTACATTTGAAATTGTATATCAACTGATTTGGATTACGTCGAGCTGTTGGTGCTAGGAGAGAATTCCAAGTAAGAACCATTGGTAGAGGAAGCACGTTTGAGGGATTTGGCGGATGCAGCTAGGGTGTATTTGGTTCCATGCTGTATAGGAGTTTGTGTCCCTGATTTCTGGTCAGTTTGGACATCTTGTCTGTCATTGGAGCGGTTTGCTGTGTTTGGGGACTGAAGCTGTTGTGGTAGTAGGCAGAATGGAGCAGATTGGTATACATCCAGGACATTGATAAGTTCGAGTTAAAGGAGGGTTAGTTTAGATATTTGGGTAAGCACTAAAAAAATAAAGACTTAAAAGGTAATTTATTATTAAAGAATTACTTACTGTTTGATATTGTTGTGTGACTAATTAAACGATCGGGTATTTGTCATTTAATTTTCAAATTTGTTTGACATATCATTTGACAGAAGTTATTTTTGACTTGTAATAAAATTAAAATCAGAACATCAGATTTCAGAGTAAGCAATCTAGATAAAAGAAATCCAACCCTGATTTTCAGGAGCTAGCACAAAGAATAATTATTAACATCCAAATAATAAACAGGGCAATTTAAATTGATAAGAAAAATAATTCATAAACATATAATAATAGGTTACAAGATGTTAGAACCCGAATCAGTACAGATTAATGACGCGATACGTGAAGTTGTAGCAATATATAAAAGTTTTCGTTTTATAGTAGGTATACTCATATTAAGCATATTTAATTTCACTATCCTCAAATATCAACTTAAGCATTAACAAAATCATGTTAATAAAATACAAAAATTATTTAATTATAAAAAACTATATTTCACAAAAATAAGAGGAAGAACAAAAAAAGGAAATTAATAGTTTTTCGAGTCTCCTCGGAACGTTTAAGAATTTTTGGCAACGATTTGGCATACCTTGCAATGTGCTATCAATATTTAGGAAAAACTGGAAATTTTCAAAAGATAATTTTTTATTAATAGCAATGCATTCAACTTTGTTGCTTTTTTTGGAAGACAACTATGAATACAAGAAAATTGGTTGTTCTTTGTCTTAATAGAAGAATGAAATGTGCACATTGGTTGATGTCATTGGTTTTTTACGAGTTTTATATGGCACAAAATATAACCGCTGATTTGCTTAATACAGACCAATAAATATATTCCTGTGATATAAAATGGCCAATGGTATTAACTATTTCGATGTCCTGATATAGAAAGCACCCTTATGCTGACTTATACTTTCGGTACTTCCTGTAATTAAAACAAAATCGTTCGAAATATTGCAGTTGTCGAGTCAATTTTACAGTATTTAATAGGGTCTTTGTTGCTAAGCTAATAGAATCTTACGACCGTTAAAGGATCTGAACAACTCCTTAGTGACTGTTCCTACTTGGAGGGCGGCGGCAGAGACGGCAACAAGTCAGATTTATATCTAATGGGCAGTTGAGATGAGGGAATAGTAATCATAGAAGCTGCCGCCTAGGTGTGCACTTCGCAATGGTATAATGAGTAATTGTTGGTATTAGTGCAGGTGATAGCCACTAGGAGTAACGTAAAGTTAGGGCAATGACCGGACACTGCATCGCAGGATTCTCTTGCAGACACTTCTTATTCTTCCTACATGCACTTTGGTTAGGGCTCATCGATTGTCGCTTAATGCATTTTTATTTTCACATTTGTTCTCTACAATTAAGAGCGAGCGACTTTCATTTTGAAAGATGCTTTAGATGAAAATGAATGTTATCGTACAGTTGTTTTAGAGACTGCCCTACTTCCGTGCTATGTGAGAGGTAATCCATACTCAACTCATATAGACTGTCCGCATTGAAATGTCAACTTGTATTATGAAAATTTAATATTCTGTTAAGAAGCCTGGTAACCTAAAAATGAACTTGGTTGTTTTACTCTCATTTAAGTAAGTTTCGTCGCCTGTATCAGTGATGAGACCATATTTTTTCTTTATTGGAGAAAATGAATTTTTCCTTCACTCTTAAAATTTGAAGTGTACTTGGGTATAACAACAAGCAAGTTAAGTTTTGGCATAGTATGTTTCTTGAAATTAAACAGGATAAATAATTAGTCCTATGTCATTTATTTTAATGGGCGGTAGTAGAAAAATGGTATACATAACACGAGTATAAATTATTGAATTCGTAGACTGCCTACTCATTTAGTAACATACAACTAGTTCAGAGAAATTAGACATTGCCTTCGGAAAAATCCCCGGAAAGCTCGATTTTGGTATGAACCTCAATATTGTGGTTCTAAATAAAATGTCAAAAGTCTCCATCGATCCAAGTGCCGCTAAATATTTTACGCGGGGTCAAAGGTCACCAAAAACGGTGTTTCGTGAATATCTCGTTAACGGTCACTTTTACAGAAACAATATTATTTATAAAATTTATAGTCTACGAAATTTCTTACAAAAAAGATATGATGACTTTTATTCATAAAAGATAATTCGATTTACAAAGTTGAAACCTTTATGTTTCTCATGAAACATGCACTATTTTCCACATTACCTTCGAGGTAGAGCACAAAGTGCGTTTTTTTCATGTGGTATCCCCAATAGGCCTAATCCACGTTTATTTTTGTTGGAAAAAATATTTATTTTTAACAAAATTATGACCTTGATCATTAATCAATTTTTGATTCAAAACATGAGTTATTAATCTCAATAATTAATATTCATCTTCAGACTCTATTTCACTCTGTATGCTTTCCTCTTC
Source organism: Agriotes lineatus (assembly GCA_940337035.1). Classification (NCBI taxonomy): domain Eukaryota; kingdom Metazoa; phylum Arthropoda; class Insecta; order Coleoptera; family Elateridae; genus Agriotes; species Agriotes lineatus. The sequence continues at coordinate 143,160,766 of OW679194.1, forward strand.
ATCATCTTCTTCTTCTTGTTGTTCTTCTTCTGCTGTCTTCTGTATTTCCATAGATTCAGTCATAAAACGCGATGGATTTACATCGTCAGTGGAGTCGCAATTATCGAAGTCATTTATATTGGGTGTTACATTTAAGCAAGACTGACCTTGGCAATTACCACATACTGGTGAACAACGTAAACCAACTTTTCTGCAGCCGCAGTTTAAGCTACATCGCTTGGTGCAATTACAAAAAATAGCATTCAGCACAATGTCTGGGGCAGGTAGAGTTTGAATTGGCTCCAAAATGTTATCCCTTAACGCCCATCCCCAGTCTTCAGGAACATATAAGTCTTAAGAATAAAGTAAAATGTTTGTATAACATTTATCAAATATGTAAATTAGGTGATGTGATTTATCATGGTTGTATATGAAATAATTGAGTTGGTTGCCTTGGCGATCACAAAAATAAAATTGATTGTTTTCCCAAAAGGGAAAAGCGCTTGTACTTCCCAAATTTGGGAAAAAATAAATACAACTTGGCTAGTAAAAGTTAATTTATCGTTTTATTGAAGGAATGCATGCGTGTCAGAAGGGCTGCAATTAAATGAAAGTAAAAAAAGGTAAATAAATTCAGAAAATATAACCTTCGTGATGTATAAGAAAAGCTTTCGACGCATAGTGGTTGCCCGGGGGTGGTTCTTGAACACGGGTGCATCTACAAGTCGCCTTGAATCTACGCCTTCAGGTGCGAGTTTGCCGATGTGGGGGGAGCTTCATAGACTGAGCGGTTGTCGGAATGTGCTAAGCCTGAAGGGAGTGCCGTTTCAACGAGGGCAACCATCGAACCCCGTTCCAGTTGAGGCATTGCCAGGGGTCACCCGCAGATCACTTGTAAGGACCCATGTGAAGTAAAAGGAACCTACAGGAAAGTACTCAACCCTGTTGGAAAAGCAATGCAAGCTAGTATTCATAGGAAGCTAAGAAAATCTATCATTTGCCTGTGAAATATTGTTAAAATACGGTGGAGTGTTTTCGCTGAAGTGAGGTTGGGAAGGGTGCGTCTAATTTAGAATAGATAAAGTGGAGATCTTTTTTTTACCCGACACGCCATATGTAAATGTAAAAATTAAATTTGAAAATAAGAGTAAGTAATTATAATTTATGCATGACACTACCTGATATAAAGGTCAATGGTGTCTAAAATGAAATAAGATGAGCTAGATAGAAAACGAATAATTTACGGGCACAAAAATCATTTGTCATTATAAAAGAAATTTGGCAGTAGTGCTTATAAATATAAAAGCTAATAATATAAATCATTACATAAATAAATGTATTCTAAATAGGGCTAACAATAAAAGCTAATATCACTACAATATGTGTGGAGTGTCGTACTGGATACTATCCATATCAATCCATTGTTCAATTGTTGTAAGCAAAATTGCTTTAAAAGAATTTCTAAGTAATATACTAACTTGACGAAATGCGTTTAAATATAGATGAGTTGACTTAAATCATCTTCTCTTGGGCCCAGAAATCTCTGGTTGAGCCATGCCCACACATTTTAGGAAAAGCTGTATATAAACCGAATTATATGAAAACTGATATGTGATATACGTGGTACTTAATATTCTACAGCGTGATGCAGCTCAGTATTACGAACATTTTTGTAAATGAATCAAATTATAAATTTTTTAACGTGTTTAATGATTACATTATACATACTGAAAATAATATTTAATATTAACGTGTGTCCCAAAACTTTCGTTATCGAACAGGAATTGAAATTAAAAACGTATATGTGTAATAGTTCTCAATTTATGAATACAACTGTGTTTATACAGGGTGTTGAAAAAAAGAGTAAAATATTTTAGCACACATAGTATGACCGAAAAATTTAATTTGGTTTATTTTATTTTATGTTTATTTTATCTAATGCAGAAGATGCTCAAAATGCCCACCTTCCATGTGCAAGTAGGTTGTGCATCTTTGTAAGAAGGAATTGCGTACCTTCTCAAAAATACCGAGCTGTGCCCTAATTGTGTGGCACGCTTGTTCTATGCGCTGCTGTAATTGTTCTAAATTATTAACTGGTTCTGCATACACCAGACCTTTTAAATGTCCCAAAAGAAAGAAATCCAGCATGTTTAGATCTGCCGATCTAAGAGGCCATGGAACCGGTCCGTCACGTCCGTCCATCTTCCCGCGTAATTTGCGTTTAAATATTCCCGAACAGCCAATGCGAAATGGGGAGGGGCACCATCCTGCATGAACCAAAGCTCACGTCTCACGTTCAATGGCACTTCTTCAAATAATGGAGGCAATGTGTTCATTAAAAAGTTAAGGTATTCAGGACCAGTTAACCGATTCGGCAAAAAACAGGCCCTATTAGCCTGTCTCCCAAAATGCCTACCCAGATATTTAAGCTGAAACGCTGTTGATGTCTGGCCTCAACGATAGCATGGGGATTTTGGTCGGCCCAATTATGGGTGTTATGGCAGTTGAAAATTTCGTCTCTACCAAACCCAGCATCGTCGGTAAAAAGGATATTGGGTGTGAAATTAGGTTTTTCAGATTGTTCCCGTAGGACCAATCTACAAAATAATAACCAGGCGGCATAATCAGGCTGAACGAGTGCTTGAACTCGCTGGACGTGATAAGGGTGCAATAGCTGCTCCCTAAATGTTCTCCAAACGAGACGAGGGCTATTTACTTGAGCTGCAATTCTCCTAACACTAGTTCCAGAATTTTGTTCGACTTCTTCAAGAATTTGCTCCTCCACCTCAAGTGTTGCGACGGATGTGGGTCTTCCACAATCACGGACATTTTTACCAAAACTTCCAGTGTCGCGGAGGCTTTGGTGGATTTTTGCAAATAGTCAGCAAGTAGGAACTGCGCGATCAGAATAAGTCTGAACATACAGACGGCGAGCTTCCAGATCATTACCATTAGCACAACCAACATGAAATGCATGTCTGCCATTTCCGCGTTGGAGTAAAAAGGCATCCTTTTGTAATCACAGCGGAATGAATAAGAGAATTTGTTAAACTTCAATAAGACAAGACAATGTGTCAGGTGACAAATAGTGGCCTACTATTTTGTTAACTCTTAAGCTGCGAGATCAGAGCAATTGAAAAATTAATAAGTAATTGCACACATAAGCGGAAATATTTCTGTAACGGTTCGTTTGCGGACCTATGTTTATTAAGACTTTTCGACTTATTTAGGGTCATACTATATGCCCCTAAATTATTTTACCCTTTTTTCAACACCCTGTACTTCAATTTCAAAATTGACATTTGATTTCTATGTAACTTTTAGTTGCGTTCATGAATTAGGAACTGTACGTTTATAATCCCAATACCTGCTCGATAAGGAAAGTTTTGAGACATACGTTAATATATGTTCGTATTGTAATATAATGAAAATATATTCAGCCAGTATAACTATTATAACAGAACGTCGGTTTACTACAATTTTTCTGGTAATTGCATTTTCGACCTGCAAGACTAACGTCTTGCGAGCAAAGGGGAGGAGTCATAGAATCACAATTATGTGTAACTAAAGGGGCCACTCACTCACTGGCTTAATATAGGAGGAGAGAAAAGAAGAAGAAGCATATAGTCTGAAAAGACAACGCCGTAGACATCGAATGAGTAACAAATGATTGTGAATGTACTTGTTTGTTAGATGATGTAAACCAATATTACTAAGAAACAATATATCTCTGTATACAGTCATCCCTTATATTGGTGACTAATGCATGTGTCTTCTAATGTTAAACTGTTGATTCGATTGATAGGCCAGTGGTTGGTGTCACCATCATAAAAAACGCAATACCCGATTTTCTTATGAAGCAATGCAAAGCTGTCTTAGAAAACTATTCAAGATAAGAAGAAAAAACATTAAATTCATATTTCTGTTTTATCACTTCAATTACAAGAAAGTAAACTGTGTAGAGCTTCTAGAAACTGTCATGTTATTTAATATTATAAATTCCAAATTCTTAAGTATGTGTAATGTGTTATTAAATGTAATATAAAGAATACGGGACTGACTGCACTTGAAAACTGTAATAATAGTATAATGAACTCTTAGAAGGCATGTAAGGAATTTATGACGTGCTCTATCAAAATTCGAATTCCAGATGAGCACATTAGTGGGAAAAATCGCTACAAAGTAATTTCTAACAGTCCCAGCGACGGTGTAGGTCGGAATATCATAGAGGAAGGAATTACCTTAACTTACTTGGGACTTTGCAATGTAAAGTCTAGAAACTTCAAATCTTGTCGTATGCACGTTCGCTTGATATAATGCCCAGTTCTAGTTCCTCGAGTATAGGAAATACTTTTCAGAAATGCTCACGGCTCTGCCTTAGTTTAATAGTTTGCATGGAATCCCACAACGTGAACTCCTGCAAGTGAGCCATTGACCCTTCTACGTCACCGCTCGACCCAGTGTTTCTTCTGATACCGCCCTTATCGGTCACGGCCCCAGTTCGTCATCATTATACTTATAGTCGTAAGCCAGATATAGGTAATACCTGGTCGTGCGCGCTGTTATAATCGATTTTTGGCGCCAACATTACTTCTATCGAGTTAATTGCCCTTGGCTGAAACGGAGCAGCGTTGACTGACCGTTAAAATGTGCATTACGAATGTTTTCAAGAAAATCTTTTGGTGGTCCTATCTTAGAACGAATTTGATAAGTAGGCTGTTTAAACTGAAGCTTGTGTTCCTGAGTAACTGAAATGTGGTTGATAGATTTTACTAAATACTGCCAAATATATCGAATGCGTTGATATATCAACACATCGACTAACTTGAACACATGTCATGTACAAGTCATGGAAACAACTGATCAATAGTAAAAATATTTATGGGCATTGATAATATTTAGTAGATGCATTCTTGGCTACTGATCAAAATTCCGTATTTTCAGCTGAAATTGTGTAAAAATGGATTCTAGGTATCCCAAATGAAGAGACCTGGAGCTCGTGAAGACCACGTAACAGGTCCTAAGCAGCTAGTCCATCCATCTGCTCTCCCGACATTAAATGATATCGCATAATATGCTGGAACCCCATTATGTAAATATTGGGAAGGGCAACAAAGAGGCGAATAAACAGCATGAGTGGATAAAGGGATCATCTAAACAACTAACGTTTGTCGAAAACACGAATACCCTAACCATGTTGTGTACGGATTTTCATATCACCAGAATGATGGCCCGTTGCGGGGTATATGCAGTTGTTAAAAGAAATTGTAAATTTACTTTCCGTCAACAACTATTGGGAAGTAGTAGTAGTAGTATTTGTGAGGAGACTGATGTCAAGCAAGTAGGCCTTCATAGGACCTTTTTGCCAACCCCGTGGACAATGTTTAGGCATGCAGAGTACCAGGTACCCTAGTCCTACTTAGACTGTTACCGAGCCTAAGGATTTCCAACCCTAGCAAGGGATCTTTTACATGCTACATATCATAGTAACATGGAACCCACGGCTTTACATCACTTCCGAATAGGGTGACCACCTTTAAATTTATACAAACCCTGAGATCCTTCGCGAGTAAAAAAAGGTTTTCATCAATGAGAAATACAGAATGTTTATAGAGAACAAAAAGCAAGCAAATAAAGACAATGTTTTTATTCCTTACTATTAATGGTTAGCGAACATAATACAGGGTGTACCCAAATACTTACCCATATCGTACGTCACAAATTGGCCAACAAATTTCATACTCGTGTAAGCATAGTTTCAATTCTCAACCTTTACGGAGATACTATTGGAAGGGGGGGGGGGGGGTTAAAATGAGGTTTATGTCATTTCACTGTAAATTGGGAAAGGATATTCAAATGAAACTTTGGCAAATGTTTTCTACCAGTAGAAGGCTTATTTATGAAATGGTTTTTAGTTTTTACGTACGGCTTTAAGAGATTAAAATTAGCAACTTGTATAAATGTTTTTAAAAAAAATCGTAACGAACAAAAATTTGGTTAAAAAATGTATTGGAAAACCTTTTTTACTTGAAAAAAATTTAGGGCGTTTTAATTTTTCTTAAAACCAATAGTTTTTTATAAAACAAATACATTATGGGTTGCCTATTTCAACACCATAAAGCCATATACATTTTTTTAAAATCTTATGTAAGTCTTATATTGGTAGAAAATATACATACATCCATACAATAATAAAGCTTATGCTAATATTATGCATACAATAGTATTCAGGGGTACTTGAGAAACAACTAACATGCTAAGGGATGCGTCAATAAAGATGGTTGAGAACCGCTGTTCTAAAGTTAACGGTTTTGGAAATAATAACGATTTTATTCAAAAAAGACTCAACGTTACCTAAAAATTATGATTTTTGTGAATTACTTTGCGAGTGAGAAATGGCAATTTAAACACTTGAATGCGAACACAATAAACAACGAGGTTTGAAAAGAAACATTTAACCGTTTTTGACCCAAGAGATAAGAATAACGAAAGAACGAAAAATTACCTCTAGAATCAAATGAAATTAGATTAAAAACAAAACGAATACTAAAAAATTCTGGTGCCTAATTACCTATATGAAATTTCTAATGGTTGCTGAATACGATTGAACCTAGGAAGAATCTAAAGTAGCAGTTTTGCTTTTTAACTATTAAAGGGGTGAATTCGAAATATATTCCTATTATTTAAGAAAAAGGCAAATAGCAAGATACATGATACGCACGTGCAAAGTTTGAGACTATTATATAAAACGTATTTTATTTTCATTGATATAATTGAGGGCTAAGTTATATTTAGACATTATTATAAAATTAGTGCAACCCGGAGAAATTATTACAAAACCCGGAGCCCGGAGACGCGGTGTAGAAAACCTGGGACTCCGGGTGAAACCCTGAGAGGTGGTCACCCTACTTCCGAATGAGGGCATTCTGTAGAGGCTTTCATCCGCATTTTTAATTTTTTAAAAACTTCACCGGGATCGGGGATCAAACTCTCAACCCTTAGATCAGTAGCCGGAATGCTTAACCACTGAGCTATGGAGTCCGGCAACCACTGGAAAGGTCTTGCATCAAATTGTAGACGATATATTTTCTGTTGCATGAGAGGAAACATGCTTTAAAGGACATCTCTCTTGGTAAAGGTGTCAAGTTTAATTTGAGTTCCAAAAGTCTTCTCTATGGGATATTTGCACGTAAGCATACATATCGGAATAATATTCGATTGCTAAACCCTCGTCTGAAATTGAAGATGTCAGACTACGTGGTCATCCTTTTAAGCTAACTCAAGAACGGAAATAGGACGAGCTATTAAAGTATGGAGGGAGGAGCAAACTGAGAGAATTCACAAACTAATTGAAAGACTATGGAACACGAATGAAATACCCAAAGACGGTCTGAAGGAATTATAAGCCCAATTTATAAAAAGGAATACAAATTAGACTAAAAATTATAAACCAATTCCTTTCTTAAATGTGGTATACAAAACCTTGGCAAAAACAATAAATAACAGATTGCAGAAATTTTCGAAGAGGTCCTAGAAGAGTATTAATGCGGATTCCGTCAAAATATATTAATCAGATATTTGCAATGTGACAAATACAAGAAAAATTTAGAAGAAAGAACATTCAACTGCATGTACTATTAATTGATTTCAAGCACGCATATAACAGAAGCAAAAGAGAAAAAGTGTTGGAGGCGATGCCAGATTTTAAATTTCCTGCGGAATGAATAGAGATTGTGCAGATGACATTGAAGGAAACATATAATCAAGTAAGGATTCAAGCAAGTATAGAAAATAAAGTTGTGTTAATGGAGGGCTAAAACAGGGAGACCCAGCGTCAACAGTATTCTTCAATATTGTTATAGAAATGATAATGGAGAAGAGAAGCGGAAGCATCTTTCATAATTTGTACCAATTCTTGGCGTATGCGGATGACTTAACAATAGTGACCAGGACCAGAGAAAAGTTAAAAGAAAACTGGAATTGGAAGCAGTAAATCTTGGGTTAATAATAAACAAAGAGAAGCCTAAATACATGGTATCTCAGGTATAGTGCAAAAACTGGGAAAATAACTGGAAATTAAAAACGTAACGAGTAACAAAACGTAAAAATTCGAGCGAGTTGAAAGTGCAGTGTATTTAAGCGCGGAATTTACTATTGCCGGAGGTTGTGCAGCAGAAGTTGGAAAAAGAATAACGGCAGAGGGAAGAAGTATGTGTGCGCTATTTAAGATTCTAAATGCAAAAATGTATCGCTGGTGACGAAAGTAAGAGTGTATAAAACAATAATCAGATCTGTGGTTACCTTTGGCGATGAAACATGGCCACTTACGGAAGAAGAATTGAAAAGAGTATCAATCTGATAAAGAAAATATGAAAGAGGATATATGGGGGAGTAAAGGTGGGGTAAATTTGGGGACTAAGAACGAAGGACCTATTTAATGAAGCAGAAAGCGTTAATTAGTTAGACAAAACCGACAGAAATGGCTTGGACACGTAACCTGGATGGACAGTGGAAGCCAGAAGGGAAGAGCCGAAGGCTTGAGAAGGAATGGATGAAGTGTTGAAATTGTGGCAGGACACAGAATCTAATGGAAAAAAATAGTGCAGAAAGCTATGGGCCTCAGAGGCTTCTAGTACTGTTTATTATTATTGTCTATCTCAAATAGTCCCTTTTTTTAACGTGTCTCGCATAGGTAACAGACCATTAGTATTGCAGTTGTGATATGGAGAATGTACCATGATGATACGCATAGCAACGTTATTTTATAAAGAAAGCTAATCACAAGTTATTTCTAAAAGATGCTGGCGCATTAGAGGCTATAAAGTATAAGGTGTAACATTTGTCGCACGGTTGCAATTTAATCATCTACTATTTGTGATAAACAGTTTCTTAAGGAAAATATGATATAAGACTACTTGCGCCCGGCTCATTTGCGCCCATCGCCGTTTTCGACCCATTTACGCCCCAGAAAAATATCAACAGTAATTAAGGTCTTATTTGCACCCATGCTTGTAACTCATTAGTCATTAACAGATCCGAAGTTGGCCGACTAGTGGGGCGGTCTCCTACGTGCAAAATAGTTAGTTTATTGTTTAATTCCCACAATCTTATATTTAAAAGCTAGGTGTCACTGACACGCTGATAAAATGGGCTAATCTGTACAATGATATATGAATTATTAACCAATAAATTTAACATCAGTTTAACAGTTCTTATAGCTTTAAAATAAATCCCAAATAAACACAAAGTACCAACAGAAACCCACAGAAGTTAGGGCAGCTAAACGAAAAATTGTTAAATATAGTGGTTTTGTAATAACTATTTTGCATGTAGGAGATCGCCTCACTAGCTGGCCTACTTCTGATGTGTTAATAATTAATGGGTTGCAAGCATGGCCGCAAATGAAACCTTAATTACTGTTGATATTACTCTGGGCGCAAATGGACCGAAAATGGTGGTGGGCGCAAATGAGTCGGGCGCAAGTAGGCCGACACCGAAAATATCTCATAAATATGATATTTAGTATTTAATGATATATTTTTGCTTTGTCTATAAATTAATATTTTTTATTATTGTGATTATTAGTATTAATGAAGTAAAGACAAACTATTTGTGTAAGACATGACACATGGAAAACTTTTTTATCATCCATTAATTAGAAAATTTTGTTATTGAGAAAAGTTCCTGCATCTTCTTAAACGCAAAATCATCATCATCATTCTCAGCCTTTGATCCTCCGCTGTTGGACATAGGCGTCTCTCAAAATTTTCCAGTCTAGTCTGTTTTGTGCTCTTTGATACCATCTCTTACCCGCATATCGTTTGATATAGAGCCATCGCTTTTGTGGCCTGCCGACACTTTTTTCGGTTGTTTTATTTCTCCGGTGGGTGATTCTGTAGTTCCAGTTATTAATGTCTCAAAATGCATTTCTCAAAATTTCAATAACGGGGGAAAGTTGGAAATATTAAAAGAGCTCAAGAATAAAGTACTTTTACTTTTACTTTTACACCCTGTGTATTATCGAAAATTAGATACCTATTATCGGACACGATAAGGAATACTGTCGAATTTGAGTTTCGCTCACTTATCAACCAGAAAATTACGTTAATCGGAATTACTGTCTTAACTCAAAAAACAGGTATCTTAAAAAATGTAATAAATAATAACAAACGATCTAAACAACAATTCATAATTATAATTTTAAAAAACTACGCCTTCTCAACGTTATACCGAATTTGTTGCAAGCTTGCCTAATTTACAGTTGAAAAATCACCCATTTACGAAATGTACGTTGTGTGTATATTTTTAAATAAATAAAAACCCGGTTCCTCTATCGTGCTTCTCAATTCTGATGTAATTTTCGACTCATGAACTTCTTTCTAATTTTATTGAATGCTATCACGCCTAGATGTTTGCAATACATTTTTTACACTTTGTGTACTGTGAATTGAAAATAGCACTATATGCATCAGGCTATTTAAGAATTGACCTGAAACTAATTTCTAAATTTAAAGTTAATAGTTTGAACAAGAGGGGGTTTGAGTTTTTAGTATTAAAACAATTGCTACTCCCTTGATTACAGAACAAAGTAAATGTGTCTTTGGGAATACCTTTATTTCAAAACTACCCTTATTTGTAGTTAACTGCTCTAAACATGTTCTCTCTTGGTCTGCGCCTCTACACTCTACAATTATAAAAATAATTTTCCTTTCAACATGCCGAACGCGCTTAGCATTTCGCACACTCCATATGCGTACTGCTAAATATTTCTCGTATGATCACGAACGTCTAAATTAGTATGTAGCAGATTAGATCTGCATACTATCGAATTGCCAGCGGTGACCATTTACCTTGTTCGCTTATTAAGCGTGACCTTTGTTTGCCAATGTATAACAACTGATGCTGCGAATACCGTAAGTCACCGGATTAAAAATATTGGGCAAATATAGATTGATTACATTCATCCACGAAGTGGCAAAAAATTTAACCTTGTTTAGCGCCGCTCCTTGTGCTTAGGTGGGCCGATGTGACCTCCTGGAGAAGGTGCACAAGTAACCTCATGGTCGGCCTCGTCGGCCGTATACTGCAATATTGGCAGTCACTTGCCGGACACATGCAAAGCGGATTTTTATTAAATTCCCATGGCTATTGTAATATCATACATTTTAATGCGTGAATTGTAGTAGTTACATTTAATGGTTACCAATAATTGAAACTAGACACCTACCTAGTTTCGGGCTGCTCTATTAATCACTCGATTATCATAATGGTGATGCAAGGAAAATATTTACACGACTGTTGACTGTACAAGTGACATTTCCGATGCTTCGTCAATTTCCGGTTCCGTAACACAAAAGCTTTAAACTTGGAATGCTTCTTTATTGCTGGCCGATCAACCTTGTGTTGGTTATTTGGAATACGCACTACTGTGATTCAATTTTTTTTGCTTTTTATTGAAATTGTAGAAATAATTATTGGCATAAATATTATAAAGATTAATTAACTTTCATTGCAAACATTTTGCTGAATGCTATCCACAGTATCCACACTAGTTCCTTCTTATTTGGGATTTCATGGAATATTTCCAATTCTATAAGACCTATAGTCGTATTTCAAAATTATGTTTATACATAATTATGCAATGACTGCCAAAAAGTCTGCAGCATCGGTGAAACTTTTTTATTATTATTTTCTTCAAATGGATTTCGGAATTAATTGCAGCATAATGAATAACCCTAAAATGTCAAAAATATTTGTCTTGTCATGTCACATCCAGTACACATACAAATATTAGATTAGTGGTTATCTACCGATTTATTAAATAAATCCATATTAATTACATTTTAAGGCTTTTAAAGTAAACTTGAACCTATTTTCAATTTCATTTATATAATCTAAATTTGATTTAAATTAATTAGCGATTTTATTGTCAATAACTGGTTTTGGCTTGTAATATTTACTTCCTTTTACAATAAAGGAATTATTGAATTCACCCCAAGAATTCGAACTTGAGTTTTCAACAGATCTTCACGTTTTAGAGTCCCCTGAACCCAAAAAACATGTTTTTGTTCATTGGTCTGTCTGTCTGCGTGTCTGTCTGTCTGTCTGTCTGTAGGTATGTCATGTCTGTCTGTGTGTCTGTGAACAGAATATATCAAAAACAAAAAGAGATATTGCGTGGAAACTTCATATATAAGTTTTGTGTACTATCTAGATGAGACAGCAAGCTTTTGAAGAATATCGCATAACCGGAAGTATGATGTTTACTCTTGTGATTTTTCAGTTTTTTTTCGCTTTTTTCAAAAACGGCTCTAACGATTTTTTTTAACTTTACATTTTTATTACATTTTTAATGTGTATTGATGTGAGATAGGTGATTTTTCAGTTGAATACCTCTAAGATGCGTTTCTTTTGCTTTTTTTCCTATTTTTTTATTAACTCCTATTTTAAATAGAACACCCGGTATGTTATTACATTTTTGAATTCAGCTTAAAATTTTAGAGAAAAGTTGTCTCTTCAACTAACGCTCTATTTTGTAATTTGTAATTTTTGTAAATTTTTGACAAATGTTTAAAAATTAAAAATCTAATTTTTAGCTAATTATAAGATCACTCTAAAAGGAAGTTGTGTGCATGTATCACACCAGATTTTTTACAATAAGTTAATTACATTTTAAATATAATAGCTTTTAAATTTTTGCATTGAAAACTAAAAACGAAAAATTTAAATATTAATTTTATCACGAATCATAATCTTAATTACAAATAACTCTTTCTTACAATTCTCCACCTTTTGATAAATCAAGGCATTCCAAGCCGCTTTAAAAGTTTACATTACAGATTTTCAGTACAATGAACCTCGGATATAGCGAACCCGTGATGTAACAAGCGCTCGCTTATAACGTACAAAAATGAAAGTCTCGATCAAAACCGTATGTTTTTAGATGTATTTAGCTTTCTTTATAGCGAATACATTTATAGGAAACGGTCAGACATAAGGAACGAATGTACGAAAAAAATTGACAAAGCGTTCGGTTAGAACCATATATGATTAAATATATGGTTAGAACGAACTAAGCCACAAATGATTAACTGAATTTTATTTGAATATAAATGAGCTACTTCTACAGTTAAATTTCTGCATGGAGTGCAAACCTTGTAACGTAATAATACAAATGCCACAATAAAATGTATTTCACAATCGATTGCCGGAGTTCCGCGTCGCGGTGCTCGCAGAATAGTAATTACACTTGGAGGAAATTTAAAAAGTATCATTGAACTGGAAAAAGGTTGGTTTACTTGTGAAATGTGTCACAAATTTGAGGTGACAAAGTTAACCGTCGCTACACTCAACAGGAATAGACAAAAAATAATACGGATGTGTATCTACAACTACTTGGATAAGGACTTATTACGTCATTCATTTGACACTATTTCCGTTAGGTAATGAAGTTTATTACACCACTAATGGTGTAATGGCTTCATTACCTAACTGAAATACTGTCAAATGAATGACATAATGACATTTGCCTACTAAAATATTTTTGAAAACGACAGATCTGACATTTTTCTTCATGCACTTTTCTCAATTTTGGGCAGTTGTAGATAAAATTTTGTACAATACGTGTGTGATAATGTAAATGATGCACGTGCGTGCTTATGTAACTCGCACTACGCACTTGTTTGTAACTTACACACGCGTATATTAATGATGCTCTTATCCCACTTGTATAGTAAATAACTATTAATGCTTTCCGAAGGTACAGCGGCCGCCAATTGCATTACTTTTTAGAAATATTGTGCAATGCACAACCTTTGGCGTTGAAAAGGTGTTTAATTTTCGAAGTAATTAGTAGTAATGCAAAATATTTTTTAATTTAAATAAATATTGAATAGAAAGTGCTTCTTTATTCTGACTTTTGTAGCGAACGGTGGCGAACGTTTTTTAATTCCTCGTCGAATTCGCTGCATCCCATCTCTACTGTATTCACGTGACTTACAAATATTATTGGCAATTTTCTGCTTAGTCTTCATGCTTAAACTAATGCTCAAACTCATTTTTAAAATGCAGTATTCGGTATCGTGAATCTTTTGGCAGTCATTGTCAGGCCCAGCATCAGTTGTGTTGTTTGCGAGCTCCAGCAACACACGAAACCATGCAACACACCGGACCTGGGACGACAACATACAAAATAAATAACTAACAAAGCTCATTACCAGCTAAAAATAAGGCCTCAGATCTCTGACATCACGAGCTCGTGACGTCAGCTAAAATAGGTAGTTAATGGCCGCGACGTGAACATGACTACATAGCTGCACGTTGACTGCAATTATCGATTATAATTGAGCTTCTTGTACTAAACAAGCCACTTAGTTCTTTTGTTAGTGTTTGGTGCTGTATGTGTAAGTTTTTTACCACCATTTTTGTACAAATAAACGCGTACATTATCATCACATCATTGAATGGCGAGTTTCTAGAGTTTGAAAACACTTGGCGTTGAATAAATTAGGTAAATATAGTGTATTGTAATTATGTACTATAGTTGTACAAGTTTTTGAAGATAGATATTTTCATTATGCGAATAAGTAGGTGTCGAGGTAATAGTTATAAACACGTCAATAAGGTAGGTACTTCTTGTAATAATAATTCTTTGGCTATAGCGGCAGAAGACAATTACAGCTTAATCAAGAATTTAAGCTGTGGGGCTTGTTCATAACACGAAATTTTGTGTTTTAACTTCTTTTATAGAAGAGGGATATTGAGTTCATTTTATTGGGTGTCAGTATCATAGCGAGGAAATAATAGCGAAAACAACCAATACTTTGATTCAAAATCATTGTGGTAAAATTAATTCAACAGGAATTATTTATTTTTAAACTGACGGTCTTCTTATCTGCCTGAGGCCTTTTTCTGTAGCTGGTATTGCAGTCTGTCATCATATTGTCATTGTGCATATTCATAAACGGTATTCTGAATCTATAGACCTTAAACCTATTATGAATGAATGGATCTAAAAATTTTCTATACCAACTTCTCAATTTGCAACTTTTGAGCTATAGATACTATTATTTTTACTTTTTATGTAGATTTAAGTATCGCGATTACAGTATAGCGCATAACGTACTTTTTGCACTCTCGGGAATAAATGACTGCTTTAGACATCATTTTGAGGGACTCAAGTTCCACTTTTAATCCCAAGGGACTAAATGAAAAATAGTAGGTACATTATACATCAAAGAAAAGAAAAGCATGATCTTTAAGTAAGTTTAAAACCCAAGAGCGAAGACCACGGGCTGCAAATACACAGAGGGAAAAATGGCCTGCCATGTATAAACTATTCTTTTTTTCACAAGGAGTAGAAAATCACGAAACAAGTATTTTCATAAAGTATTACAGTCGGTCGGAATTATACTACAATATTTAGTAGCTTTTGATTTGTGTTTATGTTATGAGTACCTTGACAACATACATTCATTATATTTTTCTTATAATGTTTTTACATTGTTCTCATCATGGTGTAAAGAATACAAGGTGAAACGTTCTCGGAGATGCTCAGTCGTTCAGAAAGTAGAGGGGAGATGTCAACCAATCCCCCATGGGCCTACACAGGTAATCTATTATGGCCGCGATCATGGTGTAACCATGAACGCGTTCGTATATTGTTGCTGGCACTGTCAGTCGATCTCAAATTCGAGGTTAGCAGGTTAGGTTTGTCGTCAGTCTGAAACCAACTGACGCAAAACCTAACCTCGAATTTGACATCGACAGCGTCTTCAACAATACACTTCAATACTACCAATCGTGCCATTTGTGGGCCCATGTCCTATTGGTTGAAATTGAGGTCCGCCCACATTCTGCGGAACGTTACACTTTGTATTCGTTACACCATGGTTTCATATTGTTTGTAATAAAAATTCCCTAGGGAACAAATATAAATGTTATTTTCTCTCTAGGAAGAAAATGTGTTATTTCTGCCACAGTGTTTGTAACCTAGAAACTGATTTCTACTTCCGGTCACGGAAAAATAATTTTTACCCTAGCACTAATATATTGCTAAGTTACTAGTATGTTTTGTTTCCATCAGAAACTACTATTTTAATGTTGATGTCTTATGAAGCTGGATTGTCACGTTGACAGCACAATGCAAAATCAGATTTATTTCGGGATCTGTGACCCGGAGTGTAAAAAATAGCTTATATACTTAGGCTCTAGGGTGCTATTCAATACCAAGTGTAATTATTCCCAATACAAAGTCGAGGGAATAAACTTCACCTTGGGGATTAAATGTAAAAAAAATTAAATGAATTATGTTGATTAAATTCTTTTCAATTTAATTTACATTTACTAAAAATTAATTTTCTAAAAACCCACCACGTTGTTCAGAAAATTTACATCAAATTTAAGTAAAATATTTAAGACTATGTGACATGAAGAAAAACAATTTTTCTACCAATTATTTTGAAATTTCTGCTATTTATTCTCTCTAGAAGTAAGAGCAAGAACTTTTGCAATGCCGAAAAAATGATAAAATTTCAAAAACTTAAAGACTGTAACTTTTAAACAAATAAGTTATTATCATGCTATATACAAAGGTTTAAATAACAACTCCATATTCGCTGAGGTATTATATTTTATGCGTTGAATATTTCCATTCCCCTTATTTTAATTTAGAAATATTAAACTACTTCAGGTTGAATTTGCTTTGAGACTACAATTGTTATTTGAGAAGATTTAAAGAAAAATCTTACAAGTCAAGGATCTGAACGTGGAATGCTAATTCTCCACATACGCAATTAAAATAATATCGTTTCATTATATTATATGTATAGTCTGTTCAGTAAACATAAAAACACACAGTGGCCTTTGAATTCCAAAATTTCATGAGTGTACTACCAAAAATTTTTTTTGCCTAGAAATGTACTTACAAAGAGTTACTAAAACAAATAGGTTAAGGATGTGACATTTACTTAGCATCTGTCATAAATGTTATAAATAACTGCTTTTAGGGATATTATACAAAAACTGTGTTGGATACTATTGACGCAGCGTTTATTAATAGGTATTTTTATTACATTTTATAAAAGTTCCAGCAAGAATTTCCAGAAAAATATCTACTACAACACTGAAATAATGAGAAATATTAATTGTCATTAACTGTCAGTTTTAAGTTAAACCTGCCTTTATGCAAGTGTGTAAACCTTGGTAAAACAAAATACAGAATCCCTAGTACAAAAATTTTATGCAAATGCCAACTTCAAAACAATGTAAACGTTTTTATGTTTACTGAACGGCCTATATTATGTGTATCTTTAAAAATTTATTTGATCTTCAACATTGGAATTGTTGAAACAAAAAACCGTTGATCGTTAGCTGTCATGTTAATGTTTTAATCACAAATTTAGACGTATTTTAAGTAAATTTGCATTTAGACAATGCATTCTAGTGCCGAAAATGTACTTTCCTTTCTTATAAGTTTTAAAAACAGGGAAACTAAAACTGCCACCTTAACAAAAACCAGCGATGCTTTGATAAACTCTTGAAATAAGGCCGCCGTCATTCTGACAAGTTGAATCTCGTTTTTCTTACATAATGAATTTTTTTAAAATGGCGAGAATAATAATCTGCAATAGAAGAAGCAAATTGCATTTAACGAATTAACAAAAAAAAAACAATTACTATAATAAATGTTCAAATAAGCCTCTATCCACTCTTAAACAATAACCCAGTCTTATCAGAAAATTCACGTCTGACATTTACTAACTGATATGGCGAAATTCTGGGGCAGTGATCTTTGAATACTAGTTTGCAATTGTTCTAAATCTTCAAAACGGTTACCACTGTAAATCTTTGATTTCAAATTTCCCCATAGAAAGAAATCATTAAGAGAAAGGTCGGGACTACGAGCAGGCCAACAAATTTCGTATCTTCTACCAATAACTTTGCCGTTACGACACGACTATTATGTGCAAACTTTTTTATTTTCCGGTGCAACCTGATTTATAGCTGGTATTATTTCTTCAGAGAATATTTGTAAAAAAGCGTCCAGACGTTAAATTTCCGCCAAGGAAAAACAGTTCAATAATATGATGCCGCAAGATACCGGTCCAAACATTTAATTTTTGAGGATATTGGATTCCCGTTTCTAAATAATTATGAGGATTTTGTGTTGCCCAAATCCTACAGTTTTGCGCGTTTGACTCATTGTTAAGCGTAAACGTGCACTCTATAAAACACACATATTGTTAAGCGTAAACGTGCACACTGTAAAACACACATTCCTTGAAACATTTCTATCTTCATTTGCTTTTTCCATAGTGGTGTAGCAAAACTCAGCCCTTCTCTCCATATCATCTGGAAGCAATTTTTGATGTCACTGATATTTGTAGGAACGGTACTGGTTTTTTTTTCAATTTTTTTTGTACTATAGTGCGGTGTAGCCCAATATTTTCTGCTAGTTGGCGTACACTTAAATTAGGAGTGTCAGTTACTGAAAGTAATAGGTTGACAGCGTTAGCATTTTCTTGATGTCTTACATTCTGTAGGGCGTTTTTATTACATTTGCACTGATTACTTACAGTACCAGTTGCTTCAAATTCGCGGAACATTCTTTTAAGTGTGGTTTGGAATTGGTGGATATTCTACACCAAACATATAACTTACTGCACGTGCACTATTACCAGAATAGTATCATTTTACCATTAGAATCCTTTCATTCAACGAATACATAATATTAACTCAGAATTACTTAAACTACTTCTACATTTATTATTTAAGACGCTAACATGACAGCTAACTAACAGTTGCTAAAGTACCAGTTTCAGATTCCTTAATTTTAACCCTTGTATGAACAGTAAAATAATAAGTAATGATATGGTTGTATACAGATTTTTTTTTCTCTACACGAAACATTTACACTTTTTCTCTAAAATAATTTGGGGAGCCAATATTTGAACATTAAGAATTTTTAATATTGAAATCCCTGTGATGCGTGAACCAATTTTACACCCGGTTATATATTGCACTTTGTAATTCAACTACATATTTTATATTAAAAAAAGTCTGTTGACTTATCAGAATGAACCTGTACAACGTGTTAAAATAGATTTTCTTCAAAAATGAAATGGTCGAAATATTACAGCAGTAAACAATTTCTAACCAAATACAGAATATAGTTTTATGTAAACCATTTAATCTCTGTTTAATAAAAAATATATAGCCCAACCATAGATCGTCTATACATATTTGTATTGGTAACTACCACACCTGTTGGAAATTTTAAATAACCTGTTAAAACATATTCGACATTGGGGAGAGGGGGAAGCGTCGCTTCTTTTAGCGTACATTACAATAATTAATATTGATGGCTAGAATAGAAATTCTATAGATATTTTAATTGGAAAATAGAGATCTACGCAAAAATGTGTGAATAATGTTAGAACCGTTTTATCCCTATTAATAAGCCAAATATATATTTTTTAATGATTTAATTTAATATTAATTTGGTTGTATGTTTAATCATTTTAAACTAATTTAAAAGACTACATTAAATGATAAGAAGTAGAGGAAGAAAATAAAGCATACTGTAGCTTAAGTAGCAAAATGGTTTCAGTTATAACTGTTTCATAATAATGTACATTTCGAATTTTGGAAAGTAACTTTTGACAAGAGGCTTGAGATGATTCTTTTTGCCTTATTTTTCTAGAATACTTATGCAAACCGTACGTCAACATATCGTATCTATTTTTTTAACGTTTCGTTGACATGTATAGTATTTTATTAAGAGACTCGCTATTTTAATTCAAAGAATTTCAAAAGAAATGCCCACTTTTACTCAAGTGGAAAGCAAACACAAGAAATGTCCTATTCTTTAGTTGTACGCCTACTGGAAATTAAATGAATCGTGTTTCTCGCTGATTTTATTTGTTGCAAATAATCGGAAGTGGACTTTAAAGCAATTGGACTACAAACGTTTGTTGGACATTCCATAAGGATACGTATCTCGTAAGTAAATAATTGTGATTGTATGCATTCAAACGTTTCTACTCAATTTTTTAAGTTGACAGGTTTCCCTTCTTCCGCATCGCTGCTGATTAAAATACTTTTTGTAGTTTTTAAAACAACGCTTCAATTAAACCATAGCAAATGCATTGCATCATCTAGAAAACTCTCTAGTTGTAGATGCAGTAGTTTTTATTGAATGGCAAATTAATTACGCCCGAAACTTACTTTCCGATAATCTCCGACATTTATCATACCCACTCCAATCATGTGAATGTTATAAATAGTATGTTATTTTATAAGGAGCTAATGAGTGACTCTTCGCAACGGTTCTGTAGACGTTTCTCGGACGAACGAAGTCCGAGAACTACAGATAAATCGTGAAAAGTGCTTTAGCTACGAATAAAATATGCTATTTTTTCTTCAAACATGGCAATAGTTCTCCAATTAAAACATTATAATTGTTTTTAGTTGTACAGAATGCACTGGAGAGTTGTTGCTATAGATTCCACACAAAACCAACAAAGCAAACTGTATTTTCTCTGACTAGTCAGGTAATAGTATATTACACAACAAGTTTATAAAAGTAAAGTTTTACTAAACGAATATAGCTTGATTGAGTACGAGCGAGCGAAGCGAGCGAGTAACTTAAAAGCTATATAAGTTTAGTAAAACAACTTTTCTTACGAAGTGTGTATACTATTTTTTCGCATTTTGTATTAGTATGTATTTATAAACAAACATTTTTATATAAGCATTATACCACATGCCCATTAAAAAACGCGGCTGTGGAAATTCAAACGTATGAATAATATGCTGGTGGCACTGTAAGCTTATGTCAAATTCGAGGTTATCAGCTTAGGTTTTCCGTCAGTTTTGACACAAACTGACACGAAACCTACCCTGCTAACCTCGAATTTGACAGTGACGTTACCATATAGTAAAGTGACATTTCTATGCACCAAAGTGACACTTTATTAAGCGATATTGAATTTAGTAAAATAGCACATTATTATACAAAATGCGAAAAAAAAGTTTTCTCTGACTTGTCAGAAAAATTACAATTTAGTCCTGTCAGTTGGGTCAATAAACGTCATGTTTAGTGACGTTTGAAGAAAAATATATTTTATTTTATGTAATTATACAGCATACCATTTATTAATACATCTAGTAGAGACTATTGAGGATTAGTTTTAACAACGAGGATCTTTCAGTACAATAAATTGATAGCGCTTATACTACATTTTTGTTATTTGAGTTCTTAGATATGTAGTACTAATGTCAAAAATATACAAAAATTCACTAAATTAAGTGGTTGGGAAGCGTTTCTGACCAGTTCTACGACCCCATTTTTAATTAGCTAGAAAACAGAAACATGAAATTTTCTTAATTACAAGATTACCATTTATAAGCCAATTTCTTTAATTAACTTTAGTTTGCAAATAGATTATTGGTGAAACTAAGGTTTGTAGTTTTACTAAATTTTGGTTAGATTGTTTTACTCTTCTACTGGATAACCTAAGGAATAGTACAAAAAAAATGTATGCTGTCTGGGTTTTTCAAACATTCAAATTGATGTAATTGAAATTTACAAGTAAAATTAGAATTACAAAACGAAAGACAGTAATTAAAATTCATTAAAATAATCACTTGCCGATACGTTTATTACAATAAAGCTACAAGCTTCCGCATCGTCGCCGTGCGGTTCAACAAATAAGAAGTTCATAGATGACAGGATGCGTTGAAATATGCTTTAATAAATCTGCGTAATTAAAGTACTTGACTGCGGCGAGAAGCGATTACAATATTAACGACAATATAATACTAATTCATTGCCAACTCTTGGACAATAAATCAGAGCAAGAATGTGCGAAATGGTTATGTTGAAAAACTTAAAATCTTAAGCAGAAGTAACATCGTTACCATGCCGTGGTTCATTTGCATGCAATACGCTCTTGTACGTAAAAGACAGTTCCTCGAACATAACTGCTTCTTCAATGACTTGTTTTTGAAGATACTTTATAATACCTTGCTAATAGAGTACATCAATAGATATCCGACTTCAATTTATTTTCGAAACGTTTATTTTTTAAACAGTATATTTTTTAAATAAATTTTTTAAAGTTAAAATTAGAAACTGTACCGATACCGATATGGTTCTATTATAATTTTGATATTTTTATTTCAATTTATAAAAGTTTACTAGATCCACGGCTCGTCACATCAACTGCTTACCGAAGTTAAAATTACTAATCATTGTGGTTATTATTTAGTAAAGACGTAGGTAACGAATAATTTATTATTTAAAACTTTAAATGCTATTTTTAATGATGGTCATTTTGTGATACAAAAATATTATAATTAGCGACTTTTTTGCTGATAAGTATATGCATATGCGTCTAGTTTAAATTCTACATCTTTTAAAAACATATTGGAGATGGCTAACTTTTACCATTAGCAATTTTATTGCTGTAGAACTAATGTCAAGGTCTAATGCAGTTTTTATACTTCCTTGATACATTTTTGGATTTAAAGCGAAAGGAAGTGATTGTATACGTAGCGTTAGAGAACTAGCGATGTTATCCTAAAAAATGTTTACCACATTCTAAGCGAGTTCGCTTACAAGGTTTGAGGTTCTCATTCTTCAATTTCTAGGGATAATTTGAATTGTAAGTATTTATAAATTATAATGTAATAAATACAGGGAGATCAAAAATAAACTTCATCACGGAAGCCATTGAAAACAATAAAACTTGTCTAATCTGTAGCATGATTTTTGTTGATATAGAATTGCCAATTTTTAAAATTTAAAATTCACTTTCAACATCTTATTTAACTTATCCCATTGTTATTTTAGTGTTACCTATCAATGTAATGTATCCATTTAGTTTAAATTACTTATTTTTGCATATTTGTGTAGCTCATTAGACTGTGTTAAAGTTAGATGAAGTAATAACTCAGTTAATTGTAGTTAAAATGTACTTAGTTTTCTGAGGTGCAGGGTAGACAGTATGTTTCATGGGCAATCAATTTTATTTTTGATCGTTCTGTATACAGTGTGTCCCAGGATTGATGTTGCAAGAAGTGAGATGGACTAATTTTTTTTGAATTTTATTTTAAGATTGTAGGGTTAGGTCCTGCTTGATCTGAAGAGAATTGTAAGGATATTTTCAGTTTTTGAAAAAACAAGTCGGCCTTGACAGTGAAGTAAAAACTATTTTCTTTTCAGGTAACCTACCCTTTTTGTTCATGATACAGCAAAATTTTAGCAAGAAAAGTTGTTCAAGATGATAAATTATGGCCCTATACAAAATTACGGGAAGATCTACCTATCCATTCTTTCAACTATGTTTCTTTCAAATTTTATTTTGCTTACTATTTCTTCGTTGGTTTTATACTGGACTGGAGTCTTGATATTCGGCAACTTCTTCGTTAATAACTCATTTCTACCGCTTCCATTTTCTGTTTGTTCTCTCTCTTTGTAAATGCCCATGCCTCGGAACCACGTAGTAGGATGCTCTGAACTGTCATCTCACATAGATTTCTTTTTGTATTTTTATTAATTTCCTTGGCCCATAACAAAGGGTTTAATTTTTATACTGTTTGCCTAGCTTGTATAATTCTATTAGATGTTTCCCTTTTTGCTACTTCCTTCTTGATTATTATTGTTCCAAGACATTTGTAGTCATCGCAAACTTGAAATCACATTTCCTTTAATTTTCAAATCTCGGCCTAATCCTCCCATAACTAGATACCGCCCGCCTTACAACGAATAAAAAAAGAGTATAAACGAGATATATTAAAATTCCAATGGGTGAGTGGAACTCAAAATTTGGCTGCAATAATGAGGATAAAGAACAAGTAACGGGAAAACATGGAATGAATATGTAGTAGGTATTAATGCTTTAGAAATAGGGGGAACCTTATTTAAACATAAAAATATCCACACAAAAAACTTGGACATCACCAGATGGAAATAGACCATCAAATAGACCCCTTGCAAGATGTCAGAGCAATGAGAGAAGCAGATGCAGGATCCTACCACAACCTAGTCAGAGCTTAAATTAAAACCCGTTTCAAGACTAACTACACGACCCGGAAAACCAGGGAAGACAATGATGGAAGAAGATTAACAAAATGCCTTGAAATAACTGACAAATTCCGAATGAGAGTATCCTAAGAAATTGGAAGAATGCAAGAATGTAGTATACAAGATATATGGGAGAAATATAAGGATGCCCTTAAAGTAGCAGCAAAATAAAATATAGGGTATGTAAAAACATAAAAAAAACAAAAAACAAGGATACAATAAAAAAGAAAGAAACTAAAAATAAAATATTAGGAGGAAGATGGAAGTTATAAGAAAATACTGGAAGGGGAGTACCGAAAGAAAAATGGGGAAGTAAAACAAAACGCGAAAATAGATAAAAAAAATTTATAGAACAAAAAATGTGTAAAGTTTTTACACGGAACTTCCCTCGCGCGAATTAGATCAATTTGCAACTTAAAAAAAGTTGTATTCCGTTGGGGTTTGAACTCCGCCGCATCTGCGTAGTGATCGTAACCGCTAAGTCGTGCTGCGCCATCCAGTTTTATTGGAATGAGTGCAGCGCGCGCCTCTATTTAACGGAACGGTCTTATTGTTGAAACGTTTCGACCCTTTTGTGACATTATCATGAATCTGTTGAGTCTTATTTTCGGCAAGTGTAAAGCCTGAGCTATGTGAAAATTATTACTTCAATCTATTTCAAAGTTAACGCAAAAATAAACAAAACTTTTTTTTAAGGTGCTTACCTTGTATATATTTATCTGAAATTTTCTCGGTTTCATGCTAGGTAAACATATAATCTGCATGCAAAATATCGTCATCCCCCAACAAATAGTTTTTGAGTTATACCGCCAACAGGCAGACAGACAGACGGAATTGAGAAAACCTGTTTTTCGTCATGTAGAGACCCTGAAACCTAAAGATCTGAAGAAATCTCTGAAGGTGATTTTTTCGTGATTAAAATACTTCCTTCATCTTTTAGACGAGGGAAGTAAAATCACAAGAAACAGATAAAGCTGCACGAATACATGATATGAGGAAATTATACGAAATTACTAGAATAACACCCGGCAGAAAATATACGCAAACAACAAAACTAAAAGCCAAGACGGGAGAAATTTATAAAACTAAAGAAGAAATGACAAATAGGTGGGGTACAGAAATGTTCAAATATAAGCCCAAAATATCTGAAGAAATAGAGGGAAAATATAAAGGACAAACCAACCTATTAGATGTGGATGAAGAAGAACTTATAAGATACTTAGTAAAGACAGAAATATTAAAGCTAAAGAACGGCAAAGCTTGGGTCGATGACATTCCCGCCGAACTAATTAAAGCACACCTTAATGTCTCAGGGGGGGGGGGGGGGGGGTGTAATTTTTAGTATTGAGAAACCATTAAAAATTAATCACAAATCATGTATTTTTCTGATAAATTTATGACTTATAAGTTATTGGATGTAGCTCAACTATTAGATGAAACAAGCAATCCAGTGAGACAAATGTCTCATTTAAAAAAACAAAAAAGACCGTTTTTCAAATAGAACGCGTATTAAATAAAAACTGTACCCAGACCTGGAAGGTGTCAAAGTGGTTGCCTAACCGATCGACGTTTTAATGCGCAGAGGGTCGCAGCTCCGTTTGGCTGCTGAAACATTTTTATTTAATACCCGTTCTATTTGAAAAACGGTCTTTTTTGTGATTTCTCGAAAACCGGAAGTGTCACGTGACTGAAATTCGGTTCCTGAGCTGACATGACCATTCAAAACATATAACTTCAATTACTTTTTTCTCTATCTCTTACGGTTTGGCTGCTGAAACAGCGTCCCGGACAGACAAGTCTACAGCGTCCCGGACGGACGGACAGACAAGTCTATTAGATTAAAAGGCCCGGTTGCAGAATGCAATGTTAAGTCTGGTGTTAGCTAACGCGACGTCAAAGTGAACAAAAACGAATCAAATCTCAAATGCTTATGGTAACTAATACATTAGTAAACAAAATTTGATGCGATTTTGTTCACTTTGACGCGATGTTAGCTAACACCAGACTTAACATTGCTTTCTGCAACCGGCCCCAACCGAAAAAAATATTCAGACAAAAACACCCTTGCCAAGTGTTAACAAAACTAAACTGTAGTTGGGCCTTAATAATGTTTTATCTTGGATATTATTATTAATTAGAGGTATCCATCCAAAACATGGTATTTATTTTATAATGTTTTTTAAGCCAAAACAAATAATAAAACAGAAAATGTAGAAAACGTGACGACATTCTGGGGAGAGCTTGGTTGCCCCCCCCCCCCCTAGTTACGCCTATGATTACCTCTTATTTCTTGTCAATACATATTCAAGAGGGTCATTATATAGATTTATGGGGTTCTTTATAAAATTTATTAAACAATTTTCGCAAATACAAAATGTTGATATTGAAAGCACGCAATTAGAACGATAAACATACAAAACCAAAGTATCAGTTGTACAGGACGTGATAGATTTTTGTACAATATATTATTAAGGAGAAATCGGAGTTTTATATCTTAATGATTACGCTGAAAGGGGGTTTCGACATTGGAAGTCACAATCTTCTGTATATACCTTAGTTCTATATTTAGTTAATCTCGGCTTCAAATGCTAATGAAAAATGAAGGTGCTTTTCGTTGATGAAAAAATTACTTCTATTCGCGATCTGTTCTAATGTTGAAATTACGGAATAGAATATAAAAATCCCGGCAACACTTTTAATTTTAGACAAAAGTTTTAAAAGCGCCTAAATTATTGTCAGTCTGTTTAGTTAGTTTGATGATATCACTGTTTTGAATTTGAAATGTATTGTATACAAACTAGTATTTATTGAATTGAAATGTCTTTGCTTCTGGTTTGTTGCTTTCGTTAAATGTATTTAATGCTTCTTTAAAATGATATTTTAAAATAACTTCTGTTAGATGTAATTGGCGAATAGTTTTGCTATGATATCGATACACGTTAGAGTTCTTTATTAGAAAATGAAGGTATCAATTTTCTACCAACTGATATATTTTAGTTGTTTTACGTCCTTTTATGATAAAGGAAGTAATGAATTCACCTCAAAAATTCGAAATTGAGTTTTCAACAGATCTTCACGTTTTAGAGTTCCCTGAACCCAAAAAACATGTTTTTGTTCATTGGTCTGTCTGTGTGTCTGTCTGTGAACAGAATATCTCAAAAACGAAAAGAGGAATGGCGTTCAAAACTTCATATATAAGTTTTGTGTACTATCTAGATGTGACAGCAAGCTTTTGAAGAAAATCGTATAACCGGAAGTATGTGTTTAGTATGTGTATGCTCTTGTGATTTTTCAATTTTTTTCGATTTTTTCAAAAACGACTCGAACGATTTTTTTCAAACTTTACATTTTTATTACACTTTTAATGTGTATTGATGTGAGATAGATGATTTTCTAGTTGAATACCTCTAAAATGGGTTTCCTTTTTTTTTATTAAATCCTATGTTAAATAGAACACAAGGTATATTATTACATTTTTGAATTCAGCTTAAAATTTTAGAGAAAATTTGTCTGTTCAACTAACGCTCTATTTTGTACGGTTTCCGTAGAATTTGCAATTTTTGAAAATTTTTGACGAATGCTTAAAAATTAAAAATCAAATTTTTGGTTAATTATAGATCCCTGTAAAAGGAAGTT
The DNA here is from genome assembly GCA_940337035.1 of Agriotes lineatus. Lineage (NCBI taxonomy): Eukaryota > Metazoa > Arthropoda > Insecta > Coleoptera > Elateridae > Agriotes > Agriotes lineatus. Next base: position 143,188,469 of record OW679194.1, read on the forward strand.
GTGTGAGTGTATCACACCAGATTTTTTTGTCATGTCTTTTTAATCCTGAAAATAACAAATAACGCAACATTGACGTTATTCTTAACTGACATTTTAGTTATATCTGATTTTCACCATTTTACCATTTTGACCAACGATAATTAAATACCAAAATAAAAATGAAAATCCTGAAGGTAATAACGTTAACAACGAAAATATTTTAAAAAAAGTAGCTATAACATATTTTCTTCAGAAACAAAGCCTCTGTAATAAGTTCATACATTAAGCATAATTTATTTTTCACTAATTTATCGACCCCCTACCAACATAATTTGAAATGGCAACGCTCTGTATAATTACTTTCATTGCAATAGTGTGAAGCGACAACTTCGGTAGTATACGTCGTATCCTTTTTTGCTGAATTTACCCTTACGGGAAACGTTGCGGTAATCTGGAAGTAATATTAGCATTATAATATCACAAACGGTTGAAAAGTGGTATTAGGTAGAAACAGTGAATGCACTTCCGAGTTGGGAGATGCAAGTGAAAGTATCCTACCAGCGCTACTTGCACTCTATTCTCCTGCGAATCGAAAGGTTGTGACGACTTTCCAACGGTCGTTGGCCTTTGAATGGTGGTCAGGATTACACGAACACGGGCCAACAGAATTAGATCATATCGTTAAAAATGCATTAGATGATTTGACACAAAGCTGTAAAAGTTGCGGGAAAAAATGCAGATGTCTGTTTAAATGCGGCGATTTCCATGTTCTTTCTTATTGCCTTAATTAATTTTTTTGGTGAATATGGTAAAAACAAACGAATCCTCAAATCATGCTAATTTTATAGTTATGTGAAAGGATTAATGATTAGCTGTCAAACACGTGACCAACTTCCTGTTTTCCTATAGTTGATATGAACTTATGGTATGTAATTAATAGTCGACTTCGCAGCACAAAAAATTCCTAGTTGAAGTTTATTTACTCCTAAAATTATTCCCATTTCAAACATTTTTTAATTTTGGAATTATACTAATTATATTATTTAAACCCCGTATATTTTATTCATGTAATTCAACTCAGCAAACAAAAGAAAGGCGAGTAACGAAAGTTAATAGATTAATCTCCTTCAAGTTTTTGTTTTGGTTTATAATTTTTTCATGTTCCATATACGGAAATAAAATCTAATTACTTATCTTTGCAAATCATCTTATTTACATTGATTACCCCTTTTAGTTTTTTTACGCATCACGTTCTTCCTTCAAAGCTAACAATGTAAAAAACTCATTTAATAAGCACAACTTTAGATTCCCAGCTGGAATTTTAATTTTCATCGAAAACTAACCTTGGTAATTCATATAACGGTAAACTATTTTTAGCACTTTGTTTACCCGTCAGTTTTACCGATGCCAGTTTCGAATGTTAATAAATTAAGAAGTAACCGAAATATTAGTCAATTTAAGCGTTTTTTACACAAAATGAACCGGCATCCTTGAGTCGTTTAGCCGTGGGTTTTAATGGAAAAATTCTACTATTAAGGTTATTGAAAGGGTCGTGATCGAGAAAGAACTTTGTGAGAACCGCTTTGAGAGCTAATAGTTTAATTGTATACTTGAAAATGAATTATCCTATGTATACATTAAGGTTGTTACTTAAATAAACATTTTAGGTAAAAAAGTAAAATTTGGTTGTTTCCGGGTTGGCTTCAATGCTGTTATGGTAAATACCCTTTCACAAATGTCAAGTTTAATCTCTTGAGCTTTTAATTTAAAATTTCATAATATAGAATGCGTATGTCGTTCTTGTCGTTACCTACCGGCGAGAATTGCTTTAAGAACTCTAATTGCGGTGCTATAATGGGTTGGTAAGAAATGGTTACATTCAATTACATCTAAAAATTATTTTCAAAAATAATTAGGTAGTTAATTAAATATAATTAAGGAGTTACTATTAAATTCGGTGGCTGTTAACTTGTTCAAACAAAACCGGCAAATAAACGCCTTCTAACAATATAGGTACCACAAACACAAAAATGTTGGAATACAAATTAATAGCAATTACAACTAATTGTTACACTAATCGAAATCCCTATTTTGAATTACAATTTTAACAATAACACTAAAACATAATCAAAGTCATAATCCCCCTTCCCTGTTCTTCACCTTTACAGATTGTTTCAAATTGGTACTCACTTTTATTTTGGGGATACGGAAAGTTCGTTCCTCACATTTCGTTCCCCACATTTCGTACCCCACATTTCGTTCCGGGGATATTTCGTCTCCCCACATCTCGTACCCGGAAACTTCGTTCCCGAGCGAGCTCAAGTTGTTTCCTAGATTACAGGGTGTTGAAAAACGAGTGCAACGATCGGAATACAGTTAGAAAATTAAAGATATTTTAATTAATTTATACTATAATAACAAAATAAATTGCATTTATTAAAAATGACGGTTTAATCTAAGTACGTATCTTCCTGATAATTTTTATAGGGCCGTAATTATTCTGAACAACGTTTCTTTGTAATATTTTGCCGTATCATGAACAAAAAGGGTAGTTTACCTGAAAAGAAAATATTTTTTGCTTAATTGTCAAGGCCGACTTGTTTTTGAAAAACTGAAAATTTTCTTAAAATTCTCTACAAACCAAGCAGAAATTATAATTCCTATAACATTTTTATGTAAAACCAAAGAGCTTATGCTCTTTGGTGTAACTAAAAATAAAATTTAGTTCCCTCTTGTAAACTCAATCCGGGGACATACTGTATATAGTTCTTATCAGTTTATTATAATAAATAAATTAATTAAAATATCTTTCATTTTCCAACTGCATTCCGATCGCTGTACTCGTTTTTCAACACCGTGTAATCTAGGAGACAAATTGAGCTCGCTCGGGAACGAAGTTTCCGGGTACGAGATGTGGGGAGACGAAATATCCCCGGAACGAAATGTGGGGTACGAAATGTGGGGAACGAAATATGGGGAACGAACTTTTGTTATCTAATTGCTCGAAATTTTATAAAACCAAACTAATTTACAAATAGGAACATTATTTAATAATACTGTATAGATTTTGACTATAGAATATACGAAATGGATACTTTTGCCCCATTCGTTTTTCAATTCAATTTTGAGAAACTAATATTTACAATTGTTTCATAATACATGTTATTGTACTATATCAGCAGTGTCTGCTTGGTCGAAATGTCACCCGTAACAGCGAAGGCCGTTAAAATTTAACAGCCACGGGTATAATAAGCGTTGCAGCATTACCAAATTACGTACAGGACTCAGTTACGAATAAATTTTATTTATATCGTTTATTTTAAAATCACGTAACTAAAAATTGGCCATTTTTAGTAGATATTAGGAAAACTGTTAAACAACAAACGGTCGATATTACATATAACTGACTCGGATAATTTATAACTCCTCCTCTGTATGCTGAATATTGCCCTAATACCATTAAATACTATAACAACACTCCGAAAGTTTTTATTGGGCGAGGTCGAGTTTTCAAATTACCTGCCTTGAAAAGGTGCAGACCGAACTGTCTTCCGGACGATTTAATCACATCACAGATTAGGATGTCATTACGGGCGCTAATAATTACAATATCATTATTTCTTAAAATGTAAAATAATTTATGGACCTACTGCAAAACAATCAACAGCATCTTTCAGAAGAAGAAATGGTAGACACAAAATATAGGTCACTTTTGTTTCTTTCTGCAATTTCTTTTTATATTATGTACTGTGAACAGACTCGATCTTGAATTGAACTGGTAACAATATTATTATTAACAGAAAAAATCTGTAAAAGGCTTTACTCATAATTTTCCTCGTCAACATTGTGGCACTAAATAATTTTAAAAATCAAATTTGTGGCACTAAATAATTTAAAAATCAAATTAAATTAGAAGGAAAAATATCTTCACGTTTCTAATAAATTAAATAAATTTCAAATAAAAAAACGTTTACCGTTGGTCGAATTCGAACGGCAGGCGGACCGCGTATGCACCCCAAGTTTTGTGGGATATTGCAAGGGACTGGGCTATTTCTACCTGCGCTACGGAGCACCGACCCTTCGAATTCCTGCGCCGCAGCTATATTTTAGTAACGCGCTAATTTGTGCCTCCTTTTTGTATCGTAAAAGATTTATTCAGTTTATATTGGCTCCCATTTTTGTTAATAATAGAGCCTGCACTATGTACAAATTATTACTACTTGTATCTATTACTAAGTTAAATAAAAAATAAACAAAAATTTATTTTTTACGGTGCTCACCCTGTATATATTTGTTTGAAATTTTCTCGGTTTCATGCCAGGTAGATATATAATGTGTAGGCAAAATATTGTCTTCATCCGACAAATAGTTTTTGAGTTATACTGCCAACAGACAGACAGACAGACGGAATTGGAAAAACTGTTTTTCATCTAGGGACCCTGAAACGTGAAGATCTGGAAAAATCTCGAAAGGTGATTTTTTCGCGATTACAATACTTCCTTCGTCTTTTAAAAGATGGAAGTTGAAAACACTAGTTGGATATAATTTCCATTTTTAAGTCCGTGAATTAGAAATACATAGTTGTAAGAAATACATGGGATAATATATAGACGTGTCAGTGATATATAAAGGCAATAAAATTGGTAGGAAACGTAAATTGCTTTGCACGAAAATTCATTAACACCCATGAAATTTTGCAAGTTTCTTTGGAAATTTAGGTAGATTGGACTGATAGGAGGATGTTGCAAGGTATACATTTAGACAGGGCCGCCAGGTTTCTATAAGCCGCCTTTATGCAAACTTTAGAACCCCCGTCCTCCCCCTTCAAAGTCAAGAAAGTAATGAAAAATTCAACATTTTTTATTATTCTAATATATATCTATTACAGTAATAACTAATAAGTAAAAGAGCAGTAGCATAAACGAAAACAACGAAATCACATATGACAGGTAAAATTTCTAATTACGGGTATATCAAAATAATTTTGAATTATATGTACGAGTATATACATACGAAATACACAAGTTTATAATTGTAATCAGCTGATGAAGGGCATCATGTAGGTGCCCTATAAAACAAAAAAAAAAGATAACCTTGTACCCATATTTTGTCGCCACAAATTAATTATTTCACTTACGTCGTAACTATCCAATATATTGTTTTCTATAGATATTAAAGATAAATCTGTTAAAAGTTCTTGGGTTTTGGTTATTCGTAAATAATTTCTAATTATTTTCATTTTCGAGAGACGCATTTCCCCTGAAGCCACTGACTGTGTGTATTAGATAAATTCTTAAAACAACTGAAATACTCGAAAATGCATCATGTAAATTGTTCTCGTGAGCGAATATATCGTTTTTTTACATTAAAAGTTTTGAGTTCATTGAGAGGACATTTCCATCAATATTACGGCCATTTGAATTTTTATGGTTGCAAGTCCAAATGTAAATGTGTGCAATGTTTTAAGATATCTTCCTCTTTCTATTGTCTGAATTCGTTGAGATTATGGATGAATTTTAAATATTTCAATATTCTTTTTTTATAGACATAGACCCTTCAATTAGAAATGATAGAGCTGTGTCTAACATCGCAAAAAAGAAGTGTATTTTAATATCATATTTCTTTCTAATAAGTAGGTGGAGGTTTCTCATTTGCTTTATAATTAAACATTCTTTTTTCTTTTCCGAGTATCTTAATTTTTAATTTTCATCCTAACTATAACCGTTGCCCGCTTACGCATTACTTTAGGGGACACGGGCGTCACATAAACGTAAACCTTAACTAAGTGAAAATCCAGACTGCCAGTGCCGGGAGTCGAACTCTCGCCCGCTCCGGCTCTAGCGATGCGTCTTTTCACTGTGACCCCGGCTGCAGCGGCGATCGCCACTCTCCTACCGAGGTCTCAAACCAAATCTGGAAGAACTGGTTCGACATTCAAAATAGTTGCCATCCTTTTTGCAGAATTATGATCTGTCATAATATTTTAATTTTTTTGTATTTTTTCAACACACTCAATAATTGTTTGTATTTCAAATGATGGGTTTATCATTATTTTACTGACTGCATTAATTTTAGTTAAATTGTCATACTATTTAGAATAATTCAACGAAAACGTAACTTTTAAAACAAGGTTATTTAGATTGCTCTCTTGATTTGATATCTTTACTTGTTTGTTTGTTTGTTTGTTTGTTAATGGAAAAGGTCCTAGGCATGCAGAGTACCAGGTACCTTAGACACCGACTGCTGTGGTCATATGGTCAAAGTCTACTTAGAATTGTGCCAAGGACTAAGGAGTTTTAACCGTAGCAAGGGATCTTTTACATGCTACACATCGTAGTAACATTAGACCCACTGCTTTACATCACTTCTGAATAATGGCATTCTGTAGAGCTTTCATTAAGGTCACTAAATACATAAAGGTACCGCCATTCCATTCCAAGATTTTGTTCCCCCAAATTAAAAAGGACAGAACATTGTAAGAAAGTGAGAGTGAGACACTACTAACAGGAACCCCCAAATAAAAGAGACAAAAGATATATGTTTTGCACAGTTTGGCGGTACCTTTATGATTTCATCGGCATTTTTTTATTTTTATTAAAAACCTCACCGGGACCGGGGATCGAACTCGCGACCTTAGATCAATAGGCAGAATGCTTAACCACTGAGCTAGCTACCTCCGGCATCTTACTTGTGTTGTCAGTTAATTCAACAGGGCTCGATAAATTTCATGTATGTTAATTTAACGTATTAAATAATGCCATAAAAATACAATCAATCAAATGCCGCCCCTTTGACTAGCCGCCCTTGGGCGGTAAACAACCTGCACACGTACACGCGACAGCCTTGTATTAGAACAATTTCTGTAGTACTTATAGGTTTAATGTGCATTCTTTCGTTCTTTCGTATGAGTTTTCTTCATCGTTTACTGAAGATATCGTCGATCGTGGCACGTTTGAAACTGTTACAAATGTTGTCTGTTTATCACTTTTTCAGAAACCTTGCGATTGTGTATGAGCACCGACTTCACTATAAAGTCCGTGTCCCACTGTAAACGATTTTATAAAAAGTTTTTATAAATTTGTGTATAAAAGCAAAGTGACGTTACGTTCTATCAAAATATTATTAAGGCATGTCCCAGTGTCTAAATTTAGTCCAAAGTTTGTTATAGAACGCGATCAGCTTTTTGACGCAAAACTGAAAAGTGAGGTTGAATTGCAGTGTTTTGGTTTTGAGGTTGCCACCCATTTTGGGACATTCGTGTCCCTCTTTTTCGTTTACAATAGTTTGGTGCAAGACCATCTTGTGTGTTTCCTGCTACCAATTCTATGAAAACGTATAGCCTTCAATAAGTGAAAGAGTTTTTCCTTTTTTTCACTTAAAACAGCCGCGTCCATCAGATGATGTTTCAGTATCAGTAACAAAAAGTTAGAAAAAACCCGTTGTATTAATGGAAGGATTAATCCGCGCTGGAGATAATAATTAGTTTACCTATAAAAAACTACCTGGGGATTCTGGGACACATCTCGACTCCCCCGTTCTATTAAATTTAAAATGTATTTTACACGTTTTTTTCCTATATTGGATGACGTTTAATTCCAGATATTTAATGAAAATTATTAAGTAGCCACTTGTCACACACTTAGGTTTGTAAATAGAAAAATATTATGTATTAACCGCAATTTAAATAGAAAACACAATGTTCATGATGACTTGATTATAAGAAACAATTCGTTGTTGTTTTTTGTTTAAGTTACTGACATTTACATCCTACCGGTTCAATATTTTCGTTTGTTTCATATTTGAAGTCTTCAATCCGTAAAACGGAGTCGTATCGAATTTGTTAATTGTCTTTGTCCGCTGTGTTTGTGCGTTTGTTTTTTCAGAAAATTAAAATATTTGCTTTAGAGGCGGTTAGAAGATGAAAGTGCAGAATATGAATGTCTGAAGAACAAACCTTCTATCTCGTAATGACCATGGGAAACTTCATTATGTGGGTTTCTTCGTCTGTGCAATTTTACAGAAATTAAAATTTTAGCTTTAGATTCAGATAGACAATGAATGTAGAACCAGGAAGGTATATAGAACGAACCTTCAATCTCGTAAGGAGCATGGACAAAATGTTTTTCTTTGATTTGTAGCAAAATTGTAAATTTGGGCTAGAAATTCGTCTGGCAATGTTATTAGGCCTACTATTTTCAACTGCTATATATTTTGCAAGCAACAGGGCATTTTTTAGTACAACTGTGCTGTTTAAAAATATTGTAAATATAATTAAGATTTAATTTCAACCGCTGGAAACACAGTACCTACGTGTTCTAGCAATCAGTTTTGCGTTTACGTTATAATTGACAAATAAAATAAATTTGCAAACACAAGGTGTAAGTAAGAGTATGTGCGGAATTTAACTTTTATTTCACTCCAGAGGAATCATTTCGCATTCCATTCGAAGTTTATTGCGCATAATAAACATGTAAGTGACCTCATGTAAAAATTGTGGCAAACCAGAAATAGCAGAGCACGATTTTGTTTTTTTTTTGTTATGTTGCATGTGTATGTATATTACTTGTACGAGATGCACGAATGCGGTTAGACGTTTGTTTGCATGGTACCGTTATGCTTTTAAGCAATCAGAACCAGTTTCTTGGCCGGTGGAGTAGTAAATTATAGTAGATACATTTTAAGTTGGCAGTAATGCATAATAGCCATTTTTGTCGCATGAAGATACTTGTGGCAATTTAACTTTACATTACAACATTTTACTCACGAAAGTATTGAGTATCCCATGTTTATCTTGATCTAAGTTCCACGACAGCTTATTTTGGTGTATATGATAATTGCTTGATATTTTGTAATTAGTCACCTATTAGCACCTTTGGTAAACTTGAAAAAATCTCATGTGCAAGTATATACATATTTTGCTATCCACAAGCGAAACAACTTTGATTACTTTTTGTTGCTATCACGGAAACAAAACGAAATCTCGCCCCTAACCCTCTGTTTTAATAATATTATACACCAAGTGAATTAAACATATGTTTATTCACGAAAAGATGTTGAGCTCACGAGCACGTAGTGCGAGTGAGATCATATCTTGAGTTAAATAAATGTTTAATTCAAGTAGGCGTATATATGTTTTTATTCAATTTTCACGAAATTTTGAATAACAAATTTAAAAATATTCAAATTAAGATATAAATTTGCCCATTCATCGTCCGATTTGATCCAAATTTTAGTAATTATATGCTACACGCTACAAAGAGAAAGAATAATTGAATGTAAATATTTGTAGAAATCACAAAATATGTTGTTCTTCATTGAAACGTTTTTAATTCTCTAGTGAATTAAACTTTTTTATTCTCTAGTGAATTAAAACACTTTTTTTGTATTCGCTCCCCAAACTGGTTACTTTGGAAACTGTCTAGGATCCTCAAAATGGCCATTTAGAGGCCTTGTACTTAAAGTCGTCATGGCACATTTTAGCGGACTCAAACATTAGTTGCCATGACGACTTTAATACAAGGCCTCTAAATGGCCATTTTGAGGATCCTAGACAGTTTTCAAAGTAACCAGTTTGGGGAGCGAAAAATACATTTTCGCGCGGCCTCCTAATTATAATGCCGCGTTAATGGTAATTGAAACTTCATATTATAATGTTTGGAGAGCTAATACAAAAAAACGTTGTATGCAACACGTCCTCAAATGGCTTTAGAGGACTCATCTTCATATTACGGACTCGGCTGCGCTTCGCTCCGCCTCGTTCGGAAACATTACGACTCGTCCCCTAAAGCCTTGCATTGAGGACTAGTTACATAAAGTACTATTATTTCTCTTGTGAATCATAGACTGTTTATAAAGGTTGTTATGGAGTTAGTAATGTCACTTTAAACTGTCCAAAATTGAATAAAAGGTTTATTATTCATGCTGTTGCATAGGAAGCAGCAATTATTTACTTGCATTAAATTATTATGTATATACTACACAGGCGTTTGCGGGCCAAAGTGTACAGGCGTGTTCTTGAGTCATAACAATAAAAAAAATATATACGACGGGTTTGTCCGGAAATGCTTTCTAAATTTTGTATTCAACCCGAGTAAACTTCAAGGTACAATTTTGTTGAAAACCGTGTATAAACTTTTATCGTTGTTATGACTAGCAGAACACGCCTGTAAAGCTTGACCAGATCAGTAAATTACCCTGTATGTGTTTATATTGCCGTTATTCTATGATCTATCTTATAGAATAACTATAGGTATTCTATAATATGTGCTACTGAATGAAGCCTTTAGTTAATGTATAAAATAAAAATGATATTTGTAAATTTATGAATTAGCTAGGCATTCTACGCATATAATAATTTTATTTGTTCCTCACTTGTAAACATCAATTTATCAAGTCACTGTATTCACCTTGAAAATGTTTCTTAACTGGCTAGCCAGTAAAAAATTTACTGGCTAGCCAGTTATATTTTACAAGCGTGCTCATAGATAAATGATAGCGTGCAAAGCCAGAGTTGTCTTCCTTAGTATGTGTCATATTGATTAATTTAGTTGCTTGTCAGTATTGACATTTTGAATAAATGGTGAATTTCTAGTTATTTACAAGTGAGGAACAAATAAAACATTCAACAATACACGCCAGGTAACCATTTTTACTGGCTCAAGGATATGACAGGCTCGCCTAACGGCTCGCCAGTCATCCCAATCCTATCGCCAGTAAAACCTGTTTTACCTGGCTTGTAATGTTAAATACTATAAAGCCACTAACGTGTGATACGAGTATAACATGAAATAATAGATATTAATGATACAAGTTTGATTATGAGCATATTGACGAAACGAGTCTCGTTAAGTACCATAAGCAATCGTGTATTGTTCAATATTTTATCTTCATCAATAAATCCTGGTTCATTGTATTTTTTATATAAAAAGAGTGCGGTAATGAAGCTCTTAACGATACTAAAATTAATTTGGTTAATAGTCTATAACAATACTGATGATATTTACTCAATTCCACTTCGCGATTCGATGGTTATCTACTAAACTTTTTTTCATAGCTTCATTCTTGTCAGTACTTCAATTTGAAGTTTAAATTCTACACAGTCTGTTCAAAGTTCTAGGAAATGCACCAAGCGCATCACATGAAAACAAAAATTAAATAATATTCTCTAAATCGGTGGTTTCCAAACTATGTTAGGCTTTCCATTGATAGTACGAGGACCCCGTCTGGGTAGTAGGTACGCAATCGTTGGGCATCTGTATAAGAAAAGGGTTTTCGACTAAGCGGTACTCGATCAGACATAATATGAATTGTGGTACGTTGCTCTAAATTATATCAAAAAGAAAGGCCTAAGATACAGACTTTACCTGCCCTTTAACAGCATCTAGCCAAAGTGTAAAATATCTCCTTATTTTTATGATGCAATTAAACAATCCGTTATTCCACAGAATAACTAGATGATCTATAGATATAATAATAAATCAAACATTAGTTCCCAGGCTAAGCAACATCCAACCCTCGTATTCTCTAATAGTGTGTATGATCACCTCCCCCTGAAATAATCTTCCACCAGCTAGCTTCTAAAGAATTAAACATATTTCCGTATAAATTCATTTTAGGAATAAGTAGTCTCAAACGGGCTAAGCAATTTCCTTTTGATAGAGTAAAGTATGATCAACATTTTTTTTCATCTAGTATGGCTATGGAATATTTCCTAATTTATGAATGCAACTGTACTTAAATGTCAAACTTGGCATTTGATTTTTAATTGGCCTATAGTTGCATTCAGAAATTAGGAACTATTCCACAGCCATACAAGATGAAGATAATTTTTGATCATACTATACTTATAGGGATACGGAAAGTTCGTTCCCCATATTTCGTTCCCCACATTTCGTACCCCACATTTCGTTCCGGGGATATTTCGTCTCCCCACATCTCGTACCCGGAAACTTCGTTCCCGAGCGAGCTCAATTTGTTTCCTAGATTACAAGGTGTTGAAAAACGAGTGCAGCGATCGGAATACAGTTAGAAAATTAAAGATATTTTAATTAATTTATATTATAATAACAAAATAAATTCCATTTATTAAAAATGACGGTTTAATCTAAGTACCTACGTATCTTCCTGATATTTTTTATAGGGCCGTAATTTCTCATTCTGAACATAGAGCATATGCTCTTTGGTAAAACTAAAAATAAAATTTAGTTCCCTCTTGTAAACTCAATCCGGGGACATACTGTATATAGTTCTTATCAGTTTATTATAATAAATAAATTAATTAAAATATCTTTTATTTTCCAACTGCATTCCGATCGCTGTACTCGTTTTTCAACACCGTGTAATCTAGGAGACAAATTGAGCTCGCTCGGGAACGAAGTTTCCGGGTACGAGATGTGGGGAGACGAAATATCCTCGGGACGAAATGTGGAGTACGAAATGTGGGGAACGAAATGTGGGGAACGAACTTTCCGCAAACCATACTTATAAGCCTGAATGTGTGCCATGATAATTGCTAAAGTAAACTATTGATAAATTCACCAACGTTAATGAATCTACAAATGTTTATATCAAGTATGAAATGATTTCATTTGCAAATCGCAAATCACAGTATTTTGTTTTTTGGTTTCACTGCCAATTGGTGCGCAGATATCTATTATAGCGCAATGGTTGTATAATCGAAACAGGTTAATTTCAAGCAGGTTATGATTGGTGACATAGCAAGTTTATTCTATTTATCTATTAAGGTATTCTTGGTTTGTGTATAATTTCACAAATTTGTTAAAAGCAATGTTCATATGTTACCAAACAAGATGCGATCATTATAACTAGATCAGTATTTCAGTTAAGGACAATTTATTTATTCCATAAAGCTTTAATTTAAATCCTTATATATAAACGCATGTGGTGCCTGCCTCTGTCACCTTCATCCGAGATCGGCAGTTCTTTATTATGTCGTCATCGTGTTCTTTATAACGCAGCGATAAGCAGTTAGGTGCACGTTCTTAGACGAGCGCTTAAAACGTCCGACTAGCAAATGGATTCCGCCTGGGAGCGCAAGTTCGAATCCCATCGACTGTGAAGATTTTTTTCTTCCCGAATTAATGTAATTCACATTACTGAGCGTTTCCTTGTACTGTTTTAGTATTATTAGAAATACACTTCTCCAATAAATTAACGCACCACCAAAAAATAGCCAAAAGTTTAAAGTTAATTTTTGTCGAAACCACTTATCCGATTTGGACGATTCTTTTTTTGAATGACAAGTTGTCTCTTTGAGAAAGTTAATGTACTACTCTATTCGCATAGAAACTTATTATTTTTATAAATACCGGATGTAACAATTATAACGTGTTTTTCCATAAAATTTATAACACCCTGTGGGGTTCAACAGTTACAATATCAAGTTATAATTCAACGCAAACTCTAACCTTATCTTTGTACAACATTTTGTTTTTTTATTTACTCTTTTATCTTAGCTACTGCAAGAGAAACACAATTTTATAGCATAACATGTTTTTATTGACTTCAATTTGCATTAAAAGCACTAAAGTAGCAGGTTATGGAAAAACAGAAAGAAACAGTAATTGTCATCAGGTAAATACAGCTGTCAAAAAGCAGTAGTTGATAAAAGTGTGTTTTCGGTGTTAGTCCTTAACGTTTTGTTGCAAAATCTTTAATTTTGTGAGTATGCAACGTGAAACACGAAATCTTAGTCGCGAAGAATGTGCTCACGCATTAGTTGTGTTTGAGGAAGGTTGGAAGTTATTCGTGCCAGAGGCGGAAATACTCGCTACTCAGACTTTCGTTTACTTTTTTTCTTTACATTTTGCTTCTTTTGGTTTTTGTTAAATTTAGTTCTCCATAAACACATGTTATGTTATAAAATTGTGTTTCTCTTGCAGTAGCTAAGATAAAAGAGTAAATCAAAAAACAAAATGTTGTACAACGATAAGGCTAGAGTTTGCTTTGAATTATAACTTGATATTGTAACTGTTGAACCCCACAAGGTGTTATAAATTTTATGGAAAGACACGTTATAATCGTTACACCCGGTATTTATAAAAAAATAAGTTTCTATGCGAATAGAGTAGTACACTAACTTTCTCAAAGAGACAACTTGTCATTCAAAAAAAGAATCGTCCAAAACGGATAAGTGGTTTCGACAAAAATTAACTTTAAACTTTTGGCCACTTTTTGGTGGTGCGTTAATTTATTGGAGAAGTGTATTTAAGATATTTTTAACTATTTAAGTACATACTTTTTTTGAACACTTATGGCACCGCATTTTCGTCTGCAACTTTTTTATTTACAATTCCATTTTAAAAAATCAAAAATAATTTTAATTAGAATACGCCACCTATGTGATAGGGTAAAAGGATAGTTATAATAATTTGTGTTACTAGCAATAAAAACACGTGTGATTTTCTCTACTTCGGTTTCACCAAGAGAAAAATGATAGGAAAATTCAGAAAAAGCAACATATTCTTACAATAATGGGTAAAAAGTAAACAGAATCAAAACGTGTTTAGATGGCCTGTCTAAGTATGTTTGTATTGTTTTCCATAATACTGTGGTCTTTTCAAAATTACACAGTTCTGGTTCAGAAAGGTTTCCTATTTTCTAAATTAAAATAGCGGCGACAATAAAAAAACGAGAACATGTACCTAGTAAGAAATTATAGTTTAATGTGGTTCGTATGTTCTTGAAAATTTGTTATTTTAAATGGCATATTACTTTGTAGAGACTTATACTTTCTCAACGAAACATGGTTGGCAAAAGTAGGGAAACTCCTATATATCTCATATACTCTTGAAATGTAGTTTATATATAGTGTTCATTATTTTAAGTAAAATGGAAATATCTGTACTGTGTCAAATTTGAGGTTAGTAGGTTAGGTTTTGCGTCAGTTTTGACAAAGATTGACGCAAAACCTAACCTGCTAACCTCGAATTTGTCATAGACTTACAGTGTCACCAACAACACACGTCAGTACTGCCAAACGCATAACATCAACTGGAGCTGCTTATTGTGCTTCAGTAAATAGGAATGAGTTATGCTCATTTTGGTTATGTTTTGACAGTTAGTGTCACTTGTATGTAAAAATTTAATATTTTACATTTTTTATGAAATGCGATAAAATAGTATACTCAACGTTAGAAAAGTGTTATTTTTAAATCGTATGACAGTCTAAGTACTCGCTAACGCTCGTACAGAAAAACATCACTTTTCTCAACTTGTAGAGTAATATACTATTAGCTCACCTGTAGTAATACGTATCCTGAATATAGAAACTCATTTTAAAGGGATACATAAGCAATATAAACAATATTTTTGTATTGGCGTCATAGGCTTTTATTTAATAATTTATATACATACAAGTATAGCGTGTTATAGATTTATTTGCAATGGTTATAGTATAGTAGAGTTTACAAAAATGATTATATTACCATATCAGTCCAATAAATTAAGTTACATATACGTTTTTTTTCAGTGAATTGTAATACATGCAACTTTTGAATATGAGGGTATTTACTACATTATCAATTATTTAAATCTGAATGATTACCTACTAAGTCTCGTAAAGTTGGAGAAAATTCCATAAATAACATTGAAGATTCAATTTATTGTCCTCCAGAAATCCGTTCACTTTCAATAATGCTATAGGCTACCTACGGTAAGGATCTATGTATTTAGTTACAAATGCAATAAATGTCTGCTCAATCCTTATGGTCTATTCTTTTATTACTACAATTTAATTACTTTTTTGTACTTACTGTTGTTACTGATAAAAAAATCAGTTATAAATGAATTTCCATTGAGCAATTGACACTGTAACGAACTGTTGTACATATTCCAGGCAACCTTTTAAGAGAATAATGTAATAATATCATAAAATCCGAACAAAAGCTGTACGAGTTCCAATATTTTAATTTTATTTACAGTGAAATTATAAGAACGGCAACATATTAACCAACCTTACAATTAGCATAACATTTTAAATTCTAGGTGATGTGAAATATCAAATTCATTTTCTTAATAAATTACAAACTACCGGCAATTCCAAAGTTTCAGTACCATCACTTTTCAGTTTTTATTTATTTAGAAATGCTTACCATGTTTCCACTAATCTAAAATGTAGTGTTATGTAGAATGTTAAATCAGAAATATGAGTATGTTATTTATTTTCCACATAACATTTGCGTATCTCCATCTCACAGATTTCTTAGTGTTTTAAAGTATCTACTATAAAAAGAGAAAGCAGCCCATAGATAGATAGTATTTAATTCTGATATATTATTTGCACTTACACCTTACATCTTAACGTGTACAGATAACTTATGATTTATGACCAAGTACATAGTTAATTTTTATCATTAGCCATTTTTCATCTGTCATCTCGCATCATTTCACATTTCACTGTATTTAAATCGATTATCGGTAAATGCCATTTCGTTACAGCAAGAGCCAGCAGCGTAGCAGAACATGTTCTTATTAATGGCGTGCTTAAAATATTCATCAATTTTGAATTTAGAAAGTTTGATAAGTTTTACTGCTGTGTTCAGATTTACTGAGCGCGATCTTTATTTGGCTTGTTAGTGAAATTTCGGTTTAATATACATATTTGACATAATATATTACTAACATATGCATTTTAGTGTCACGGGGCACATATATGTGTTTGAAAAATAGTAGTTGGAAATTAAAATGTTTTAAACGTAATTACAGCAAATTTTATTTTTTTATTAAATGTCGTATGTAACGATTGCTGACTCTCAGTGGATAAATTTTGCTGTTGCAGCCGCACTGGCCATAGTAATAAATATATAAATAGTCTAAGCTTTAAGAAAACTAATGATATTCCATAACGCTTTCATTGCCGGTAATAAAATACTGTAAACGCCTGGCAATTTGTAATTTATAAACAGCGTGCTTAGTTAATATTCATTATTTACCGAATTTGGCGAAAGTGTTTTCGAGGATGAAAGTCTAGAACTTTCTTTGGGCCTGTGGCTCTGACCTGGTTCGATTGCCACGCTGTGGGACCATCAAGCATTGCCGTTAAACCGATAAAGCTTGGCCCTCGCCCACATACTTGTTTAACGAATTTTGAATATGAGCGCTAGATTTTGAGCTAATTATTTTTTTTATCGTATATCGTTGGTGGGTGTACCGTGAAAGTGATAATTACGGTTTAATTTATTTTATGGCTTACACAAATAATGACCGTTTTACTAGTAAAAGGCATAGCCGTTTAAGGATCGCGTTTTTGATTTAGCGACACAAATGCGAAACCATCATGCCACAACAAGTAGATTAGAAAAGATGTAGTAAATAATAAATCTATTGCTTAAATGCTTTTACTCCTTTTCCCCCGCTATCAAATTTCGGTGTCACCAGATCAGTGCTTCGGAAACCGTTTATAACCCGTAGAAAAAATCTATGAAGTAATTTAGTTCATGGTTGCTATACGCGCGATTGAGATGAAATAGAGGATTTATTTTTTAACTATTTATAATTTAATTAGTTGGTATTCATGACTGCCTGCCACAATTGCTACATAAAATCGCACCTACATTATATTCATAAAATGATTTATGTTATACTTATCCTTAATTAAAGTTTAAAGGGACCCCCAAATTTAATAATCAACACGATGCTGTATTTCGATCACGGTAGATATTAGATACACAATACATGGATTAATAGATTTTCCCAATCATATCACTCGTTATACATAAATTGTTTACTTTGACGTTTACTAGATACTAACTCTGCTACGCTTCCACTTGCAGCGACTTTAGTCATGATTATGTTTTAAACAAGCCCAATTATGCTAATAACAAAGGTTGAGCAAAAAGGTGACAGAAACAGATGTAAAGGCCTGACATTCCAACTACGTCGATTAAAATTTGCGGTTATTTGATCCACAAAGAAATCCGAAGGACAAATACGTTGGGAAGATTGTAGTTTTACAAATATGCGCTGTATGTTGTTGGGTACGAAGGTTAGCATTTTAGTTTCTTGTTGAAAATAAGTAAAATATGTCGAAACACTGCCGTAATTAAAACCATAAATCGCAAAATTAGTTTTTAATTCTGATGTTTCCTAATTGCCGGCAAAGAGCAGTCGTTTTTACACTTTTTTGTTTTCTAAACGACTGCGAAAGCGAAAGTTGTAATCGCATTGCACTGTCTTCTAACCGTACTTTCTTTACTTTCTACTCAGAAGTAGAACTGCGTGTAATTGTAAAAAACTTACTCTTATTTTCTACTGTATTACTTTGTTTTCTGGTCTAATGAGCCGTCTAACTCGAGGCGAGATTTAATAATAATGAAAATGAAATTTGTCATTATGGTTAATGTGAAGTAACTCGACTATTTTATACACGTAGGTTGATGCACCCGTCGCGTCAGCGCAGCATGGTGTAACGTTCAAAAAGTTTGTTTATTACTGTCTTTATTATTTATATAAATTCTAAGAATGTATCTAAATACAAATTAACAAAAAATGTTCACATGTAAAAACTGACACAACATTTTAACATATAAAAGCTGTTTAGTTATAGTTTCATGAAAAGACTTTCTTAAAAAAACATTATATGATTAATCGACTTTATAAGCTTTTCTAAATGTGTAGATTTATTAGCATGTTTGCAAAGGTTGGAGGTGGTAGTAAATCCACACTAGGATAGCGTTTTACTAATTTCTCGATAACTTTCACATTAACAATAAGACTAGTTTTGAACTAATAGCAATTGAGTGGCATTGAACCGAAGGCAAGTCATCGACCAATAAATACATTAACGTAATTTTAAATCTGTGTACCAATAAATTAACTTTCCATTTAAATAATTTATATATTTTATCTACGTTTACGTACTTATGATAAAGTATATATAATCAATATCCGGTGTATTATGCTATTTACCTGAATCGTCGAAGAAAAATGCGGAAGTAGTAGTACGTAAAATGCACTGATTGGAGGAGACATCGCCGACATCTCGCTTAAGAAACTATCTATTCATGTGAGAGTATGGATATATTTTCAGCTGCTGTTTGAATTCCTGTAGCTTTTCTCATTTCTATACAATGTAAAATATTTAATAGTTAATGCGTAATATGTATAGCCTTGTAAGCGTTGCTGCTATATTTACAAATGATAAGACACTGGACCAGAATAATTTTTAATTCGTTTAAAAATGTGGCACTTTTCTGCATAGAAATGGCGATTCATTTTACGTTTGACAATGCTTAAGTGTATTGTTGGTGGTACTGTACGTCTATGTCAAATTCGAGATCAGCAGGTTAGGTTTGCCTCAGTTTTGATACAGACTGACGCAAACCTAACCTGCTAACCTCGAATTGACAAAGACTGACAGTGACACCAACAATACACTTCAGTATTGCCAAACCCATAACATGAACTGAAGCTGATTATTGTGCTTTGGTACATATAAACGAGTTCTGCTCAGCTTGGTTGTGTTTTGACATTTATTGTCACTTTTATGTAAAAATTTAATATTATACATTTCTTATGAAATGCAATAAAATAGTATACGAAACGCGTTAAAAAAATGGTTTACTGAACCAGTTGCGTAATATACTATCGTAATGATGAGAAAATCAGTGGTATTGCAGTGTAGACGGTTTTTACGGCATACGTAGGAAAATTCGTTCATTTTTGTTGTAAATAAATATTAAACTAGACTGTCTGCAGCAAATATTTAATTCTAGAAATGGAAACCAATGAAGTATATGCATACACTTTATCAGAAACAAAGAGAAAATGAAAAGGAATGGTGACTAACCCACGCTAATTACATCTTAGCATATAGTGGAACTGATTAAGGGAAGAGAGCTAAATAAGGCGCTAAACTATTAATGCATAAAAGATAAAAGTTGTATAGATTATAGCTAATATTAATCTGAAAAAATCCTCCCAGTAAAATTACATATCGAGACAGAATGCATAAATATATCAACAGACTCTTTTGAAAATTGCAAGCTATCAATAAAAAGCGAATGGTTTTATGAAGGCTTGGAGGAACTCATTGATCCATCCATCCAATATGGCTTTATACTCGTAATCCAAATCTGATCGTGGCCTCCTATATTCTCCTCTTCCATTCCTGTCTGTACATAGCTACTGCTTTCCAATTGCGGGTTTCCAGCATGTTTCGTGCGTCCTTTCGTATTTTATCTACCCAGCAGGCTCTTGGTCTTCCAACCAGTCGGTTACCATCCAATTTCCTATTATCTACTTTCCCGTCTGCTCTGGTTTCATCCATCCTTTGTACATGCCCGGCCCATTTTAGCTTTCGAAACAATTTATTCTTGTTATTGTTTTCTTTGGTAGTATCTACGTTTCGCTTCCGTAGCATGAGACTGGCCATTTTGTATAATCGTGCTTTAGCTTTTCTGTATTCATTTCCTGATTTCATTATGGATGAAAGATTATAATATGCTTTATTGGCTTCATTAACTCTTGCCTGTATCTCCTTATCTTCATCACGATTGTTGGATAGGTGTGCAGTCATTCACTACTTCAAAATTTTGTTCTTCCACTGTTAGATTTTTTTTCTGGTTGTTCCTTGATTGTATCAACACTTTGGGTTTTCTTTATTTATTTGTAGTCCCACCTTTGCTGCAGCATTTTGCAGTTCTATGACGGTTTCTTGTATTGCTCTCATATTTCTACCGAGTCTATGAACGTCGTCCGCATATCCTACTATTTGATTGGATTTATTAAACGTGATCCGTATGTGTCCACTGCATCCCTTCTTACAGCATGCTCCAATGTCAAGTTAAAGAGAATGGGGGCCACACCATCCCCTTGCTTGAAACCTTGTCAAAGGATTTGTTAGGTGTTCTTGCATTTTCACTCTGCTTCTTGAGTTATCCATGGTTAGATTTGTAAAATGAGGTATATTGAAATCGAGCATGATGCTATATAAGTTGTTCCTATCAATGGAACCATATGCATGATGTCTGAAGTCAACAAGTACTTGGCATCCATCAAGGCCATACCAACATTTTTCAATGATTTTGTTTCACAACAAACAGTTGCTCTGTTATTGATTTTACATTATTACTTATTGCCTTTGCCTATTCCTTATACTAGTTTTCCATTCTTCTGTTATTGTTTCTGTCATCCATATTTATCCAATCAGATTTTTGATAGCTGTGATGACATGCGGTTCTCCATGTTTCAATAACTCCGCCGGTAATTTCGGGTGATTTATTGTTTGAGTGTGATTTTATGGCTTTTACAACTTCTTCTCAACTCGGTGACTAAGATTATTCTGCTGTTAGGCGTATTACCAGTTAGCCTGCCGTGTTCTAGTATGCGGTTGAGATTGTGATTCTGATTTTAGTTCTTTGAAATAGAAAATAGAAAACTCTAGCCTTATCTTTTTATAACATTTTGTTTTTTGATTTACTCTTATACTGCAAGAGAAACACAATTTTATAGCATAACATGTTTTTATGCAGAACTAAATTTAACAACAAAAAAAAAAGAAACAAAATGTAAAGAAAAATGGAATAGAGTAGTCTGAGTAGTACACTAACTTTCTGAAAGAGACAATTTGTCATTAAAAAAAAAATCGACCAAATCGGATAAGTGGTTTCGACAAAAATTTACTTTAAACTTTTGGCTACTTTTGGTGGTGCGTTAATTTATTGGAGAAGTGTAGATTTAGAAAAGGCGTTTGGCAGGATTCGACCTAATGATAAAATAAACATTTTATATTAAAGACAAGTCCTTAATCAATTAATCCGACCTATTAAAGACAGTTACCTTGATAACAAAATCAAAACAAATTCAGTAATTGTACAAAAAGAAGTTAGATGAAGGAAGTCATTATTTCAATTCAATTTCATTTTTGTTCAACCTTAATTATGGACAATATCATCAATAGTTCTCAATGATAGAAAAGGCTACAAAATGGGTATTAAAGAAATCGTAGTGCTGAGTTACCTATGCTGATGACACGGTCGTGTTTACCGAGAATGAAGACCTGTAGTAATTACTATTTCAGTTCGATACAACTGAAGAGACATATGTATAATATGTTAATCTCTAATAAAAAGTCAAAGTTCATAATAATTGCTAAAGAACTCTTAAACTACGGTCACAATAAAACAAGTTCTAGGCATCACTTATCCGATCATCACTTATCCAGGCATCACAATTATTAAACCAAAGAATCCTAGAAGAAGAAATACGACTACAAACCAAAAAATTACAGAAGATCTTTGGATGTCGCAAACGATACGATATGGTATAACAATAATATACATAAACAAACAGAAGCAAGAATTCATAAACACCCAAATAAAACAACATACTTTCAACTAAAACAATGAGTTTTTAGCAACAAGATTTCGGAATGGCAATGGGTTCTCCTTTATCCATCATTATTAGTAAATTTTTATGGAAGACTTTGAACAACAATATGTATACGCATACACTAACAAACCACTAGTTTGGTGGAGATATGTCCATGATGTTTTTGCAATTTGGCCTCATGATAAGGATGAGGTGGACAAATTTCTTGAACATGTTAACAGTAAAGAAACTCCATTAAATTCACATTAGAAACAGAGCAAAACAATCAGTTACCTTTTCTCGATACCCTAATCATACGCACAATAAATACTTTTGAAACATCAGTACTATCGTAAGAAAACTCAACACTAAGTAGGCACTTAAATTTTAACTCCAATCGTCACTAAAACATAAAGACAGGTGTAAAGAGTCTCTACGACAGAGAGCCAAATTTCTTTGCTCTAATAATGTAATTTTCAAAAAAGAGAAAGAATTTATTACCTATACATGATTTACAAGGTAATGGCTATGCAGAGACTCTTGTTCGGAACATTTCCAATACACGAAACAATGCCACACACATACAAAGAAATGACACCTAAAAATATCAATAAGCTTTTACTATACTTTATATTCCAGGCATATCAGACCAAAACTAGACAAATCGGAAATAGATTCAATGTTACGAAGGTATTCAAACAACGTCAGTTCTTACAAAAAACTAAACCGTTCAACGAAGAACAACATTCAAAGAATTGTATATAGTATTCCCTGTAAATGCGGGAACTATTATATCGGTGAAACATACAGATCTTTAGAAGTTGGAGTTATAGAACATAAACAATATGTTAAAAACATATCAATTCAATAAGTCTAACTGACAAGAACATGCTTGGAATAACAACCGCAAAATACAATGACATAACACAAAGAATCAAAGATCTAAACGTAAATTAAAGAAACGGCGTATATTATTACTTAAGGAAGGAAAATATGTTTCGTCTTTCTCAATATTTTTAGACAAGAGTTGTCTGTCGATTCTTAAAGATCAGATCAAGTAGGTATAGGTAATCAAATGTTAGTGTCAAGCAATTCATTGGAGGTTTTTCAGTGCAGTGAAAAGCTAGTAAGTTTCCTTGTTCATTTTTAGTTTTAATTGTTATTCGTTGATAACTAGGCAGATTGTCCCTAGAAACGTTTGATCTTTAATATTTTTAATTTTTCAGAGTGGCGAAATGTCCAAAATATAACATGAAGGCAATTTATTTGACTGTACTGATTCCCTTTCTAAGCAGCTTCTTCTATTTTTCCGGGATTCTTTTTTTCCATTCTTTTTAAATAATTCATGGTTTGCCATTCACGAGCAGTCACGAAGGTTCTGTAAAATGAAGTTTCCAAAACTGTAGTTTTTCTTTTCTCTCTGTTTTAGAAGGCGAAACTGGAAACTATGCTTTGATAGTTAAGCAGATATCTTTAACTGGTAATTGAAGACGGTAAAATAAACATCATTAGTCCAATAATCTCTTGTGCAAAAGTTAAAAAAAAATGATTCCCACAGAAGGATAAATTTTACCCAATGCCATATTATTCTCAGCATTGGTAAATAACCTTAATACATATATTAATAAAAACAGGCTCCTTTGGTTTTTAATTATTGGTACATTTATTCAAACTTATCTATCGCTCTCAAACTTGTTTAGAGAAACTTAACCTGCGTTTTTTTCGAAAACTAACAATTTTGTATAATACACTATTGGACTAATCATGTTATTTTACCGTCTACTGTTACTGGTTAAATTATCTGCGTACTATTAAAGTTAACCTATGTATATAACTTTGTGCAATATTTTTTCTAGCACTTTATGGCAATCATATTTTCTTCTTTTTAATTGATATATGTATTTACTGGCTTAAATGCTTAATGGCTAGATCTATTAGCATGACTTTATACACAAATTCCTTCCGACTATGGAAAAATCGAAGAATACCAATGGAAAATTAATATTATGTTCATGTTGAGTGAGCTCTTGTTACACAAAATATAGCAGATAAATAATAAGTTGCACTAAGTTCATTACTAATGCTGCGTTTGATACATCAACCAATATGCCTTAACACAGTGCTGATTTTTGAATAACTGCTGAATTCTTTTAATTATCCATTAGTTTATTACAGTCATGTACAATAACGTAACATGGTAAAAATAGCAATTGGGGCTATTTTGAAATTGAAAGTAATTCTTACTTTCTAAAGCGTAAACAATGAACACTAGAATTTATCTTTTTCGGACAAACCCCAAAAATATATAAGCAATGCTTATAAGGGAGAGGATTCTCGTTTACGACGTCGAGTAACCGACAGGTGCGGCCTCGACTCGCGGTAAAAACGGGGATTTTAACCAAAGTACAACGTAAACAAAGTGAGAAAAGTGCAGATAAGGTCCAATTAAGTGAAGAGTGCCTCCAGGACAAAAAGTGGGAATAGAAGACTGGAGAAAGGAAGCTGCCAACAGGAAAGAGTGGAGGAAAAAAAATTCAGGCAATGGGCCGTCACGGCCTGTGAAAGCCTTATATATATATATATAAGGGAGATAATATTTATAGTTATTTACATATCAAGTCGTGAAAGTTATCTTTTACTGGACGAAGGAGCATATTGTACAAGCTGTAATGCCGAGTAGTCCAGCGGATTAACTTTCATTACATGGTATGTATACAATTTTACCTGAAATCGCCAATAAAGTCAAACTAAACCATACAGCCGATTCATAACCTTGAGATTAAAGAACATTTTCTTTAACAGACCTGATCACTAGTTTTTTAAACGATTGTCAAAAATGATGGTTACAAAATCTCAAGGTTATGAATCGGTTTTTATGCTTATAGTTTTAGTTTTCAAAAAGTTAATCATTACACGACTAGTGCAGTAATAACAGTCAGGTAAAAATATTACTCTACTAGTCGTGTATATGGTTAACTTTCCAGATACAAAGCGGCCGAACGTTCATGTTTCAGGTAAAATATTTTTTCTTCAAACGGCAGTAAAATGTGCCATTATTCTGCTTGATTGATGATGCTAAACTGTCACTTCAATGCCATGGCATTTAAAACACTTTATCTGCTGCTCGTCAGCGGCAGATAAAGTTATTATCTGCCGCTGACAACTTTATCTGCCGCTCGTCAGCGGCAGATAATATTATCTGCCGCTGACGAGATCAAGTAATTTTCTTCGAATTTTGTTCACAAAGTTGTAAATAATTTGTTATAAAAACGTTTGAAGAAAAATACTATATGTTATTCGGAGCAAAAGTATCTTTATCTACGACCACTACTAAAAGTAGGCTTTTTAACACTCGCTTGTTTCACTAAAAGTGACGTTTTATAGTTTACCGTGTTTAAAGAAATCAGCTGTTTACTTTTAGCACATGTGCTAAAAGTGACGCGAGGTTCAAACTACAATTTCGAACTGCAACTGAAGTTTTAAAGCTATTCTAGTTGCTTCTTGCGTTACAGGTAAAGCGTTTTTGAAATAATTAAAGCGTTATGTAATGAATACAGTCATATGTGGAGTATAAATAATTAAATTTCGTACCTGTCCTTGACAGCACGGCGTGGCCAAAACAATCGCCAGCCGCGTAGGCTACTATTCATTATTATGCAGCGTCGCAGATGCGAACCTTTCTTAAATCGATATTTATGGATTAATAACGGTAAAATTAAGGTCGTAGATTAAAATATTGTATGCAACGCGTGCTAAAAGTCGTTTATTGCGCGAGACATGTTATGAAACTCAGCCTTCGGCTTCGTTTCATATTCTTTCATGTCTCGCGCATAAAAGTCGACTTTTAGCAGCTTGTTGCATAAATAGCTATTATCTACCGACCTACTACCAAAGTAGGCCTTTTAGCGCTAGCTTGTTTCACTAAAAGTGACGTTTTATAGTTTACCGTGTTTAAAGAAATCAGCTGTTTACTTTTAGCACATGTGCTAAAAGTGAAGGGAGGTTCAAAACTACAATTTCGAACTGCAAGTGAAGTTTTAAAGCTATTCTAGTTGCTTCTTGCGTTACAGGTAAAGCGTTTTTGAAATAATTAAAGCGTTATGTAATGAATACAGTCATATGTGGAGTATAAATAATTAAATTTCGTACCTGTCCTTGACAGCACGGCGTGGCCAAAACAATCGCCAGCGGCGTAGGCTACTATTCATTATGATGCAGCGTCGCAGATGCGAACCTCTTCTTAAATCGATATTTATGGATTAATAACGGTAAAATTAAGGTCGTAGATAAAATATTGTATGCAACGCGTGCTAAAAGTCGTTTATTGCGCGAGACATGTTATGAAACTCAGCCTTCGGCTTCGTTCATAATTTTCATGTCTCGCGCATAAAAGTCGACTTTTAGCACTTGTTGCATAAATAGCTATTATGTGGCTCGGCTGTACTTATCTGCCTCGCAAGCTCGGCAGATAACCCGTCCAGCCTCGCCACATAAAATATAACTTTTGTTCCTAATAACATAATATACTATTATGTGCTTACTTGAAACTTTTACTATCTCGATTTCCGTCAATACATGCACAGTATTAAATGTATAGCTATACTTTTTAATAATAGTTTTTCTAATTTGGCATCGAAAACTCTTTCTTCCACATTCATTTCGGTCGGGAAATGTGAAAAAACACTAGCACAGCCATACGAACGTGCAATTTTTATTCTGATATAACTATTAGTGTTTACATTGATTTCTATAATGACCAAAAGCTACACGATTTTTAGGAATTTCCAATTAGTACTTAAATTGATTTCTATAACAACCAAAACCTACTTGATTTTCATAAGTTTTCAATAAATCCTGAAAAAGTAAGTTTCGCGATACCATATTAGAAAAAAATTATGTGTATAACACGTAGAACAAGTTTTCTTTTCCGTAATCTGCGTGTTTTTGTTCTCGGCTTCGCCTCAATTAAAACTCTCGTACTTCGTTAAGTAAAAATTCGCCTTTCCTAACTTAATTTATCATTTAGGATCCGAGGCAAGTCAATAATTACAAAATACAATACTAAATATAGGCATAACGATTGCTACATTAATAATAATAATAAAAAAAATCTGTTTTCGTGTCCCTTTTCGATAACCCAATTAATCAAAAATATTTAGTTAACGAATTCGTCCTGCAATACAAGCTACGTCGTCTGGAGCACACAATAAATAAATTTAGCAATGCGATACTGTAAAGTGAAAGCCCTACATACATAAAAGAAGGGTCACCGTAAACTTGAAACAGCAGGTCAGCATTGTGGGTCATTGGCTGACATTATCTCCTTGTATTCAGCAGCGTTAAATCCTGTCCCCATTAAATGGGGCTAAAAAGTACATTTTTCAACCATTGTTAATATTGGTTAAAAAATAACTGTGTATGTATAGCAATAGTTGCAAATGCAGTTTGTATTTTTACAACAAAACTACATTAATTAATACAGGGAAGTTGATGTATTAAAGACAATCATAAATAATATTAATTCTATTTTTAATAAACGGTAGCAGTAAAATACTACTAAAATCGAGCTGTAGAAAGGATATAAAATTGCAGTCATTTTAATGGAGACTTCCTAATTGGAAGTTACTCAAATGAGAAATCAGTCAGTTGAAAATTGAATCCATTGACAGAGAAACCGCCGAATCGAGAACTGCTCAAACGGAACCCACTGGGGAAGCACATTCAAAGAGAAAAACCTTTTTTATGCAATTATACACCTTTTGTTACCGTTAGCCTTTTTATATATATTCATAATAAGTAATAAAACACACTTTTTGTGTCAATAGGATATCTGTGTTATACCAAACGGACAATGACAACAGAATACATTTGCAATTCCAGTTAGATGATATATTTACCCATGGTTTTACAGCAAGGAGCTATATTTGGTTAATACCGTTCATTCCTTTGTTCTAGGTGAGCTGGTCCTTGAAAAAATCCGGTGCCAATCGCAAACCGAGTCGGAAGAAAGTAAGAAGAGTTTCTTTCACACTCTTACGTCTGCAGCATTAAAAAGCTTGCTAAACCGATGGCAATCTTATATTCCGGTGAACCGTAGAGCACAATATCGTAGAGATCGACCCACAAAAGTAGGTGGACACACATTTTAAGTGTTTCATTGTCAAGATCTCGCGATCGAATTCCGCTGCCATGGCCAACGCCGTATACGGCGCTGCTTCCCCCAATTTGCCACATATTGTTTCAGCTGCCTACGGTCTTACAGGTATCGATTTATAAATATGGATCTGTAAATGATAAGGCTTCCGTTAGCTATTCGCTACTAGCCTTGGTGAACGCAACGGGACACTTATACTGCGCTTTCTTTTTAACACTACAAAAATTTCTAAGCAATAAATACTGTTATCATATTTTAAGGAAAGTAAATCTGTAAAATGTACAGTAGAAATATATCTCAGAATCGCATTGGTTTTTAAGCATATATGCCATGCCGTGAATGTAGTCGTTTTGGAACTAGGCGAGACATTAGATTTATATTGGTAGCACATTAGCTTGTAATTTTAAATGTTCAAAGTTTCATCTTGCATGGAGGGAGATATAAAATTTATCACTACAGAAAAAAACGTTGGTAATTTCTGGTTGAGACTTATGTCAGTCAAAATAAAGCTGAATTTGGCAACGTGATTTCCGATTAATGAGTAATAATCATGAATACTGATGAAGTAAAAACAGCCTCTAGAAGCTGATTTGAAGAATTTTAAATGGTCGTATAAAAGCACAAGTAATTTCGCAAATAATTTAAAAAGTTGAAAATATATGTTCTGTAAGTAATTGAGCTTATAATAATACACTGTATTATTGTTAATATCCTGACTTATTTTAGATTTCGATCAGTACTGTTTATAAATGTATAAAATCTAATGTTGAGACTGTAGAAGAACTTTTAACAGAGTCAAGAGATAACTAGTTGGATAATTAATTTTTGAATGAATTTGGACTACACATGGGGACTACACAAAACTTTACAAACTATTGAAATCGATTGTTACAAATATTTAAAAAAAAATAAAAATACGATCGAAATTTCTGTTGACAAGCATGCAGACATTCTTAAAAAAATATTTTGAAATATCCTATTGACGAGGAAGAAGTTACTTTTATTTACCTAGATTAAACCTTGATATACCAGAATGGAAGCATGATCCGAATATGGTTGAAAGATGATAGGTAGTATACTGGTGTACTAATACGAGATTGAAATCAGAAGGTAAGACGTTCACAGTGCCTTCATGCAGGCTATTGTAGTGGTTTCCCTACCGGGGTGTGAGCCTTTTTACACTTAAAAATGGAACATATGAAAAGCGAAAGTTTTGAAAAGTAGATAAAACTCAATTGGGGCTTGCTCTAACTAGCATGGGGGGGGGGGGGGTGCCTGTTTACAAAATTAATTTTGATGCAAACTATTAAAAAACAACTGTGGAACCTAGTTAAGAAACCAACCTCTAATAATTTCGATAAAAACTATAAAATTGACGAGTTTTCTAAGCAAAACAACATCACTGTTCTAAGGCTTCCTCCCTCCCTATTGTATTTACAATCCCATTGCGCGTATGAGAATTCTGTAAAAAAAACTATATAAGTTAAGACAGTGTCGACCCAAATTCAAAGAAGGTTTTGGGAGGGAGTCTTGAGCAAATGCGAATGCTGATATGTGGAAAAACTGCATTAAGCACGGTGAATCTCTTATCGGGAGTGTTGAAATATGGGAGAACATGTATGTTGATGTTCCTCCTATGGTAATATCGTTTGCAGAGTCGTCCGATCCTGGTGACCATGCGGATTTGACATTATCAAATTGACCCCTTCAGCTTTAATAAAGAGACCTAATAGAAGATCTAACAGCAGAAGCATGCAAATATTCCCAGTTTGTCTATGGTTTTGCATTAATTTTTGTTTTCTGGCATAATGTTTAGTTTGACATAAAATACTGTAACTGATACTTACATAATTCTAGATTACAATACTATAAAATAATAACACGAATTTCAACAATATAATGGTGATATTTTCACAAATCTATGACATAATCTACAATTATTAATGAGTTCATTACTGTATGGCATTCAAAGTGAAACTAAATTTATAACTAGGTTACAGTAATGACAACCTAAGCAGAAGAAATTATCCTATATTTTTAAAAGCTAGTGTCGCGTCTAGTTCTAAAACGACATTACCATGCTGTTATATTAAGTGATTTTATTTTTATAGGAAAATTCTGACATCTACTAATTATAAATATAGTAAAATTTGTGATAATTATCCGACATCAGATTGAATGTCTTATCAAACTATTGATTATTAAATTATTTTCTTCGTCAAGACGTGTACTGGTATTTATAACAAAAGGACATTATTTATGTTAATAAGTTATGAATAGATAACATTTCCTTAGAGGAGGGGAGAATGATAAGGGAAATGTTGCACAATCTTTCAACGGCCAATTTAAGAAGCTTCCATGTGTAACGATAGCAGATATGAAAAGAGAGCTTTTAGGAGAATTTGTATTTATATATGTTGTGATTGGCTAATGCCATGCAGAGTCAAACTAGAACAAGTACACAAGAAGGGAACGAAAGATACTCACTGCTCTACATAATAATGTCAGTAAGTATTCCGAAAAAATAAATGTCGTCTAAAGCAGTTTTTTATGAAACAGGTTTTCGATATTGGTTCAGTCGTTGTTCCTTTGAATCATGTAGATTGTAGAGCAGTAAATAAAATTAAAATTGCTTTAATAATAACGAACCTTACATCGAAAACATGAAAAACTGCCCATTAAGCAGTAGGGTAGATATACATACATTATTTCTGGAGATCAATGAGAACAGATACTACGTATATATGTACATGTTTCTAGCAGGTTACGCTTCATTACAAGCTGTAACATACAATTATAACAGTTTTTCAACATATCTATTTTTTTAGGGTCATCAATTGTATTTGCTTCTCAACTCACTTAAATAGGAATTTTGCAACTTTAGTATCATAATATTTGCTGAATTGAAGTTTGCCCGAACTTGATATATACCCATTGAAGAAAATGAACTACCATAAGTCAGGAAATTAAATTACATCTTGAACTTGAACTATTTTCCTAAAAATATACAAAACACTTAACAAAAACAATTTTTATTGACCGTTATGATTATTACACTCGTTGTTGTTGTATTAATGCCATCTTATTTGCTTGGTACAATTACACTTTTACCTGTCACAGTTCAGATGTTTTCACAAACAAAATGCAATCTGGCATTCACCTACAGACTTAAGTTAAGACATGACTAGATTTTCTATCTTTCTTTCTAAGGCCTACCCTAAATGAGTTTTTTTAACACACGATACAATGGACGTCCTAGTTGAGATACAACGCATTTTTGAGAATATCGCATTATTTGAATATTCAAGAACAACTTAATATAAATCAATGAAATGTTGTTATTATTCTTAACAAACAAGCAGTGTGTGTTATATTTATATCGGTATTAGCACAAAAAAGGAATAAACAAACACTATGCCTTAAATAACGAGTTTCACTCAATATACAGTAGTTTTGGAGGGAAATGGCCAATTATTTGCTTTGCTAATAGTTTTGAATTCGTGGCACTACAAGTACCTTTAGGCACTTTTACCATATGATGTGCGTTTATAAATATATTTTTCACGTACTGCAGGGAAATGTACTGTATTCCTAAATAGAAAATCGTTTATAAAAGTCGCATTTTTCTGCATAGCAATTAGCAACACACAGTTTAATTTTTAAATGCACAATATTTCACACGATGTTTGATATATTTGTATCAACATCTTTAAGCATTTCTCATGTCTCATTTTACATTTTTTACACCAGACATAGGACATAGCAAAAATTAAAAGTCGAGGAGATAATTCGGTATTTTTTTGAAATGCACAATCAGGTACCCAGTGTGCCATGAAAAACCAATGAATTATTGCTTGGCACACGTCAAAATCGCACTCGCTCTGCGTTAAGGTTTTATTTGTCTTGAGGTCCAGTGCCATGGTCTGTGAAGGCACCTGACCTAACGAAACCAGATTATTTTCCTTTTCATCCACTATTGGGTGCATGAAACTAGGAACCAAAGAAAATATGCAGCAAAGAATTACAGGGGTCTTTCATAGCATTGACCCTGCCACACTTAAAGCCGTGAATGGGCCATTTTTAAGAAGAGTTGATGCATGTATAACCTAAAAGGGTCGCTATTTTGAACATATTATGTAATTTCAAGTGATAATTCTTATAAATAAATAATTCTAAGTTCCTTATTTGTGGATATTATAAGAACTTACATAACTATAGCTTCTATTTCTTTTTCTTGTTTGGTGTTTCCTATGGTAATCTCTGAACTTGGTTTTCCACTTTTCGTAAGTCTTTAATTTTACTTACATTAATTTCATTTTCCGGACAAACTGAAAAGCGAATAATTCCAAAACGACTGAAGGAAATTTCAAAAACTAAACATATTTTAAAGTTTAAGAAAGGAAAAATTCATATATCTAAAAATATACAGGGGGTTATAGTTAAAAAAAATGAAGCTGGATGCAGCTGTGCAAAGATGGTGAACTCTGTATAGTGCAAAATAACTTTACAAACTGCATTGTGACCTCTTGTATACAATGACACTTGATTAATTTCAAAATATTTAACGGTGTAAGCGAAATTGAGCTCGTGCTCTTGTACTATTGACTCGCCCTGTATAGTAATAAAACCTAAACAAATCCTTAAAAAATAGGTAAACTATATACTAGAGTTTTTCTTAAAGAGACCAGTTAAAAAATATCCAGACATCTTTATAGATAGCTATGTATTATGTTCAAACGCTCCAGTATTTTCTTTCTTTATATGTACCTACATATATGCATATATGTACCTACATCTGAAAACGTTTCTGCAGATTCCAAAAGGCAAATAACAAACAAGTTTTTTTTTTTAAATAACACCTATATATCCTATACCTATATCATTTTCATTTTACTTGTAGATGTAAATAATATATTAACTTTTGATATGCCATTAGTTATTATTACGGCTATAGATCGAACATGTGCAAACTTGTTTGCTTTAATCATTTTTTCAGGTTCTCTACTTAAATTCATATTATTTTATCACGAACGTTTGTATACTTATAACATGGCATACATAACGTATAGAAAAATATCGGAAAACATGGCTAATATTTCTATTGCTCTAAAATTAAATTTTTTAGTTAAATTTGATGATATATATCTGTACGTATATGTTATTTTGTTCTACTGTATATCATAATTTAAATGAAGAATTTCGTAGCTATGTGGTTTAGTCAATGTGGTAATAATGCATATATTGTCGTGATCAATATCCATACACGTATACGTAGGTATAAATCTTTTCGTGCGAACCAGCACGTCACACTCCACTACATTTTCTTGTAATAATTATTTTTATTATACTGGACATCGTTAAACAAAGCCGGTGACCTCAAAAACGTCCATCGTTTTATAATATGTGCACCTGCATTCTTTAACATGATTCTGGTCAGCTATATTTGTGTGTTCGTTTGTACATATGATGGAGTTACTTTTTTATGGAATAAATTTTTATTGTTCACAAACCACTTTGGTACAGGCGAGGCGCTGAGGAATGGTTACTAAAATATTGTTGTCATAAAAGTTAGCATTAATATTTCGAAGAAAAAAAAGCTTAAATAAATAACTTTTTCAATAATGGCAAGGAAACATTTCTTGCAATTTTATAACAAATTCAAGGTTCGAATTTCGAAAAAGTTCTATATTTCGAGAGAATTTTATTTTAATCCATCCCGTGATTTACTTGGAAGTTGAAACCCGTATAATAATCACTGCTCAGCTAAGTGGTACAGTGAAATTGGAGATACAACGCATTTTTGGGAATACAGCATTATAAGGAACAAGCAAATTTACTAAAGTGCAGCTTAATATTCGTACTTGTACACCCATTTTCGTTAATTATCAAGAGGGAACTACTTTTTCTTAGAGCAACACTTTGGAGTCAATAACGGTAAATCCCTGCTATAAAAGTACAAATAAAATCTGTAAACAACGACAATGAGTATTCGTCAGCGATACAAAAACGATAAGCTTGTGTTTTCCATTTTAATTGGCATGGGCAGGTAATATTTTACTCTAACGTATTACAAATGAATATCTAGTATTCGCATACAACTTCTGTTGCAGCAAAACTTGTTTGTTGTGTACTGCAAATATAAAGCTCGTAACACATTTCTAACAAAATATTGGTTTTAAAATTCATCTACTACTCAAAATTTAAAAGTTTGAGAATATTGTAAGTTTCCAATGAAACTAGGTATCCTAATTATAGTGTATCCATAAAAGATGGCCATCTAGAATAGAATCTTTCTTTAATTACTGCTATTGATTTTATAAAAAAAATCAGTTGAACAGATAAACAGTAGCACAAGGTATGCAACCTCCGATTCGGAATAAAAAACAAAATTGAATATGAAACATTTATTGTAGAGAAGTTGTAGGTACATCTCTCAGCTACATTTTTAGATAATCGCCATTTCGATGAAAGCACTTATACCATGACACAGGTTTTGTGGCATGGTCTGAAGAAGTTTAAAAAAATCTAAAACCATCTATACTTCAAGTTAATGCCGCGACATACTAAATAGTTAAACGATGGGATCATAAGGTTGTAACGTAATCATAAAATTAATTATTACAACAACATGCAAAATGACACTGAACAGCACTGTATGTTTGTTAACATGACTTAATCTTATGATTTAAGCCACATTACTGGTCTTTAAACTTACAGCAGTCAGAATTTCAATTGTTTTAATGCCACAAAGGTGCAGCAATTCTAATCCTATGCCTTTTAGATAAATAGTGGGTATCTGTGTTGCTATTAAATGTCTACATTGAGTTACAGTTCCGACTAATAAGGGGTCCAAGTTTCGTGGCCCACCATGTGTATAAATATCCATATCATTCGACTTAATAATTTTTATGTCCTACCAGTACATGAATTGAAATTAATGACTCTATTTTAAGGTATCTTAGATACAAAATAACGCTCCAGGGCAATTATTTTCTTCATAAGAACACTAGGGTTATTATGAAAAATTAACAGTATTTGTTTCCATGGATACAACTTTATTATGCACCACTGTCACAATGAAAATTAATGACAGCTCAGCTAATGTCACAAATCTAACTTAGATCAGCTAACTAGATCAATCTTAAATACTATATCATAGTAATTATATGAATTGAATATGAATATGAATTAGGTAAGAAAATTGGTAGGACATAAAACCTTGAAGGCACCACGGGCATTATGAGCTAAGAGCCCGCGATTGTTGTACGCACCTCGGGCCAAAGCCCTCGGTTAGTACACTAACAATCTTGGGCTCTTATTTTACTCATAATGCCCTCGGTACCTTAATAACTATAACTGGCTGTATAGCGAAAATATAACGTATATTTGAAAATATTTTTACATTAAGCAACAGGAACAAACACTATAGCTTTTACCTAAAAAATATGTTGTAAAACCGAATACAAAATTGCTGTAAAACCAACTTCGTATATCAATCTAAGATACTTTTATCAGAAACAGATTTAAGTTAGCTGCTTTTTAATTTCTCATTGTTGATTTTCAAATTCATCTATATAACGTAAAAATTATTTTTTCTAAATGCAAGGAGCATGCCAATCCAGTCACGTTTTTTTCAAATTATGAAACAATGGCCACTTAAAAATTGACAGAAGTGAGTATGCCATAACTAAAAATTTATATCTAATCGGCTTTATATGCATCTCACTGTTAAATCATTTATTACTTTTCAAATTGTCCTTTTGCATACTTGAAAGTGAGCTGAATACAATAGAATTTCATTCACTCCTATTAACTTCGTTGTTGTTTCACAAGTCCCAGTAATATCCCATTATGAAGATGGTATAGTCTAGCTCTCTGACTTATCGCATTGCTTCATCCATCAACTTTTGTTATAAATCATATTCGCCAGGATGGTTTAGCATTATATTCCAGCTAATAATAAGTTCAATATCATTGTATTGAATTTTGTATGGCGTTGATAAGCAACCTTAACAGTATTCTCAATTTC
The DNA here is from genome assembly GCA_940337035.1 of Agriotes lineatus. Taxonomy (NCBI): domain Eukaryota; kingdom Metazoa; phylum Arthropoda; class Insecta; order Coleoptera; family Elateridae; genus Agriotes; species Agriotes lineatus. The sequence goes on from OW679194.1 coordinate 143,224,960, forward strand.
CTATGCGCATTTGTTCATGTTTATTGGACAATTATTCATTACTCTAGTTGTCTGATTTACATTGTCTCAAATATTTTAGATAAAAGAAGATCGGGGATATAATATTAAAAATGATAATTTTGTTTTTTTTAATATGGTAAGTAAAGTAAAGTTCGGGCAGTTCCATGTAGGAACATGGCTTGAGACAAGGCGAGTCAGGGTCGCCGAAATATCTCTTTACGAAACCCATCCATCTGGCACACCGTTAACGGCGTACAGGGCGATGTGGTTAGCATCACGCCTTCGAAGACTGCCTTACTTTCCCTACTTCCACAGCTGTGGTTTCGGTACCCAATTTTTAAAGCTCCCTAACTTGTGCCACGGTGCCAAGTCCGAACTATAGGGTGGTTGCGATGACGCATTATCGTGGTCCAGGATTATACGACCTCGAGGACGTTGTGCACGCTGTTTTTCTATGACTGCTGGTAAACAAATAGTGCAATACTACGTAGCAATTGCTAATCGACAATCTTCCAATGGAGTTGCCACAAGATGGTCTGACTGGTAAAAGAATGATGGGACCATCTTCTTAACTGCACTCCAAGATCACGCACATTTATTTTTACCTGTATCCGCCTTGGAAAACCCATCGGACTGATTTTATTCTAATTTTCGGATCATAGCAATAAATCAATGTTTGTCACCTGTGACGATATTGTATACGTGTTTTGAACGCAATTTTTAGCAACATTTTCTTGCGCAAATCCACAAATTGTTTTTTTGTGGAGCGGTCAAGTTTTATATGTAACAGAATTCCCATGTAGCTTCGTGGCACCTAAATGTTGGTCTAGGATCATATTCCTTTTCTTATATGGGTATTTCGCCACTCTGCAAATTAAAATATTAAATAACGAAAATATTAACAACGAACGTTTCGAGGGACAATCTGCCCTCGTTATCAACGAATAACAATTAAAACTAACAAGAACTTATCTTTTTTTTTCACTGGAAGAATCTATTTGTCTAATTAGACGAATTGGAAATAGATTAAATGTTAGGACGGTATTCAAAACGATGAATACTTTACGGTCAGTTCTTACAAAAACTAAACCGTTCAACGAAGAACAGCATTCAAGGAATTGTATATATAGTATTCCCTGTGAATGCGGGAAATATTATATCGGTGAAACATCCAGGCCTTTAGCAGTAAGAGTTAAAGAACATAAAAATATGTTGAAAACGTATCAATTCAATAAGTCTAAGCGGGCAGAACATGATTGGGATGAAAACCATAAAATACAATGGGACAACACAAAGATCTTGTCTAAAGAATCGATGTCAACTAGGCGAAAAATTAAGGAAACGGCATACATTTTACTTAACGAAGAAAAATGCGTGTCGTCTTTCTCAATATTTTTAGACAATAGTTGGCTATCGATTCTTAAAGATGAGATCAAGTAGGTACAGATATCAACAAACGTCAATGTCAGAAAATTCATTGGAGGTTGGTCGTTTTTTCTTCCAGTGAAAAAAAAGATAAGTTCTTGTTAGTTTTAATTGTTATTCGTTGATAACGAGGGCAGATTGTCCCTCGAAACGTTCGTTGTTAATATTTTCGTTATTTAATATTTTAATTTGCAGAGTGGCGAAATACCCATATAAGAAAATGAATTATGAATTCACGCCACAAAGAAGTTTCAGAGATTATCTAGGATCATATTCATTTCAGTCTTCGCAATGCCCAAGGATACGTCAATTTCAGCGTAAGTGATTCGCCTGTCTCTAGGGTACATCAATGTTTTCATCAGCAACCGCTGGTTTTGGTTGTCCTTGACGAACTTCGTCATTAATAAACTTTCAGCCACGACAGAATTCCGCAAACCACTCATAAACGGTCCTAGTTGATGGGGCTTCCTTCGCAAAAGCATTACGAAGTCGTTCACTACACTGTGAGCGACTTAAAAACGGAAATTTATATATTGGTATTCGTTTTAGTTTTTTAACATTGCGTAGAATTGCAAGGATAATATATAACTAACTTTTGAGCCAACGGCATAGATGGCCTTATTCTAATTAAAATAATTTTTGCGTTTTTTAAATTAAATTGTAAATAAAAAAGTTATTGGAAGAAAAGTTTCTCAACGTTTTTAATAAAAAAAATCTGGTGTGATACACTCACACAACTTCCTTTTACAGTGATCTTATAATTAGTCAAAAATTTCATTTTTAATTTTTAATCATTTGTTAAAAATTTTCAAAAATTACAAATTCTACAAAAACGGTACAAAATCGAGTGTTAGTTGAAGAGACAAATTTTTTCTAGAATTTTAAGGTGAATTCAAAAATGTAATAATATACCGGGTGTTTTATTTAAAATAGGAGTTAATAAAAAAAATAGGAAAAAAAACAAAAGAAACCCACTTTAGAAGTATTCAACTGGAAAATCACCTATCTCACATCAATACACATTAAAAATGTAAGAAAAATGTAAAGTTTAAAAAAAATCGTTGGAGCCGTTTTTGAAAAAATCGAAAAAAACTGAAAAATCACAAGAGTAAACACCTACTTCCGGTTATGCGATTTTCTTCAAAAGCTTGCTGTCTCATCTACATAGTACACAAAACTTATATATGAAGTTTCAATGCCATACCTCTTTTCGTTTTTGAGATATTCTGTTCACAGACACACAGACAGACAGACAGACAGACACACAGACAGACAGACAGACAGACACACAGACCAATGAAAAAAAATATGTTTTTTGGGATCAGGGGACTCTAAAACGTAAAGATCTGTTGAAAACTCAATTTCGAATTTTTGGGGTGAATCCAATACTTCCTTTATAGTAAAAGGAAGTAAAAAGCGCACCGCAAGAAAAGCCATTTTTTCTAGATGGTATAATGGTTGAAGGGCGTCTAAATTATGCACAAAATAGGTGAAAAATATGTTAATGTTTTTAGTAATACTGAAGCAGTAACAGGAAACACTTACTAATACGAGTGACATTAATCCATACCGAAAAAACTACTACAATTAGTGGGATTTGAACCTGTGCTCCTACGCGTAATCCAATTCATAGTCAAATGCTTTACGTGCTCGGCTAAACTTTACTGCCTGACATACGTGCTTATCGTTGCATTATCGAAAACATGTTGATGACAGAACTGATGACGGACGAACTGTGCCCGATGAGTGCCGATGAAAACGTGCCACGCGCAGATAGGCAAGCAGGCACCTAGGCAAGCACAGGGCGCGATTGTATAGAAGGATATTAAAATAAATTTAGCTTCTTAAATGTATTAAAAGCTGTATCTCGTGCTCTACTGAAACTACTGAGAAAATAGAGTTGTGTGATGGAAAGGAGCCTATAGTCATGAACCAGTATCAATTTACGCCTCTTGCATCTCATTATATTAACTCTTTTTACTTTCCCATACCCATAGGTATAGGGAAGTCTTGGAATCATGAAAATTTTGGAAATCGAGATTTTCACAGAAATATCCGTTTTGGGCCTCTAGGAACCCAAAAAAGTGATTTTTAAAAAAATCTGTCTGTGTGTGGGTGTGTGGGCGTGTGGGTGGGTGACGCTCCTACAGCCCAAAGTATTGCTCCGATTTTGATGCGCTTTGGAATGCGGGGGTGTATCGAAAATTCATCGACAAAATAAGCTTTTCAAAAAAATCCGAAACCGGAAGCGGAAGTTATGCATGTTTTTTTGGTATCACTGTTTTCGTGTGTAAAATTTTGAAAATTTTATCGCGGATAACGATAGAGGGTCATAAGACAAATGTGTTAGTTTTTTGCCGAACTCGCTAGGTTTAAAATGAAGGGCGCTATGATTTTTTGAAAATTTTGAGTTTAACGCCCTATTACTCAAAAACGGATGAATCGATTCAATTGATTTTTTTTTCTGAATAGTATATGAAGGCTAACATGAGGTGATATAAAAAGTGTTTTGAAAAATATTAAGGGGCCCAAATTACAAATTTTCAAAATTTTGGAAATTTTCTAAAAATCATTTCTCAAAAACTGCCCACAGGAATTTGTTTAAACTTCATACACTGATAGACCCCGAAAAGGGCTATCGATCTGTTTTTTAAAGAATCTCATGAATTATCTGTGGCGCCCTCTACGAAGCTTTGAAGTTTGAAAATTTAAACCCCTTTAATTAATAAACAAAACAAGATAGGTAGCTGGGGTTTTCACTGAATTGGTCAGTGTATAATGGAGCATATGAATATGCAAAAAAATATTACACTCGTGGATATATGTAAGAGCACCGGCCCCCTCCCCCCTCTATTTTTGAAAAATATTTTTTTTATTCTAACGGTTGTTATATTTTTGGGTCAAAGAATCTTTTTCCGCAAAAATAAAAAAATCGATTTTGTATGCCCTAGAAAATATAATTTCCAGGTACTTAGAAAATTTCACCTCGGTGCTACAGCCGTTTTGAGGAAAATAATACATAAACTAGCACAGTGGCGGCTTGTCCACTTGGCGCCATCTACAGAAGCTCGGTGGTCACGTTTTGAACTACACATTCTTTTATATTTACCCGCAATTTACGTGAAAGTGTAAACGCTTATCACGGTGAAGGCGTGAGTCATCGAGTTGAAATTTTGATATGTTGTAAAGACTGTTGAATAAAGACGATATGAACAGTTTCCAGTATGGGAAAGTCCAGGGAGGTAGTCACGTCCACTTTTTACTTTCCCATACCCATAGGTATATTACTTTCCCATACCCATAGGTATAGGGAAGTCTTGGAATCATGAAAATTTTGGAAATCGAGATTTTCACAGAAATATCCGTTTTGGGCCTCTAGGAACCCAAAAAAGTGGTTTTTAAAAAATGTCTGTCTGTGTGTGGGTGTGTGGGTGCGTGGGTGTGTGGGTGTGTGGGTGGGTGACGCTCCTACAGCCGAAAGTATTGCTCCGATTTTGATGCGCTTTGGAATGCGGGAGTGTATCGAAAATTCATCGACTAAATAAGCTTTTCAAAACAATCCGAAACCGGAAGCGGAAGTTACGCATGTTTTTTTGGTATCACTGTTTTCGTGATTAAAATTTTAAAAATTTTATCACGGATAACGATAGAGGGTCATAAGACAAATCTGCTAGTTTTTTGCCGAACTCACTAGGTTTAAAACGAAGGGCGCTATGATTTTTTGAAAATTTTGAGTTTAACGCCCTATTACTCAAAAACGGATGAATGGATTCAATTGATTTTTTTTTCTGAATAGTATATGAAGGCTAACATGAGGTGATATAAAAAGTGTTTTGAAAAATACTAAGGGGCCTAAATTACAAATTTTCAAAATTTTTAAAAATTTCTAAAAATAATTTCTCAAAAACTGCCCACAGGAATTTGTTTAAACTTCATACACTGATAGACCCCGAAAAGGGCTATCGATCTGTTTTTTAAAGAATCTCATGAATTATCTGTGGCGCCCTCTACGAAGCTTTGAAGTTTGAAAATGTAAACCCCTTTAATTAATAAACAAAACAAGATAGGTAGCTGGGGTTTTCACTGATTTGCTCAGTGCATAATGGAGCATATGAATATGCAAAAAAATATTACACTCGTGGATATATGTAAGCGCACCGGCCCCCTCCCCCCTCTATCTTTAAAAAATAATTTTTTAATTCTAACGGTTGTTATATTTTTGCGTCAAAGAATCTTTTTCCGCGAAAATAAAAAAATCGATTTTGTATGCCCTAGAAAATATAATTTCCAGGTACTTAGAAAATTTCACCTCGGTGCTACAGCCGTTTTGAGGAAAATAATACATAAACTAGCACAGTGGCGGTATATTTACCCGCAATTTACGTGAAAGTGTAAACGCTTATCACGGTGAAGACGTGAGTCATCGAGTTGAAATTTTGATATGTTGTAAAGACTGTTGAATAAAGACGATATGAACAGTTTCCAGTATGGGAAAGTCCAGGGAGGTAGTCACGTCCACTTTTTCTTTGCTGCTTCGCCAGAGTGTGTCTAAAGCAGTGCGATTAGCAAAGCGATCTGATAAACGTCGGCAATATTTTTTCATTGTGACATTATTCGAAAAGCCACGGAGTAAAAACCGAAATTTTCAAATTTTTATACAAGTTTCTGGAGAAGTACAGTTTCATGTTTGATATCAGCGTGCATTCAATTCCAATATTCCGGCAACCTTATGAATTCCGCTATGAGTAGTTTCTACATGGCAACCCATAATAATTATAAAATATTTAAACTGAATGCCTAGCAACTAGTTGGACTTAAAAAATAGAATTAATATGTTATATAATTTTCCCAGTGCTGCAAAGAGTAGCAGCGCATAAAATATGAATGCAATAAGAAGCTGAGCTGAATTATGCGGCAGTTAGGGCGGTGACTGCATGCAAAGCATTCGGGGTCAGTACCAGGTCACTACTGGTTTGCTTTTCATCTTAGATTTCATAGTTGTAATTTAATTTTACATAATTTCACTAATAGATGATTTAACGGTGAGAGCCCTATGCTATAAAATTAATAGCGTTTTTATAAATTTATTATCTCTATGCATATTTGTATATGCTGAGATATCCAGATAATATCTACTCAACAATTAACTCTCCAACTACAATACTTGCGCCAAATGTATTATACAATAATAATAACTTATATATTACATTTTTTTAAACAGTTAATAGCGTTTACTATGGTACCGGTTAATAATATATTACGATCGGCAAGTGCCTTGGAACAGGCCGAAAAAAGTTAGAAAAACGAGGTTCAAAGGGCCGAGTTTTGTTATGTTTTGAGGACTGTTCCAGTAAGGCACATAACGATCGAGTATCATATAATATTATTTACAATTTCAACTAATAAAAATAAAAATACCGTTGAATATCACAAATATTGTTTGCTTAAATAGAGTGGGCGATTATTGTTTCTATAGTAACTAAATACAAAACAATGTACTAGGACCATTATATTCATAACGGGCTTGTTATTTTGTTGTTGTCATACCAACCAACAAGGATACAGGAAGTTGATCTTATCGTCACAGATAATGAACCCGAAAACAAATAAAAATAGGTTGGTAGGGTAAAAAAGCTATGTGAGTATGTATATGCAAAATTAGGAAACGTATACTCTGATTGTGTTAATGGGTTCGTAGGACATTGTCAAAAGTATAAACAATAATCACAAGTATTTTAAACGATAATATTTAAAACTAAAAATTATAAGATATTTAAACATGTCCGGTTTATTGTTTTGCCTTATTAAGACCCCCGCAACTACAGTAAGTACATTCATAAATATAATAAACGCTGCAAACTGGAGCAGATAAAACTGAAAGTTTAAAATCTGAGAGTGTATTTATAATCAATATATTAAATAGAGAGTTGTAACAAATATATTGGATAGAGAGTTGTAACAAATATAAATCATACAAAACTTGTGAACTTCCATGTAACTGAGGCACATTCTTAGAAACAAATCTTTATAAATGCCCAGCTGTTAACTTTTCACCTGTTAAAAAGTTTATTCTTCATATTTTTAAATGAATGGCTAGCCGTTCGTTCAATGTCAGTCCAGTACAGCCAGGATAGTAACTTCCTAATCACCCTGCTCTTCATAAACTTGACAATTGCCATCAAATATTATTTCTGCAACATACGCTTGTTATTTATCCAAGGCCTTACATTTTTTATTGTCATCACCAGTCCTTTACAGTCCGGAATCCATGACATTGCCCCTCTTAATATTATACCCAAGTGGGGAGTAAACAGTATTAGAATTATTCTCGCCTAACTCGTCAAGCAAAATTTAGAAGACTGGTGGCTCAACTCTTGCTATAGTGCAAATTTTCAATCACCTCCCTCTCAACCTCAACAGTAACTGCTCTGCAATTCTATACTTCTTCGAACTTCTTTGACCAATATTTTACGCACATTGAAATACTGTTGCCTTAGAAATAAATGTCTCCCCGCTTATGGATTGTGAATCGTTAGCCACACCTTTGCATTATTACAGTTTTTCAAACGCTAGTCTTGTTCTGAATTTATTTTTAAAAATTGGTGGATGCTCTAAATATCAATTACATTACATTGAAACCAAATTATTTTACAGGATAATCAGAACTACATTAAGAAGCTTATTGGCTAATAAAAGGTTTTACTGTTCGATTTATGGAATAATTACTTATACATATTCTTTTAAAAGAACTAAACACGGATTTCATATAATTAAAATAGTATAGATAAAGCCAATTTGGTGCAATTTGATATATTTTAAATGCTGAATTAGATGAATTTGAATAAAAGTTGGTCTAAAGTTCAAAAGGTGTAGTTTATGCAAGGGTGGTGGGATGTTTTTTATCATAACATTTTACTGACAACCTTTAGTCATTTCTGGTTCTATATTAAAATAGTTTATAATTTCCCATATCAAAAGCTACTCTTGTTTGGAATCGCCCAGAGCAGTAGTTTTCGAGTGAACCTAAAAATCGAAACTCGCTACGCATAGCTTATAACAATGTGTTTTCCCGTTGCCCATTTCAGGGCTGTAGCTCCCTTAAAACGCATTTTCGGACATACGTTCATCGGAATTTTTTTGTCTTATGTTGATGACATCTACATGTCCTGAAGTTTCCGCCACATTTTATGAAACACCCTGTATATATTTAAAATAATCTGTTGTAGTATAAAGGTGAAGTGCATCAAGAAGCTCATTGTTGAGAATCTGACCTTTACGATACTACACCGCAACTTTTTGGGGATCTGAAACTTACATTTCCTAAGTATTTTTTCGAGCTTCCATGAACACGACCCTTAAAATTTATGTATATGTGTATTAAAATATCTGTAAAGGGCTTTGCTCAGAACTTCCCACGCATGTAAAAGTTTTGAAACTAACAATTTTGAAAATATCAAAGGATAAAAAGGAATTAAAAGGTTTAAGGTGTTCACCCCGTACCTGTTGGGCCTATTTTCATCAAGTGTAAAAACATGAGCTATGTGCAAAATATCACTTTTATTTAACTCATAGTTCTCAAGTTAACGCAAAAATAGGCAGAATAAAGGAAGTATTGGATTCACCCCAAAAATTCTAAATTGACATTTCAACTGATCTTCACGTTCTAGTCTCCTGAACCCAAAAATAATGTTTTTGTTCATTGGCCTGTCTGTGTGTGAACAGAATATCTCAAAAATGTAAAAGAGATATGACGTTGAAACTTCATATATAAGTTTTGTGTACGATGTAGATGCGACAGCAAGCTTTTGAAGAAAATTGCATAATCGAAAGTATGGTGTTTACTCTTGTGATTTTTCAGTTTTTTTCGATTTTCTTAAAAACGGCTCTAACGATTTTTTTCAAAATTTACATTTTTATTACATTTTATATGCATTAATGTGGGATAGGTGATTTTCCAGTTGAATACTCCTAATTTTTTTTTGTTTTTATATAATGTTATAACTAATTATAAGGTTACTGTAAAAGGAAGTTGTGTGCGTGTATCACACCAGATTTTTTTAAGGTCCTCTGAATATATTTAACCGAAAGTATATTCAGTTTCAAGCCAGGTAGACTAATCTGCATGAAAAAATTTTGTCTTCCTCCAACAAGTAGTTTTTGAGCTACACGGCCAACAGACGGATTTGTGAAAACATATTTTTCGTCATTTAGGGACCCTGAAACGTAAAGATCTGGCGAGGGAAGTAAATTTCTCAAGTAATTACATAAACAAAATTCTAAATAATATTTTTCCTAGTCATTTTCTAAGTCATTTATTTCTTCTATATTAGAAATATAATTTTTGGCAAGCGATATACTATTACCGTATTCCACTTTTCCAGATAATTTGTTATGCATCTCATTAATTCCAACAGCAGTGATTGGTGCTATGTAGAAGTATATCTGAACGGATTGTTGTTGCATTATCTTTAACTCCAGGTTTTGGTGCACGAAAGAGTCATATCCGAACATTAATCGTTCATACATTAACTCAGTTATGGGGGTAAATCCAGAATTAGTCTTCAGGGAACCGAATACACAAGAACTTGAATTCGTTTATATCAATCGATGGAGAGCAATAAATATAGTCAAATAGTGCATGTAACTATTTGTTACCCAAAAGTGAACTTGCAGTTAAGTTACAACAGCCACTTTTATATTACCGATTGAAGCCATACAACATTAAATCTGGCCTTACCACTATTATTTCTATGATCTATAAATTCGTAAAAAAATGTGCTCTACAAAATATACGTTTTTAATTCTGTTCTTACAAGATTACATTATGGAATTTGATTGTGTCTTTGTCTATGTATTCCATATTAATAGCTACATTGTTGACTTGCATGTTCTAAAATCGCGTATTGCACTAGTGCAAAATATTCGCTGAATTCGACTCTGATTCGTTTAAATTTTGAAAATATTGATGGGATTGGTTTATATTATCTGAGGAGAATAGTCAGTAACTATTTGAATAGCCAAATTCAAAGAAATCCCAACCCTAATCAAACTGCACAGCATAGAGTTGCATGTGCTTAATGTTTACAGGAATTTGAGAAAAATAGTAAACAATGAAATCACGAAGACGCAGATAATATAATTATTCGAAATATACGACTATTTTCATAAAAACAGTTTCTAAATCCAAAAATGTTTTAATGTTACAAATCAATAAAAAAATTAAATCTTTCTAATTTATTGTGTATAACAAATGTAACAGGTATCGGTATTTACTATTGATATGCCTTGAGTCTAAAATAATAATAATTTAAGCGATAGTATAAGATGCTTCTAGTATAGTAATAGTTGATGAAATTGTACTTTATAGCAATTACTTAATTGTCGTAGCAAATAAGCATGTCTTGTTTTATATTTGATTAAAAACAAACAAGGGCACCCCATTACCTTTTGAAAACTGCCACTAATGTATAGGACAATTTTAAAAATTTAAGAAGGAAGTGTGAACATCTACCCTACCGTAGCGTTCTGCAAACGGACCAATTGACGTATGAAATAGATGCTATACGAGTTTAAAGCGAACTATTATTTAGAGTAATTAAACATTGATATAGGTTCACTGAACTTAACGCTTGGAAGAAAGCTGAGCATAAATAACGTTATATCAAATTTCGGCAATTAACAAGACATTGACCAAGTTATCAAGAAGTGTATATATGTTAATACGAGAAGAGAACTAAACTGGTTTATTCCTTTGCATATTCATTCATAACAATTAATTAATTTAAACGTCACAGTATTAATATTCCCTGGCATTTAATTTCTTTATTTAAGAATCAGCACTAAAATCCGATTCTTCGTTAGTTGTTATGCTAGAATACCAACTATCTGGTTTTCCTTGGTGTTTCTTATTTGTTATTGTAACTAAATGACAAGGATGCCGTTAAGGAATAAAAATGTAAGGACACATTGCATGTTTTACATCCGTGCTGGATATCCCTGAATTATAATAATAGTAGCAAGTTGCTTATAACTAGAATACAAAATTATTTTCTATGTGCAACAAGTCCATTTTTAATTGCCACCTTAAGCGAACTTGAAGCAGCTTTACCCGTACTTACAGTTTTAACTCTTTGTTAGAGCAACGAATGTAATACGTTCTAAGCATATTAATTTTTTTAGTAGTTTCACGAAGGTTCTGCCAAGTTAAACGTGGCGAGTAAACAAAAACTTCTTCGCTGTCTCAGTAATTACAGATTAGAAAGGAGCTACGAGCAATTAATGAAATATTTAAATGTAAAAATTATGCTATCATTCTTCAATGCAAAACCGTGATTTTTGCTTTTTGTAGCCATTGGTAGGAAGTAACTAGATTTTTAACCTTGATAACATTTGCTTTGTTTTGAATCGCAACCTTACCCACTCATGCAATTTTGTGGATAGTGTCAGTTGATTCACATTTTTGTCGCTTTATTCATATTTCGCATCATTTTTTTTTAAATGTAAGTGACAGAAATTTTGATAATAAATAAAGTGATAACTGTTACAAGATAAGTGCAACACACAACACTGAACGTATGCTATACCTAGTATACGAAATTAAATCTGGCACTGAGAAATTAGGATTCTTGTGGAACAAATCGGTTGAAAAAAAAAATAGAAATCCGAAGGATTGGACAACAAGTTGGCGTTTGTAAGGAATTCAGCAAAGTCGACCACCGACGCGACGCATTGGAATTATAAGTACAACTATTCTACGTATTAATAATTAATATGAAGGGAATTATCCTGCATTTTTCTCTTAACGTTATTCTATATAATGGTTAAATGTAAAATATTTCTCCAATATGTGTACTTTAGAGGACCCACAAGTTGCGTAATATTGTATAATTTTAGGTGTGCGTAGAGAAATATTATTAATTATTATTATTAGATTAATCTGTCTGAAATTATTAGCCACTGGGGTAACTGGTAGCAGAAACAGTGGACGGGCTTTAAGTTATCACCAATTAGTACTTGACCTTTTCTAAAGCAATATGAAATTAAATTGTAATCAGCCATTGTGTTATATACCAACTAATCCATCGTGAGTATAGAAACAATGATTGAATGGAATAACATAATTTCTCTATCGATTAATAATACTCTACCTTAATACAACTGTTCTGCAAAACAACAGTAATAGTTCCTATAAATCTAAAACCAATTTCTTGCCCTAAAAATTTATATCGTGGTTTAATCACTCTCAAACTGAGTAAAAATATTCCACCACAATAAAGTAAACATTGGGGTTCGGCTTTGAATTGATGGGGAAAAGTAGTGTAACAAAATCAATCAATGTCAAGTGAGAAGGGCATTCTCTAAATTTTTTCTTAAATTGCAAGTTACGAATAATTGATGTGGGATCGAAGAATTTTAAGCTCTTCGGGGCTTGGATAACTTCCAGCAGCTTTAATTTTAGCATTCTCCCACTTGCTGTAAATGTAATTCTTTGAAGAAGCTATAAATGCTCATTTAAGTCCAGCATGTTTGTAAGTTTTTTGCGTCATCAGTGTGTCGATTAGTACAGAAAATATGACAAAAATAATGATAAGTTCAATTCACTTTAGCTTTAAAAGCCAGTATTATCTATTTCAGAGTTTTTCTGATAATTGACCGAGCAAAGCGAAGACTTTCGAAACAACTGGGCGAAAATTCATTTCCGAGTATGTACGTATGATCCACACAGCGTCGAGGGTTAGAGATAGATGTTCACGAAAATTTACAGAGATAAATAAAAAATACAAATAAAAGACATTCCATAAATTTACAACCAAATTTTCTTGGTAGGGAAACATTGTAAAATTTTGTGTTTTTGTAGTTCTGGTGTCCTGATGACTAATGAGATTCAATCCTGGAGGCAAATGAGACCTTAATTACCGTTGACATTCTTCTGGGGTGCAAATGGGTCGAAAATGGCAGTGGGCGCAAGTGGACCGGGGGCAACTGGGCCGACACCTGATGAATTTAATAATTGCACAAATACTAAAACTATTACTAATTATATAACTTACCATATATTCCTAATTTATTTTTAGCATTAAAAAAAGAACTTAATAAATATAATTATAAAGTAGCTTTTAACAATCAAAACACTCTCGGAAAAATATTCTTTAACAACCTTAAGGATAATATAGAAATAAATAATGAATCAAATGTAATATATGAGTTGAGTTGCAACAATTGTGAAGCTAAATATATTGGACAGCCTAAACAACTGTTGAAAAAGAGAATTTCACAACATAAAAATTCGATAAAAATTAAAACGGAAAAACCTAATCTAGCTAATACTGCTTTGTCCGATCACGCAGTCGAAAATTTTCACAACTTTGATTGTAAATCCCCAAAAATACTACAAAGCGAAAATACCCTACAAAAACGCCTAATAATGGAAATGATAGAAATTAAAAAAAGTCCTCATTCAATCAATTATAAAACTGACATTGAAAAACTTGATGTAAATTATTCTAAAATTTCAAATAAATATCCTCAATAATCTTAACTTTCAAAAAATGACAATTGTATTAAATGATAATTTTAGATTAGGGAGAAATTTTCTCATTTTGGTCATAAACTACACATATCAAATTGCAGACGCATGAAAATGGCCGCCCTTTAACCAAACTTGCTCTGTCGCTTAAAGAAAAATCGATTTTTAGAACAATAGTAAGTTATAAAGAATTTTATTAAATAAAAACTTAAATATAATAGTAACTTCCTCTTTTTCAGATATAATAATGAATGATACTAATCAGAAATAATAAGATATCCAATTTAAACGTAGCCATTATTTCGCCGAAAATATCGACATATGTATTTGGTATCACAAAAAAATATTGAACTGCATTTTAACGATTAATGACAGATAAATACTTAACCAGGGGTAGTAAATTAAATATCGTCTAATTCAAACTATTTGGAAACATAATAAGTTCTTTTAAGTTACAAAGTGAGGTTAAATAACTGAACATTCTTTTTCTATAGGGAAATGTTTATAAAAAAGCAAACAGATGCTGCAGAACATAACTAATTTCAACTTAAAATTCCTAACAAGGGGTATCGAATTTATAACAGAGAGAATTAAAAGGAAAAAAACAAATAAGAGGAATTTGTGCAACTGCAAATCTTGCATAGTAGCAAGCAATCGTAACCTGCAAGTAACATATTTCAAAATTCATTTCCCAGCAAGAGGTAGTTTTAAATCTTTTATTCCGACAAGATTTCCCTCTTACTCGTAACTCATAAGTAATACCCCATAGGAAGAAAGGGGTTACACATGTCGTACAGACGACTTTCAATGAAAATGTATGTAGGTGTTCTATGAAACTTTAGAACGATAATACCACACTTTAGTTTGACTGCGATACGCCGTTGGATGTGAGGAAGCCCAAATACCCAAACAAAATTCAAAAACATAAAAATCTGGTGTGATACACGCACACAACTTCCTTTTACAGTAATCTTATAATTAGCCAAAAATTTGATTTTAAATTTTTAAGCATTTGTCAAAAATTATCAAAAATTACAAATTTTACAAAAACGGTACAAAATAGAGTGTTAGTTCAAGAGACAAATTTTCTCTAGAATTTTAAGCTGAATTAAAAAATGTAATAATATACCGGGTGTTCTATTTAAAATAGGAGTTAATAAAAAAAATAGAAAAAAACAAAAGAAACCCATTTTAGAAGTATTCAACTGGAAAATCACCTATCTCACATCAATACACATCAAAAATGTAATAAAAATGTAAAAGTTTAAAAAAAAATCGTTAGAGCCGTTTTTGAAAAAATTTAAAAAAAACTGAAAAATCACAAGAGTAAACACCTATTTCCGGTTATGCGATTTTCTTCAAAAGCTTGCTGTCACATCTACATAGTACACAACACTTATATGTGAAGTTTCAACGCCATACCTCTTTTCGTTTTCGAGATATTCTGTTCACAGACGGACACACAGACAGACAGACAGACACACAGACAGACAGACAGACACACAGACAGACCGACAGACAGACAGACAGACCAATGAAAAAAAAATATGTTTTTTTGGGATCAGGGGACTCTAAAACGTGAAGATCTGTTGAAAACTCAATTTCGAATTTTTGGGGTGAATACAATACTTCCCTTTATTGTAAAAGGAAGTAATAAAAACTTGTATTCGCAAATATTACTATTAAGGATTTTAATGATTTCCACAGACATTTCCCTCTTACTCATAATCAGTATCTACTAAAAAATTCCAGATATTTGGGGCCGGGGGGGGGGGGGGGGGGGCAGACTTCATACAGACGATTTTCTAAAAAATTTCGGGGTGGCAAATGTTTGGGGATAGAAATTTTAAGTTATAGGGTATGGAGTTGCGCTAGGTCTATTGATCGCAGAAATACTAATGTGTATATCATTCATTCTATACGGCTATTTTATATTGCATTTCTACTTATTTTCTCTGTTTCAGGTACAACATATTTTTTTTTGTTAAGTTTGCAATCATTAGTATAAATTACAGTAATACGCAACTGCAGATGCTCATAGATTACTACTCCAAGCACTAATTTTCGTCCTAAGCAGTTGCTTTCGATCTAAATATTAAAAGCACAGGATTTTGTAGTTGCTATTATTAAATTAATAACTAGATCAAAATTATAAACTTGCGATAGGCACATAGTTGAATGAATATATACGTTATACGCGAAGGACTTATTATAATACCGCAATTTGTAATACTATAATGGTAGGGAAGTAGATATTACCTATTACCCATCGCACTGCTCGGTATAACTCTATTGTTGTTGTATGTAATGGTAGCCGGTCCATTTAAAATTTCCAATTCTTAAAATATGTAATTTCGCATTCAATTTTCTTGATGGAATACTGCTCGCTCACTTTCTTAGCTCGTAGCATCGAAGCTTTCTAATGTCTACAATGATAATTTAAGATCACCAGCTTTTAGCCGATAATCGTATTGCACGAGTTAAATTTTTCCTCAATAGTCACGTTTTATATACAAAGAAATGGAAGATTTTATTTCTTAGAATTCTGTTTCTCCTGTAAATTTGCCCCGTGCACGTATTGTTTCGCAGTTTGGAATTAATCTCTGAACAAAACGTGTTTTCAATAATAGGATGTCTTTGAGTGTTTTTCGGTACTACTCGATTGTAAAAGCTGTTAATTGCAATAATGATGTTTTCTGAAGTTATAAAATTTTCATTTACAAAATCAGCCGATTTTATTCTTTCCAATGCACTAATGTATAAATAAATGAAATAAACCCCGACCGCGCCCAAAGTTGGCTTATAAAACTACACTTTCTGTGGTTACCAACAAGCTCTCAGCGTACATTAAGAGGAAGAAGAAGAAGAAGAAGATATTTTACTCGGTGATATTTTTTTTCTATTGAAAAGGTTATGTCTAGAAGAACTTTTTGAAACTAGAAGAAATCTTGTTAAGAAAACCATAGAACAGGAACTGCAAGCGCTTTGAAAAGATCAATATACAGTATACATATACACGTATAAGTTATAATTTTCCAAAAGCGACAGATGGCAATCGCACTCTGTTTGACATTTTGATATTAGTCACAATTTACTTTTATTATGTAGTGCTATACAGGGTAATTCATAAGTATAGTCATTAAGTTTAAGGGCAGTTAGAGGACATCAAACAGAATAACTTGACATATAGGTACGTCAAAAATTAATAATAATTCCACGAAAGTTAAAACATTTAATTGCTTAAACTGTTTGATAGTCACTGGAATGCATTTTTATGAACATAAATTCGCACAAGTGGTTGCGATAATGGCGAATTTCGATAAAATTCAGAAGCAAAAAACATTTATTTGGGCACTTCAATCACATTTGGTGCATTAGGTTAATGTTCCTAAGGTTCCTAAAAGTTGGCACCATACCCTAATGCGATATTTTTTCGTAAGCAATTAATTTTTAGTTGAATGGACTTCTACTAAGGTGAATATATACCCATTTAAGTTAATGACTATACTTATTAATCATCCTGTATAAATATGGATGTGTAAGCGTCCAAAAATTAAAAAAAAAAATGTATAGCGACAAGACGTTTGGATTAGCGTTATTTATTTAGACCGTTGCGTGTACATTTTTGACAGAGAAATAATAACGTAGGTATTACGAAGTTCTTCGTATGAAAAATGTTCTGACGCAGTAATGCTGGCTAAGTGGGAAAATCAAAACCAAATGTCTGTATTAAGTGGAAGAAGAATATATCTTATGTGTGAAAAATATTATAGAATGTGTCCAAACACCTGATATCACATTTGTTTTTCATTAGTGAAATGCTGATGGAGATTGAATTCTAATGTTGGTAATATTGAATAGTTCCAATGATCCAACTGCTATCTAAAGATGTATATTTAGATTAAGGAAATTTGAGTCTTCTCGTCTTATTATTGCAAAGATTTGCTGTATACAGTTTGTTTAGTACCGGTTGTTGCCACATTATTATCAGATTAGATATCGTTAATTAATGATAGGTTTTTGATTGTTACGAATATTTATTCTAAAATTAAATCATCAATTGTTACAGCTAATTACTATAATAATTTATGGGATTCAAAATTGGTTTGTAGGAGGATGTTTCAGACTAGCGTCTCATTTGTAATTATAAACATTTATTTACTGCAGTTGGTTATTCATATGTTCAATATATACAAAATATCTTTTAAAATTGCATTTAGTAGTAGTAAATTGGGATGGTGAACTGCTCAAAGCAATTAATAGTTATTTTGTTTACAATCATTCCGAAAAATATGGTTTGTAGTTGTCATTTGTTCTTTGCATGCCGAAAATATGCATACATATTCAGAGAACGGACAAAATTACACTTTTTAGCATGCATATTACACAATATAAAAAAGTTTAATAGCTAGCTAGACACACGTGGTTAAGAATATTAAACGATCATTTTGATGTATCACGATATAGTAAATGATGATAAGGTTAACGTTGTACACAACAGACTTTTGTTCGGTAGAAGATGTAGAAGAGGAAGATATCTGCGCAATAGTAAATTTAGTTAAGGATCAACGTGACTTTCGCATGGCCTATGCTGGGCCTTGTATCTTTCCTAAACCCGCATTGACGTTGCTCTGGTAAAGAGCTCTGTGAACTAAATTAATTTAATGCTTAAGATTTCCTTTAAAATTGCCCCTCTCCTACACGTTTAACAGCTTGCATGTGGATAGTAAGTCTTAATCCCAAGCGCAATGGACATGAGTAGTAATACCACCGCAAAAATAATCTACTTAACTTTGACTAAGAATGGTATTCGAAGGACTATTCAATGAAGCAAACTATTTTTCATATTAATTTTCAGTAAATCTAGCAACAAACCACGTAATTTTTATAGAAACAGAAAACTAGAATTGTTTTTTTATTTATAGTCACTTGAATACCTTCTAGGAAGATATCTCCGGGACCTTGGTAGGCGAGTGACGATCGCTGCTGCAGCTGGAGTCACAGTGAAAATCATGTAGTGGTTGAGGGTTCAACTCCCAGCACGGGCGGTCTAGATTTTCACTTAATTAAGGTATAAGCTTAAGTGACGCCCGCGCCACCTGAAATAATGTTAAAGCGGTTCCGGGGGGGGGGGGGGGGGGGCGGGGGCAACGGTAGTAAAAAAAAAGGAAGATATATCCGCTGATATGTTTTGGTTGGTCAAAAACCGTCAAATTCTGGATTTTCATTGGTCACTTTTTGACCGATGACAGGTGAATTAACTAGTCACTAAAATTCGTATGTATTTAGTAAATAGTACAGTGAGATTATAAAAAAAAACTAGCAGTCCAGTGAGACAAATGTCTCATTTAACGCGCCTTCAAACCTCGATCGGTTAGGCAACCACCCAGACCTGGAAGGTGTCAAAGTGGTTGCCTAACCGATCGAGGATTTAAGGCGCAGAGGGTCGCAGCTACGTTTGGCGGCCGAACCAGTTTTTATTTAATACGCGTTCTATTTGAAAAACGGTCTTTTTGTGATTTCTCGAAAACCGGAAGTGTCACCTGACTGAAATTCGGTTCCTGACCTGACACGACCATTCCAAACATATAACTTTCATAACTTTTTTCTCTATCTCTTACGGTTTGGCTGCTGAAACAGCGTCCCGGACAAAACAGCGTCCCGGACAAAACAGCGTCCCAGACAGACACGTCTATTAGATAAAGGATGTTGGGCAAGGGGGATGGTGGATTTTCAAATGCAGTTCTTAGACACAGATTTTATTTTCCAGATTCGCTTTCTATAAATAGCATTTAAGTATTTTTCTTTAACCCCTCAGTTATACGAATTGTTTACTCTTCTAGATT
Organism: Agriotes lineatus; assembly: GCA_940337035.1. Classification (NCBI taxonomy): domain Eukaryota; kingdom Metazoa; phylum Arthropoda; class Insecta; order Coleoptera; family Elateridae; genus Agriotes; species Agriotes lineatus. Next base: position 143,244,757 of record OW679194.1, read on the forward strand.
TAAGCATAAGGCCTTCCTAATTGCCTAAAGAATCCTATCTGTGTTTCGTTACGGTTGAAATCAAACATTCCAAATTCAATCGAAAGTTAATTAATCAGAATGTCTCTGCGAATAATCGACCCATCAAATAAATGATTGTCGAGCAATTAGTCTGGCGAGCAACACACTGCCGGTCACATGAAATGTGGCAACTGTTTGCAAACGATTCATTTTTGGATATCATCTGCCCGCAGGTACCTAGTCTAAATCAGTTAATTCTGTGCAATCCCCAATTGTTGATTTCCAAAAAAGTTAGGTGAAATCGCTGGTGCAACTGCGAACACCAAAAACAATCCCTCGAAGAGTAATTACACGCATGAAGCGAATCGCAACATGGCACAATCCGCTGCCGTTATAAACGACGAATCCATATCGGGAATGAAATCGCTGCATAGGGCATTGTTTAAGATTTATTGTGGCCGTATTTTTTTCCAATGTAAGTATAGGCTAGATGCTAGTAAATGCTAGGCGAGGTCTGTGGGCTGCTGGGGTGGATCGATGCGGAGTCATTGAACTTGACGCGTGTGCAACCCACGCGTTCGCAAACTGTGAACTCGTGCAGGGTAGTCATCTTTGGACCGTTTTATCTTAACAGATATTACGTCGTTTCCCCATTAACCACTTCAGAGTAGTTTCGCTTCCCTAACCGCTTCCGCCATTCTTAAATTTAATTACGACGGCGCTGAACAATATCACGTAGGAACTACGTCGGAGATTACTTATGTCGTGAACGACCTACCTCAATCAAATCCGGTAGCAGCTCTCTTTGCGATGTTACATATGGGGTGGAACATCGCCTGTGGCTTTTATTTTCGCCCATGTATTGTTTGTAAACTTGAAATCTTGGAATGTTTGTAATTTGTGCACTTAGAAAAAAGGCTAATTTTGTATACTCAATAATTGAAGGAGTTTCAACCATCGATATGACTTATTAATACATATATACAACAGGCCTTGAAGACTTCAGGATTTCGTAATAATGGTGTATTCTTAGCGTTATCCCTCCCCTAATCCTTAATATTTGTAAGTTTTCCTTTACATCGTCAGCCCAGTCTCTTCGTGATTTTCGTATACTTTGTGTTCTTACAAATTTCCTGTGTTTATGATATGATGTTACATTGAGATACATAACACGTGATACAAAAAATTATTCATCAAAATGACCTTAGACAAAAAAGACGTATGTCGCCACTTGCATTTGGAACATTTGAATTACTTAGGGCCGGTTGCAGAAAGCAACGTTAAGTCTGGTGTTAGCTAACGCGGCGTCAAAGTGAACAAAAACGAATCAAATCTCAAATGTTTATGGTAACTAGTACATTAGTAAACAAAATTTGATGCGATTTTGTTCACTTTGACGCGACGTTAGCTAACACCAGACTTAACATTGCTTTCTGCAACCGGCCCTTAGTCTTGCATCTACTCTGTCAGAGTAAACTCTATCACAATTAATGTTTACCGTTCCACATTCCTGTACTACATTTATAGCATGTTCCGTATTTGATGATCAGTGAAAACCATGACATGAAATATACAACATTAAAGGATTTGTCTGAAAAGCGATTTGGACATAAAGTGACAATTGCATTAATTAAATTAACCTACTTCCTGAATTAATACTTCACATACAGCTTGTCTCTATCTTTTTCTTTCGTGGCTCTCCTTGTTGCAGTTGCTTTTCATCACCAGTTATGTATTATGATGTCTGTTTGTTATTATTTTGGTACAAAACTAATAAGTTAAATTAGGGAAAATCACCACACAATTCTCCGGTTGATTTTTATACTGTGCTCACTTTGCCTGTCAGTAATTTAAGGCTAGTTAAAATGAAATGTATTAGCTGATGTTCAAAATAAAATGGTTGAATGCGCCTTTCTTACTATTTTATTGAACTGCAATATTATTTAAGCTAGCTATCGGCAAACACAAAACTGCTTATCTCAGGTTGGGTTCAGAATTTCACTATATTCACAAATTGGTAGTTTATTGTAGATTATTCGTCCTTGAGTAGCTCATATACGCGGTTCTGGTAGATAAAATTTACAATTTGTCAGATGACACAAAAATTTCTTCGGTGCAATAGCTGAATGTTTAAAATCGCAAAACCAACAAGGAATCGTCAGGTAATTTGATTCAATTATCGCTTGGCAACAAAACCTCGACTTCATTGTTACAGAAATGACGTAGATAGGACGCCATCCATTCACGTGTTTCTCCTACTTGGAAATCCGCCAATTTCACAAAATTTTATGACGCTATGCAATTTTTGGATCATTACGGCGTAGATGAACCCTTGAATATGCGATAGACCTCTTCAGCAAGGTTCAATCTCGTATTTTAATAAGTTTCCCGATCTCTGACCCTCGATTTAAAGCTAATTCCTACCTCGTAAAGATTTCCACACTTGGCACGAAGATGATCGGAGGGTGACGCCGTTGATTTTTCTCTGCTGGAAACGCTCCCCTGGCTGTAACTCTCACTCAGGATGCTCCTTCAGACCCTGCTGATGTGATTCCGTGCAGACTTCTGGCTTCAGCTGCTTAATTGTGCCGGAATCGAAGTTCTAAAATTTCAGTTTTCGGCTGCCGATCTTTAGTCGCAGATGAGATTGGAAAATTTTTAATTTTATTGTGGCGGAAAGTGCCACAAACACTTCCACTGGTATACGGTGATGAGCACAATAAAATGCAATACTTTTTATATGGGTAAACACTTTTATTCTTGCATAAATATTAATTTTAAGAGAGCAGAATTTCGCTCAAACGGTCTTAATTTATAATTTCAATTGTTCTTTTTTTTACAAAAACGCATCACGTTGCTACGTTACCGCGATAATTTTTGTTAATTAGAAATTAGTTTTGATACCAAAATACACAAATGGAGTAAAGTTTGATTACATAAATCTTAAATTAACATTTTCTTAAATAAAAAAAAATGTCTTTTGCTTATAACTATCATTGTTCCTTCCGTTACGCACACATACGTTTTGAAATCACCGCTCTGCTTTTTCACTTTATTAATGCACTGGAAATTGGGTTCAAATTTACGCACGTTGCTCGCTTTCCTTCTTTTCCGTTGTATATTTTCAGGATTGCTCTTTGCAATTTTCTATTATCCTTTATTCCGATCTCATTTACCTTTCAGATTGCTTGCCATTCACTGACCTGTACTTTTATTAATAATTACGTTCATATAGTCTGCACATAACAAACCTTTTGTGTCAATTAATTTTGTTTGGCCTGGCGTTAAATATGCACAAACCTATTTTATTATATTACTTTATTCCAACTTTCTGAAATATGCTTTGCTTATGCGTGCCTTTATTCGTTTAATTACTACTTCTGGAATCTCATTACCAATGCATGTAATACTTTTATTATTGTTTTAAATTGCAATTTCATAAAATATCTTAACTCTGTGCTTTATTGACTTGGTTAAATATTTTGCACTGCAAACAGGGCCAAGTTGTAGCCTTAAAACCATCTCAGTATATACATATATAATCCTACCTCCTTCTACCTATTCGTAGTGGAAGTTCTTTCACTGCTTGTAGTTCCTCGCCATTTGCTTTGTTTGGCCAAATGTGTTCCTCTTTGCGCTGACGATTTTGGCGCTTGTTCATTCCACATGTTACTCGGTCTTTCTTTTCTTCCAATTCTTGTCTATTTCCACATCATATAACCTTTTCTCTGCTAACACTCATGCTTACCATATGTCCGAACCATAGCAGCACCTTTTCGTAATAGTCGTTCTTTATGTAGCATTTTCAAACAAACAAATAACTTTAAATGTCGAGGATTGATTTTCAACAGCAACGGTCAAACAGAAAGCGATATAAACACTCGAATATCTACAGCACCATGGCCTTTACAAAGCATGTAACAGCAGAAATTACCAGCATTGGCACAAAGACAAAAAAATCCAAGTCATGAGATATGAGAACCAACGATGACGATCACTTTACTGTTAGATTTGTTTCTTCGTATTCATAGTTGGCATAAATTCATCCAGTTTTGTTTTTATACGTCAGATTTTGATCTAGGGCATTGACACCCTCCGCTACTAGCACCAAATCATCTACATACATAAACTCCCTGACTATCAGGGGATATTAGCTTCCTTTCTGCTGCTTTAAATCTTCTTATTTTCGTTCTACTTACCATTTTTTTACCACTTCGGCAAAAACAAAACAAATATATTTAATATAATTATATGCTTAAACTATGGGATAATGGTCTATGTTCTTCAACACCAACCAGATTGAAAGCATTTTTCCTATAATAAGCTACAACAGTTTTTTTCTCAAAACTTATGGGACATACGTTATTAGTTTAAATAACTCAATATGGAAAAACAAACACCTCCGACAACGAACAAAGACCAGAATGTATACACGTGTAATCAGACCAATATTAACATAAAAATATATGATACATTATACACTAAACACTAGCAAAGAGGACAGAGATGAAAACTCTTGGGAAAATAGTAAATAAAACTAGAAGAGACAGAAGCGTAACGAGAACTTTAGAGCTAGAACATCACACCAATAAAAGAATAGGTAAAAGAAAGACACAGTTTATGAAACGGGCACATATATAGAATAGACGAAGACAGAATGGTGAAGGCCGTGGAAGCATAAGAAGATCATAAAGGCGATGAAAAGATAATTCACACCCCGTTTGAAGAACAGGCAAGAACCTATAACGGGATTATTAACAAGCAGAAGAAGAATAACGAAGTTTCAGTTTGTTGCTGTTATCAGAATTATACCATGCTTAATGACGATTAAGTGAATTCGTTTTTATTTGTTTTATTAATAAATATACATTGTTGTAATCACGTTCTATGTTGACTGTAGATTATAACACGAGAATAAAAAAAACAATTTTGTGGTATATTAATCATTCCACAAAGTCTTAATCCACCCAGCAGAGGTGATCGATTTGTGCTTTAAATTAATATTGATGAGCTACGTGGTACTTTATAAAGTTTAAGAGAAAAAATATTTTTTTTATTGCGTTTTAATATAGACTGTCATTATTAACTGTATAGAAACAACCATAAGTACCTGTTTATACGCTATAGACTTAGTAGCTATTTATGTATCAAGAGCAAAAAGAGCATGTTTAGGGCACGCTGAATGAAATTGTCCTATAAGACGAAGCCGAGTTGGATAACATGCCAAGTGCCATAAACATGCACTGCTACTCTGATGGTTCCAAGGTATAAGTGTGTTATTAATCGTTACATTTGGGGCCGTTCAAGAGTAGACATTTTTGTATCGCACTTATCTGATTGATTTTTACATAACACTTCCGGAACCAGAGAGTTAACTGGTCTACACTTTCCAGGATTTTTGTGCTGCCTTTTTAATATGGGAGTCCTTCGTGATTCTTGTCGTGTCATGGACATAGCACATAGTTATATCTGCATTAAGTGGTCCACGAATGTCAAACATGAAAATGTTAAATAAGATGGGGCCTAAAATGGACTACAGCATTGATACGGTGTGCCGAAGAGGTGCAAGTGTTGATTCTCACTTGTAATGTTCTGTCAGAGAAGAATGATTTGATGATCAGCAGCAAGAATGTAGGTACACTCCAGGTTTGCATTTTATGTATTAGTGTATTTGTCGATAGTCGATGAAATGCCTGCGCCGTAACTATAAAATCTATTAACGTGTGTATTTTATTTTCGAATCCTATTTCAATTTTTTCTGTATGAATCTGGTGATTTTTTGAGTGATAATTTATGTACAACATGTTCATTAAAAACGTACATATGGAAATTCAAACGTGTTGACTGTTGAGGATGCTGGATCTGTGCGTATTCTGTTTGTTACATCTATGTTGGTTATTTCTTCTTCCACTATACAGATCCAGTTGTAAGTTTATATCATATTCGTTGAATGTGGTGGTAAAGTAATTATCAAGTTGTTGAGAAAATAGTTCGCACTTGTCCTTATCGTCCGTATAGGTGCCAGTACTGGTTTGAAGTGGTGGTATGATCGTGAGTTGCCTTTCTTATTGCTCTTCACATGTTAAGGTCTGCTGTTAAAATTAAACAAAATATTGTATAAACAACGTGAGTTAAGAATGTTTATTCACTCTAAGAAATTGTCCCTCTCACGCTTACGGGCTCATGGACTAAACTTTCATCTAGCGAATAACCAGTTTTTTAACTCATTTGGTGTATTAATAACTATAGACAAGTAATCATATTATCTGGTTATGTGCTAGTTACCAAAGTACACGTATGGATTTTGTTAGTTGCTATGAATACGGATTGTTTTATTCACTAGTGAATAAAGTAACATTTTATCCATCCGAATAATTAAAATGTCAACTTTATAATCAAGATTTCAATAGATAAAACACAGATTTACAAGTAAATGTTGAAAGTAGTATATTATTCAATGTGTATGAAAGTTTGACATTATTTGCGAGGATAATATTTGCAAATAGTCGTTCTCACGAGTTAAATACACAGCTTTTCGTGGTTTTTATTTTTATTAATTTTTTACTCACAGTAAAGTTTGACGTTTGGATGTATCAGACCCTCCTAACTTATGTTTTACCTTCATGATTTACTAAAGAATATTGACAAACCCGCCATAAGTATGATTGGATGACTACAGTTGAATAATGGAAAATTATTCCATTGCTTGAATAATCCTTGAAAACTCATCAATAATTGTACATATTATTTATATGAATAGAAACAGTATATTATCTAAATTTCCATATGATAGAATAGCTACTTCATGCTGATACCAACTAGTTTTTTATAATGGGCACCAATAAATACACGCATGATTAGAATTTTCGAGTTTTCAACTGTCGGCTACACTTACTTTGTCGTGCGCCAGTCTACCCCTTATTAATTCATAAAATATCAGCAGTGAATTTTGAAGCTGATTTGTAAAACAAACCGAACGCGGAGAAAATGTTTCTTTTGTCCGACCCGGAAGATTTTTTTCAGCCCCTATTTCTGTGTACTTATAGTGTGAACTCTCTCTGAACTTTTAGAATATGAAATGCGGTATGAATAGATTACAACCATTTACTCTTTCACTGTTTTTAATAATTCCAGCGAGCTTGTGCTTTCATAATAAAATTGCTCGGTTTATGAATATAAAACTACAGTAATTACGCGAGGTTAGCCGGATTCATTTTAATTTAAATATTTAACGGGAAGGTTTTATACATTTATGGGTTGCGCATTTTATGTAAACCCACTAATCAAATTTGTACGGCAGTATGTGCATGTGTTTGAAACCGGAATAAATTTGATATATGCCATGTTTATAAGCTACCTTATGTAGCAGCCTTCGCCTTTAGGACATAAAGTGCTGTGTCCTTTAAAATTTGCAAAAATTAGGTAGTTACACATAAACATTTAAAAGAACATAATGCCTTCAAATCAGCATACGTCAGGGAACCTGAAATGTGTTTACACCGAAATGATTATTTCAGGCAGAATGTGTAATTAATGTAATATTATTATTAATAACGCCTTAGCAAACGATTTTACCAGCCGTCCGCATCTAAAAAACTTTTTTTCTATAGCACATGTTAAAGTGTGCTTTTATCAACTCAAAACAAAAGGTCAAGTTTTACTTTAACAGCAAGGGTAGATAAAGTAGCACTTTAACATCAAGGATAGATAATAGTATATTATGTATCAAGTTTTATAAACGTCATTTTAGGTACGAGTTTAATTAATCACGAGCGAAGCGCAGCGGAGCGAATGTTTAATAAAATGAGTGACTAATAAGTTTATAAAACGAGTTGCATACTATACTTTTTCTACGACCACAAATTTAGAGAATATAACATCATATTATTTCATTAAAATTTTGACATTTATTATACTAGGTTAAATTATGCTTGACAAACGTCAAAGTGACGGTTGAAAACTAACTTGATTTTAGTTTTGGCTGTGGCTAATAAAACAAATACTATTTGAACCTAACTTCACCCCATGACTAAAACATCGTTGCCAACTTCAGCTCATGGCTAAGAGTCTCTTTAGTCATAAGTTATAAAGGCATGATTAAAAGGTCACTTAGCGACGTGTATGTTAGTATGTTAAATGGCATTTTAGTTACAGGAGTAGAAAATAGTATATTATGTATCAAGTTTTATAAACGTCATTTTAGTCACGAGTTTTATTAATCACGAGCGAAGCGCAGCGGAGCGAGTGTTTAATAAAAGAGTGACTAATAAGTTTATAAAACGAGTTGCATACTATACTTTTTCTACGACCACAAATTTAGAGAATATAACATCATATTATTTCATTAAAATTTTGACATTTATTATACTAGGTTAAATTATGCTTGACAAACGTCAAAGTGACGGTTGAAAACTAACTTGATTTTAGTTTTGGCTGTGGCTAATAAAACAAATACTATTTGAACCTAACTTCACCCCATGACTAAAACATCGTTGCCAACTTCAGCTCATGGCTAAGAGTCTCTTTAGTCATAAGTTATAAAGGCATGATTAAAAGGTCACTTAGCGACGTGTATGTTAGTATGTTAAATGGCATTTTAGTTACAGGAGTAGAAAATAGTATATTATGTATCAAGTTTTATAAACGTCATTTTAGTCACGAGTTTTATTAATCACGAGCGAAGCGCAGCGGAGCGAGTGTTTAATAAAAGAGTGACTAATAAGTTTATAAAACGAGCTGCATACTATACTTTTTCTACGACCACAAATTTAGAGAATATAACATCATATTATTTCGTTAAAATTTTGACATTTATTATATTAGGTTAACTTATGCTTGACAAACGTCAAAGTGACGGTTGAAAACTAACTTGATTTTAGTTTTGGCTGTGACTAATAAAGCAAATACTATTTGAACCTAACTTCACCCCATGACTAAAACATCCTTGCCAACTTCAGCTCATGACTAAGAGGCTCTTTAGTCATAGGTTATGAAGGCATGATTAAAAGGTCACTTAGCGAAGTGTATGTTAGTATGTTAAATGGCATTTTAGTTACAGGAGTAGAAAAAGTAATTTAATTTTCTAACTTTTGTTTAAATTAAATATGACAGCTTCGTATTATCGTAGCTACCCAATCTAGCTACTGACATTTTTAAATGTGATTGACTGTCATTATTTTCTTTTGAAATTGTTCAAGTTCTTGCTATAGAAAAAAATATTGTATTATACACGACGATAAAGTTATTTCTATCCACTCTTGAATAATTAACGTCTCGACTTCGTCTCGACGTTAAACGATTCACTCGTGGATAAAATTTAACTTTATCGTCTTGTATAATAAATTACTATTAGTTTTAAAAATATTTAAACGTATCCTTTGTACTGCAATTCGTGTAGTTATAATTAGGAGAAAAAACGATGAACGCAATTTAATACTACTGAGATGATGAAGAACTTTATGGCAAACAATTATGTTTCAACTGAATTGTGTCTTATATACTCATTTATATTTCTAAAAGGTGTCGAATTAAACTTAACTCTAATTAATGTAGCTGTAGACAGTATGATGGTAATTAATAACCAGTAATTATTTAGCTACTGCAACAGTACAGTAGTATAGTTAGAATAAATAATTTTAACAACAGTAATGATACCAACATTAAAAAACTCACGTAGGATCTTGTCTTTTCGCAGTATAAAATTCAGTAATATTTATTATAGTTACTAGTTGTTTTTATTTTAGATAATTAGAAATCAAATTCTATAAAATAACATTTATTACAAATCGGTGAATAATGTTTGTAAATAAATATTTTATAATGGTGATGCTTCTCTGACTGGTTCATTAGGGATAACTGATTGTACCCAATCTTTACGTTAAAGAAACATCACATAAAGATGATAAATATAAGGATATATTTTATTAAATTTATTTAGTGGTAGGTTTTTCGGCGAATTAAACCAAGGGGAGTATATATTTAATATATTACTGTAGCCACGCAAGAACCACGCTTACGTGCTTATCGCATACTTCTCGTTGCTTAGGTTACTTAGATATGTGCGTGTAGTTCCCTTGGGGACTTCCATTCGTCAATTTGCGGAAGTTTCCCGTGATGCACCACATGGCGATTTAGTTAATATCAGATGTTGCTTTTCGTGTTGTATTAATAATGTACATGCAGGAAAAACAAGAGATTCTATACTTTTCCCTCACAAAATATAATATATAGTATGTCGTTTAATTTTTGTTGCTGTAATTTTTATGTCATAATAAAAAAAAGGCTTAATTAAATTATTATTTAAATTCAATTTTATCAATGTTCATAGCTGAATAAAATCAAACTTTAAGTGTACGTATGGAACATCTAAACCCACAGCCACCCTACGGAAAATTGACGTCCAACCTCCCCACCGATCATTTGGCCAACATGAAGACTGCCAGGTTCCATAATTAACGATTTACTATTTAAAAATTGCAAATATCTGATCTTTTTTTGTCATCGTAGAATTTCTAGCTAAAGGTAACAAGATCTGTATCTCTATACACATTTTTTCTTAGGTTCTTCTAGCTATTTGTACGAATAGCGTGTCCAAAGTAATAATTTTAAAAAGATTACTCGCAATAATTAAATTACAAAGGGTTATCTACCTGTACACAAAAGAAACCCGAATAGAAATACATTAGACAAGCAACCGTATTTTCCTTTAGATAAAATTAGGTAAGTATTAATTCGTGTTAATGTTTAATTTGGTATGAATTAAGCCGCCTGCTTCCACGTACCGGTTCCCGGCGCGCGATTTTAAACTTTAAGCCGAAGAAAGAATTGATATAAATTTTAAACTCGCCGCTCCCCGAAACAAAGATCGCTCTATTTACTTTCAACACCCGATAACGGTCGAATTACGCAACGCTGTCTATAACTGACTAACGGCTAACTTCGAAGGTAGATATAAATATATAAACTTTACCTGTTGCATCGAAGGGGTCGAGCTTGGTGTCAAAATGTGCATATTTAGGCCAGCTACAACATGATGTAGATTAAATAGTTGGCTGACCCCTGGAAAAACTTATAGCGAAATTTAATAAAACAGGAACTTGATCCCCGCTGCGACATCAACCTTTGAAAATAACGTCCTCAATGTGTTGAATTACGAAAATTAACAGCAAAATTTAGTAAAGTTCTCTAACCATTCCTGTTCGCCTAAGAGCCTGATAGCCTTCTTTATGACCGAACCTCCGTAAATTCTCCCAGAGCTGGCATCTGCAATGGATAAGCATCCCTGGTCGCCCTGAAGCTACACTTTTAACCTATAACTGTCTAACGGCTAACTTCGAAGGTAGATATAAATATATAAACTTTACCTGTTGTATCGAAGGGGTCGAGCTTGGTGTCAAAATGTGCATATTTAGGCCAGCTACAACATGATGTAGATTAAATAGTTGGCTGACCCCTGGAAAAACTTATAGCGAAATTTAATAAAACAGGAACTTGATCCCCGCTGCGACATCAACCGTTGAAAATAACGGCCTTAATGTGTTTAATTACGAAAATCAACATCAAAATTCAGTGAAGTTCTGTAACCATTCCTGTTCGCCTAAGAGCCTGATAGGCTTCTTTATGACCGAACCTCCGTATATTCTCCCATAGCTAGCATCTGCAACGGATAAGCATCCCTAGTCGCCCTGAAGCTACACTTTTAACCAATAATCCAAACTGCGCTTCGCCTCCGCGACAGTCCTGTCCAGATCGACTCTCACCGCCCGGCACTACGCATCCTCCAGGAGGCAGCCCGTTGTAAAGCAGCTGCACAACCCCATATGGGTTGAATCTATCAACGCCCGGCATTAGGCAGCCCCAGGAGGCCAAACCGTTGTTTAACCCCTCTACCACCACGCTTAGGCCGAAGAAACCCCTCAGGATATACTTTTCTCTTTCTAGGCCTCGCACTTTGGTTGAACACCTTTTTGAGCCCTTGCCAACCCTGAGTCTGTAATCACAGCTCCGCAGAGGAATAAAAAGAACTGAAATCGCCGCCAGCGCGTCATCACGCACCCTATAGGGCATTCAGTAAACACAAAAACATTTAAATTTTTTTGAAGTTGGCATGTGCATATAATTTTTCTACTAGGGATTCTGTATTTTGTTTTGCAAATGTTTGCACGCCTGCATACTGGCAGATTTGAATTTAAAAATGACATTTAATATTTCTCATTGTCAGTGTCAAAGTAGATATTTTTCTAGAAATTCTAATCTGAAGTTTCATAAAATGTAATAAAGATACCCATTAGTAAACGCTACGTCAATAGTATCCAACACAGTATTTGTATAGTATCCTTAAAAGTAGTTAATTACAACATTTATGACAGAGATGGGTAGTAAATGTCACACTCTTAACCTATTTGTTTTAGTAACTTTTTGTAAGTACATTCCTAGACAAAGGTGAATTTTGGAAGTACACTCATGAAATTTTGGAAATCAAAGGCCACTTTGTGTTTTTATGTTTACTGAACAGACTATAATTACTTAACTTGTAATACTTGCACATTGATAAATGTACGGCAATGAAAATAAAATCACAGATAATCAATCTTTTTTCCAGTGTTCTCATTAAAACAGTTACCCCAAGTAGCCGAGCATTAAGATATATACGATTTTTTTTAGTTTTTTAAATTTTGTAGTTCTATAGATAGATCAATGTTTAATCATTAAACCATGATTTAAATGTTTGTTTCTTCTTTCACTTTCTTTAGGCTAAGCCTTTTACATTAATCGCCTCTGCTTAAGGGTGTTTATATAGAGGACATTAACCAGCTTTCGGCCTATTATTTTAAAGATGTTTATATATAGATGAGTAAAATAACATTTTAGGTGCATTTAGAATATATAAGAATTCTGAACATAGAACACACCCCGAACATAAACTTTAGATGAATATCATGTTTCCTATCAACGATTATGCAATGTTAATCTTTCTAATTTTATATTTACATTTCGTTGTTCTTCCTATAAGAGAAAGCTACCCTTGAAAATGCATTTGATATGAAAAACCATTTAAAGGTTTTCTTAGACTTTTTGGCACATTTTCGATTATGTCTGCTAATGTGATTAGCTTCAGACGAGTTTATGTTTGTATTATACTATTTTACAATTACTTATTCGAGCAGTTTTTCACATTACTTCATTATAGTAATTGTTGCTATAATTAACAGCTTTAATAGATTAAAAACACCATCATTGTCAGCTTCATATACTATTTACAGTTGCATTTTCATATGTAGATAAATTTCATGATGATTTCACTAAAATGCTATTCTCATGAAACTGCATAACTTTTGAGAGGACAGCAACCAATTTGGCGTTAAAGGAATGTCGGAGAATGCAGGGTGATTTCTATTCCAGTTTGTGTGGAATATTAATGTAAAGAATTGTAAAACTTTTGGGCGAGATTGGTCGTATTTTTTTGTATATGTTGTTCGATTTGTATTCAGGATACCAGTAACAGCAAGGCGGTCTATATTGGTAATAGCCGTTAAGCGGCGTATCAACACTAACACGATGGTGTAATGGTACATAGATGGGTTGATGAGCTTAAAGTCACAAGTTCGAAACTTGGTACCGAATGTATTTTTTTTATTATTATTGAAAGATGCTTATACAAATTTCTATCTATCTGTCACCTTTTAATGTGAAATAACACATTATAGGTGTTTTCTGTCCCCACTCTGAAAGCACCTTTTTACAGATTACGAAGGCTAAATTAATGTGTCTTAAGGAGCGAATGTCTCAAAGAGCTGATGGCAATAACCACTGCTCCCGACATTGCGCCGAAGTATTGATAAAGCACTTGCTTCTCATCTTGTTTATTTTGTTATTTAGTAGGACCTTGTTAGTGCGAGTCTCTGTTTTCCACCTTACAACACCCTACACAGTACAAGTTTCTGAGGAGCAAATATTTTTAAATAATTACATGATAAGAGAAATATTAAAATTTTCCAATTTATAAAGCAACATGAAGCGAAATTTAAATTCATTCTCCATTTGTAAAATGTGTAATTTTGTGGAACTTTGCAAACTAGTATTCGTATTTTTTATTTTCTTTTGCGTATGCATTACACTATTACAGCACTCACTATTTTTAAATTCTGATAACTGCTTCAGATAAGCAAGAAAATAAAGTCAGTCTATACAATTAGTCTAGTTACAAATTATAGGTCAAGACTAACTATTTACTTCCGTTGTCAGTAGATATTTAGACCGTTGTTGGGTTCTGATGATGCTTGTTAATTAAATGCCGTTTTTGATTTGGTAACCGAAATGGGTAATATGTTCATACTGTATCATACCAAGGTAGAATGAACATATTTCAACGTTCATAGATTCTTTTATAGTAGCTGATTTGCACTTTCTTGTATGAGTAATCAGAGGAGATTAGATTATATTGTAGAAGGGTTTTCCATGTTTCATCCTTCATGTGACTGACGTTTAAAGATTTTCATTGAAACGCTTTAAAGAGCGGATTTGCAAGGATCATCATCATCATCATCATTGTCAGCACTTATAAACTCCATCTTTGGATATATGCCTCTCCAAGAATTTTCCATCCGCTTCTGTCTAGTGTTTTGCTCATCCAATGTGTTTTAGCAATCTTTTGAATGTCATCTTTCCATCTTGTTTTAGGTCTACCTCGATCACGCTTCCCCACTCTTGGCCTCCATTCCGTCACATTTTTGTCCATCTATCATCAGTTGTTCGCATAAGGTGTTCTGCACATTGCCACTTCTTTTTAGCTACGTATTCAGCAATGTCTATTACTTTAGTCTTTTTTCTAATTGTTTCATTTTTGACTCTTTCTTGTAGCCGAATCCCCAACATGGATCTTTTCATTTTCCTCTCGGTCACCCTTAATTTTTCCATATAACCTTCTGTGAACGTCCACGTTTCGGCTGCATATGTCAAGGTTGGTAAAATGCATTGGTTAAATACTTGTGTCTTTAGATGTTGTGGAAAATTTGATTTAAATACCTGCCTAAGGTTGCCGTATGCGGCCCATCCTAGTCTTATCCTTCTTAATACCTCATCATGTTGGCAATTTTTTGTGAATGATATTTTCTGCCCCAGGTATATATATTCCTCAGCTATTTCGATAACCTCGCCGTTTTCTAGTTGTATTGGTGTAGCTATTCCCGTGTTACTCATAATTTTAGTTTTTGGTATATTCATGTTAAGTCCACATTGCTGAGCTGCTGTTTTTAACTCAGTGACTAGTTTGTGTAGGTCTTCCATGCATTCTGCGATCAGTACTATATCATCAGCGAAGCGGAGGTTATTTAAGTATTTACCGTTTATATTAACGCCTATGTTGTTCCATTCTAGGGATTTAAATATATCTTCCAGGGCTGTAGTAAAGAGCTTCGGAGAGATGGTGTCACCTTGCCGTAACCTCTTTTTACTACTATTGGTTGAGTTCCTTCGAAAACTTGTACAGTCATTTTTGCGTCGTCATATAGAGCCCTTATAAGCTCTATGTATCTATGACCGATCCGACATCGTCTTAGTGCATTTATTAGAGCCCATTTCTCGATGGTATCGAACGCTTTTTCAAAATCAATAAACGCTAGAAAGATAGGTTGGTTGTATTCTAGGGCTTTCTCTACTATCTGGCGCAATGTGTGTATGTGGTCAGTGGTACTACTACCCTTTCCTAAAACCTGCTTGTTCATTTGATTGAAATCAATCAAATTTTGCAAGGATGCTTCCCTACAAATCACTTTGTTAACAATAGTAATTGTTGTTGCTGATCGGGCAAGTTTTGCTTCACAAAAAGCGATGCTGTAAACTATGCAATCGCTGCTCCTTAAAAATAAAAATTATTTGATTTTCGTTGACAATTCATAATTATACTGAAACCAAATTTGGACATGAAATTGTTAACAAGAGCAGCGTGTGCCACAATATTCCACTCGTCTTCTATTAAGCGTATTTGCTGGTTATGCGCGATGACGCAACAGAAATAGCAAATCTGATTTTAGATATAGGTCAAGTCAGAGCCTCTGTGCTAGGTCTAGACGATTTATTTTAGCTGCTGATTCTAGAAGAACACTGATTCACGCACATGGACGATCTCAGATCGCAGCCCCGCATGTTGCAAGTTCAGTGGCCTCGCGCGTTAATGTTATTGTAACGTTCTCTCCGCTCCAAGATAGACTTCAAACAAGTCAATTTTTCTACTGTTAAGCGTCTTCATTTATTTATGCACGCCTATTTGTATATTATTGGTTCTATAACTTGGCGGATATTTCAGTAGCTTTCCAAGAAGTTGCAATAATCCATGGTTCAAAATTTTACACGGAAGCTTTCGCTTTGCTTTGCTTTACATTCTTTCTCTCGTGCTGTTAAAGGCGCATGCTTTGTTATACCAATTATATTTGAAATAATGAGGAACTGCCAGCACTTCAAACACGAAGAACTAAACTTGTTTAAGTGTTTTATTAAAATGTGAACGATTGACGTACGCATTTCCATCATTTCTAACGTATAACTACAACCTAAGTTTTTCTTATTTAAGAAGATATTTTTGTATCCTCTTGGCTCCATTAAGCACACTCTTTTCTTTGTCTAATATTAATCTATAAATAATACACAATTTGAAATGCAAAACTGTTTCTAAGTAACGATGTTATTTGTTATTGGGCTAGTCTAAAATGTTTTCAACTTTATAAACTTGAAAAAGACCATCTGTCATTTTACATTCCATTACTGAATTCCTTAATAGCATATAAAAACATATATTTTTTTATTAATATGTATTCGTGAATTGATTGCAATCATCTAATTAGGTTTTAACTCATTACCTGCGAAATACTGTCGATATTTTTATTTGATAATAATTCATCTTCCAGAACACCTGCAATATAAACCAATTGCCAGCATTTGTAAATACTTCCACTCCGCAGGAATGTAGTCCTGAATAAAACGACTTGAGTTGAATCTGTTTTAAAGACGACTTCATTCATTTCCAACACCTTCGCTGTAACAGACGATTCAGTATTGCTTCTAACTTGAAGCAGGATACATCTGACTTGGTCATATGTATTTTTTGTTAGTGAAGCTAGCATGTCGCTATATACAGGGTGTCCTGTTTTTTTTTTGTAGATAGTAAATGTATTTCTGATCAGATAATTGTATATAGACTTATACTTTTTTCGACTCTATAACAAGTTACAGTATGTTACAAAAGAAATACGAACATGTATTGATGTAACAAAACGTACCAACAATTTACAAAAAAAGGGAAGTAATAATTCTAATGAACATGTAAAAGAAAAACAAACACTTTATACTAAATGTTCAAAACTACCTCCACCAACATTTATGGCAGCACTTCACGATGGATTCTTGCACACAATTTAGCATTTCGACGTTATTTTTTTAACATATTTTCAATGCGTTCTAATAATTCGTCGGGTGCCGATCGGTGTTCTGTCAAATCCAAGAGTGTAATATCTAGCGAGCGAGGTGGCCATTGAACAGGCCCACCACGGCCAATCCAATGCTCTTTGTAATAGATGCTTAACCAGTCTGTCACCAATCTGCCATAATGAGCTGGAGCACCATCTAACTGAAACCATCCATGTTGACGATAATAATTGGGCACATCGTTGATTTATTTAGATATTATTTTAATATTTTAAAATTGTCTATATAAACTTTTTTGATCAGGACATCATGTATCTACAAAATAAATTGCGGAAAAAAACCGGGATACCCTGTATGCATTGTCCCGATAAGATTGTCAAGAAAAATAGGAGATAGAGGAGCGGTTAAATGGTAACGGGCTTTATTTAATATTACTAATGTTTTTAGTCCACTGAACTTGTTTTGTATTACAGTATAAGGGGTGAAGATAGTTGTCAAAAGTATAAAAATAGAAGAACTTCTGGACCAAGCCGTGTCTCAGTAAAACTTATAAATATGACATCGAAACTTTATTGTAGATCCTAGCCTAGATTATTTACTTTGTTGTTAAAATAGATAGATACCAGAAGAAGGGAAAAACGTCGATATAAGCAATATTTACAGGAATGACTGATGTAATTGCAAAACACAAAGTTTTTGAGAGCACATTTTAAGTAATAAAATTAATATTTTACGCACAATTTTCATTTATTTGTTAGTTGGTTTATTCGTTATTATTATTATTATTATAGCGAGTATTTGCAGCTATTGTAGTTCCAGTCTCATTCTCTCAATCCTCTCTTTTCCATTTCACTTTTTATGTTATTTATTCATTTCTTCCGAGGTCTCCCTCGTTTATTTCTTTGTGCTGGAACCCAGTTCCATACCTTTATTGGCATTCTTTCTTCATTCATTCGGCGTGGATGCCCGTACCATCTTAACTGCTTTTCATTTATCATATCCATAATAGTATATTTGATTTTCATTTTCTTTCTGATAACTTCATTTCTAACGTGGTCGTACAAGGTTATGCCACAACATCTTCTCCAGGATGTCATTTCCGCCGAGAGTAGCTTGTGATTCATCTTTTTGTCTATAACCCATATCTCCGACCCATATGTCATAACTGGGTCCACTATTGTTTTAAATATATTTGTTTTCGTTTTTTTTTTTGGTTAGGTTTTTATTCCACAAGATTGGATGTAGTGTTTTGTCATATTCTTTCTTCTGCCTATTTTCTTCATTATGTCCCTGTCGTCTTTTCCAGATATTCATATACGGGCTAACACTTTTTATTGTTCCGTTGTCTAGCTCTATATCTTTTCCTCTTCCTCCTATGACCATACGATATACTGCGTCTTTTCTGTATTTACCTCCAAACCTCACTTGTTGTATTCCTCTATAAGTTTATTTAGCATATATATGTCATATTCTGCTGATCTTCTGCGATAACTATTTGATCATCTGCAAACAGTATCGTATACAGTATACCGGGCTTTCACCCAGCCATGCTCCCATCGGACTGCATTTTCTGATCCAATGTTTTAAGGCGGCACACAGGTTAATTTTAAAAAGGGCTGGAGAGAGGCAGCATCTCTGCTTTACTCCTTTCGAAGGCGAGAAAGGTAAAGATATTTGATTACCGACTTTTACAACAGCTCTGTATAGTGTTTTTACTGCGTTTATGTACACTTCGTTTATGCCTGCTTGTTCTAAGCTAATCCATAGTTTTTGAAGGGGGCGGAATCAAACGCTTTTCTTAAATCTATAAACGTAACATGGAGTTCTCTCCCTTTTGCCAGATTCTTCTCTGCTAAGTGTCTTAAAGTAAATAAATTATCTGTGCACGATCTTCCTGGTCTATAACAACTTTGCTATTCTATTTCCTTAGCTTCTTTCTCTATTCTTGCTTTAAGGACTCTTCCATATAATCTTCCAACGGACGACGTTACGCTTATTCCTCTATAGTTCCCACAATCGTTTCTGTTTCCTTTTTTTTTGTAAATCGAATTTATATGAGAAATTTTCCAATCCGTTGGTATGTTTTCCCCATTTAGGCATTTATTAAATATATTGCAGATTATTTCTAACGCTCTTATTGTGGCATGTTTCAATAGCTCGATAGGCAGATCGCCTGGCCCTGGTGCTTTATTATTTTTCATTTTCTTTAGAGCTTTCTTTAACTCTTCTACGGTAATTTGTTCTATTTCATTTTCCTCTACTTCCTCCGCATCTAAGTTATGTATCCAAAAATTCTATTTGATTCTCTCTCAGTAGTTCACTATAGTAGTCTTTCCATGATCCCATTTTTATTGAATTGATTTTTTTTTGCTTCGTTTGTATTTTTTCTTAATCTGTTTATAGTTTTCCAAGCTTCTCTAGACCTGGATCCTCCTATCATTGAGTTTATTTGTCCACATTTCTTGTCCCATGCCTCATTTTTCCACTTCTTTATTTGTTTTTTAACTATGTATCTATATCGGTTATATTGTTTACGATCCTCTTCCTCGTTTGTAGCCAGGTATTTAAGATACAACCTCTTCTTTTCTTCTACCAACTCGATTAATTCGTCTGTCCACCAGAAGTCTTTTGGTCTTTTTTCTCTTGGTCCAAGGGCTTCCGTTGCTGTTTTATGTAATTTTTCTTTTAATTTTTCAGACATTTCTTCCGGCGTGCCCGTTATGTCTTCTTCTAATTTTTGTGCTAGTCGTATTTGTAGAGGAAGCTGGTGGATTCATTCTTTAGGCTATCTAGATTGTAGACTTTAGCTCTCTCTGTCCTCTCATCCTTTTTGTCTTCCACTGTTTGCTTGTTATATTTTATTTCTATATGATTTATTAGTTACACACGAAAAACTTAATTTTGTTATATTTATAGAGTTTATTATTTGCTATATTTTTCATCTACTTTTAAAGAAAAACTGTTGTAAATGGAATTTATTTTGTAGTCAACGTTAATTTAAAAATACATTTTTTTAGATATTATTTTTAAATATGTCATCAAGTAAAATTTCTAATAGTAATACCGGTGTTTGTCAATAGCAGTATACCGGTATTAAACATTTTTAATATAGAATACCGGTATTAACATTTTGTCCTGGTATTGTAAGCACTAAGTGTTACTCATTCAACAGACTGCATGAAAAAATACTAAAAAATAGAAGCGAAGGAAGTAGAAGAACATAATGTATTTCGGGATGGGCGTTTTTGCATTAATGGTAATTATCTTAAAACAAGTGTTCAGCAAAAATCTCGCACGTAAACTTAAAACACACTTGATATTCGTCGATCTGTAGAAATAGGGGGCTTTACATATGTAAACTGTGGTCAGTGATGGAACGAACAAGCAAGAAAAATTACAAGTTATATCAAAACCCGATAACGATTAACTAGAGAAATAAGGATGACAAAAGGCCTTAGACAGGGGTGTTGTAATAGCTCTACTATCATGTCAATTGTATATAAATGAAGAAAGATGAAGACGTACAGTCGTGTTCATTAAAGTATTGTACAGCATTTGTGCTTTTAAGTACGAATTAATTACACAAAGTTCAAAAAAGTGTTGCATATACAAATATTTTTGAGTAAAAACATAACCACCAATAAACTTACAACCATCTCTGTATAACACATTTTTGAACACGACTGTACATGCCACAGTATGAAAATACAAAAAAAACAGATTATACACGTTCTATTATGAAGATGACATGGTCATAATGACAGGAGATGAGAGCGATGTTAATTATATGTTACGAGAATTAAATGAAGAATGTAAGACTGGGGTTTAATTTTTAATTAAAAATGCTCTCATCTTTCCAGCGAATTAACAAGATAGCAAATATTGTACATAAATACGTTGAAGTGAAATAACTAACTACCGAGGAAGTAACGATGAAATTAGTAGCAAATAAGATAAGGGGTCATAGCAGTAATAAGGGAACTTAATTGTCTACTACGCAGTGGCGGCTGGCTATAAGAAACCAAGGATCGATGGCTCTACTAAAACAAACCAGTCATTCAAGATTTTTTTATACTGAACAATATTTTTTGTACTTATTTTTCACCATTCTTCTCATTTTTAAGCTTAAAAAAGGACCAGTATTTTTTTTATTTCATGAATATAAACTTTACGTTAAGCGCTGCTTGCTTTCACTGATACATTGGTACCACGTTGAAGTGGCTCTCAGCGTTTCATCAGTTCATAGACTGCAACGGTGGAAGAGCGGCAGGAAGTAGGTTTAAAGATAAGGATATTTTAACATTCAGTGGGAGCTACGTCCGCGTGGACTTAAGCAGGCTCAATCTGACCTGATATATGTGATAGTGCGCGTCTGTCGAGTTTCGAATTACAATTTTCGCACGGACGCTGACTTCATCGGGTTCAGATAAAGAAACGCCACACCTCTGGTGAGCATATTCTGACAGAAGAGATGTTGCATGTTGGGGTTTTTTACAAAGTAATTACGGGTACCATTTTATTACACTCATAATTTATTGATGAACTGTCGCACATCCTGAAATCATATACGCCAATCAAGCATGCATCTATGTATCTCAAACATAGTAGAGATGCATTTAAATGAAAAATGAAAGAGAGATATTCGATTCTGTTCATCATATCTTAATAGCCTATACAGTTTGGTCATTTTCCACTGGTGCTAGCTTTCCATATGCGAAATCTCGGGATATCGGAATGTGGCTTTATCTATGAGGGGGTGGAAAAGCTCCACCAGCAAAATTATCCACGAGCTGCCACTGGTGCCATGGAATCACAAAATAAGTACTTACTTACTTAATCGGTTACTCTTTCGGTGTTGAGTGTACGCACTGCTTAATGCTATTCTTCTAGCTGCATTCCGATCTACCCTAGATCTAGATATAGATCATTTTGCATCTACAAGAACGAACGATGTTCATAATGCAGATGTAAGAGAAAGAATGGGTATAAATATAAATATCATGAAAACTACCGAAACAAAGCATTTAAGATGGTCGCATATAAAAAATGGTCAATGAACGATGGCCAAAGAAAGTGTTAACCTGGAATCTCCCTGCAAGAAGGAAAAGAGGTAGACCAAAAATAAATTAGCGAAATGGGTTGACCAAGCAATGGCAAGAAGAAATTTAGAAGAACCAAATGGGATGGATATAAATTTAAAAAAATATGTACCACAATGCTAGTAGTTCTCTCTTGCTATTCTTCTAGAAAATTATACATATTACAAATTATACAAATTGTATATCTAAGTTTGAAAAACAACCGTTGAATGTTCTCAATATTTTTGAAAAATCTTAAATAATCTGCCGGAGACAGGGTGCTATGTAATATTTTACTACAAGCAGCACTAAGAAGTGCACCCCCCCCCCCTCAGAGAGGCGGGGGAAATTTTGAACCTCTATTTTAATCGCAACAATTTGGTTTAGGGACGTTTGTGCGAAAAAATAATATGTATAAATAATCAAAAATACATATTTTATTCTTAACTTTTCCAGATCAATAAAACCTAAAAGTTACATATTATATTTAGGCCATTTATTTACCAAATTTTAGGTATGGGACCGATAAGTATAAATACCTGCTTCATAATACGCGTATAAAAAAAAACGGAAAAATAGCATTGGAAATTAAGAACAGATTAGGACAAACCAGAAATTAAACATTTAAATGCAATTCTGTGGGATAGGCACCTTACCAGAAACGCAAAGACAAGGGTATATAATACTATAATCCATAGTACAGCAACAGGTGGAGCAAAAATCTGGGTAATGAATAAAAGCATTAAAAGTAAGATCAATGCAACCGAGATGGAATTTTAGAGAAGAAGCTGTAAGCTAACAAGATTGGACAGGGTGAGAAACGAACAGATATAGAGAAACATGGGAGTAGAAAAAGACATGCTAGAATACATCGAAAAAAAAGAGGTTGATTTGGTATAGATACGTTAGAGGAGCAATAGAAACAGATGGATAGCAAGAATAATAGATTGGGCCTCTATAGGAAGAAGAAAATAGGGTAGGCCTCGAAGTCATGGAGGAACGAAGTAGATGAAGTGATGAAAAGGGGAGACCTGGAGGGGGAATGGCAAGATAGAGATCAATGGAGAAAATGGTGGAGCGAAGGAAGACAGCGGCAGTTGTAGAGATCCTACATATACATATATTATTATATGTATTATGTATTATCTGTAACCTCATTTACCTTGCGGTGTCGAGGCTGGTGCTTTATACCATTTACAAAAACAAAGCTTATCGAGGTAACAAATAAATCTCGTATTCTCATGGAAACATATTTTAACAAGACAAAAAGAAACACCAAAAAATAAAAACAGAATAAAGTTCATGTAACTTATGCGTTTGAGAACAACAAGAAAGAATAATTATTAAAGAAAACACCTTTCTTGACTTTTTTCGAGCAAAATTAATAAGATCATTCATTTTAATTTCGTTTAAAATCTTCCCTTCAGTGATCAAAATGGCTAACTCATCTAGGCGCTCTTAGGATATCGTCGATGTCAAATATATCTTGATTAAATTTAGTTGAAAGAACGAACTTTCACCTGCTGCAAAGCTCACTGGCAACGTCAATAAAATTCGTATCGTCATGATGTATTGGGAAAGGAACTGCATAAATAATTTTTACATAAAAACATTTAGAACTCCTTTAGGTTCTTACATCAATTATATTTTAAAATTATTGTACTGTAGATAATATAATTCTTGCTTTAACTCTAAACTTCAGGGGATATACCTCTATACGAAATAGATGCATCCATCTAGAGTATCTAGACACAAGCAACTTTTTTATTACTTCTGCATGGCACTTCAGTTCTTTAGTTCTGCACTGTACATATATATCTTTAGATTTTATATAGCTTCAATACTGTTCAACTACAAAGATGACGATATGAGAAAACACTAGATTGAAAGTAAATCCTCCGTCCGCGTCCTTATTTCATTTCTTATATATAGGTAATGCCAATCTGTCAAAATAATGTTTTGTTCTATGGATAAAATTTATAGTTTCCATTGACGCTATGTACTTTTCATTAGTAGTAAACTATATTACTCTAGTGTCAAATTCACATTAATGGTTACGTTTGCTATAATAATAAAATGTAGAACTCCACAACCCTGTATAATGTAATACGATGGCTTGCAATTTCATTTTATTAAGAGCGATCGTACCACAATCTACGTCTCTCTTAAACTACGTCTAGGACGATTTCGATTTTGTCTTCATAGAGGTTTCCTGTTTAGTGTCCTTACTAATTTTTGGTTTTCTATATCTTGTACATTCCCAAGCTAAATAAGTTTATGTTCTTACTATTTTATTTCGTAAATATGGCAAACAGGAGTGATATTCTTCAACAAAAAAAAATCCATTTGAATAACTTTCGTCTTATATTATTTCACATTTGTATTTCTCAATTTTAGGTTTAAGTTTTTATTTTCATTTAATTAACTCATAATGTTTATTAATTATTCAATTGTGATGGAAGCTCTGTTCACAGTATGGATAAGTGGAAGGGAGGGGAGAATTTAACGCCAAGATTTAAAATGTAATCGTAAATTTGAGCGTATTAATAAAAAAAAGGTAGTTGTTGTGGCGCTTTCTCTGTCGATGCCCTTAGAATTTTGTTTCTGTTTAATTTCAATTTATATGTCAATATCAGTATGTGGAGAAATAATAGAAGATTAGTACGCATGTTGACAGGAACTTAAAATATTTATTGTGTGATATTCTGTATATACTAAAAAATCATATTCATTCTTTATTTGACACTAATTCCCTGTTCCTTTTATTGATTTCTGCATCACATTCTTCATCATGCTTAATATACTTACACGTCTTCACTCTACAATCTTTTAAAATTGGGCGAGTGGATATTTTTCTTACTTTAAGGTGATATAACAAAACATTTATTAGATTCGAAGTACTTCAGTGCCTTACGTTGTACAGAAAATATACAAGCTATGTATACTTAAAAAAAGTGCCAACCCATTGTTTTAGTGGATGTAGCCTACCAACTTTCTGTATATTTGATCGAAAATAAGTCTCAGCATTCTCACCTGTTACCATTTTTATGCCACGTAACATTTAAACGTTTTTCGCCTTTGCTATACAAGAATGTGTTAAATAATCACAACTACTTGCTATTAATTTGATTACGTTGTACACAGCAGACTATTCTTTTCAAAAATAGAAATTTAGTGTAAAGTACGGTGCATATAGATTGCAATAAAACAATGCATTGGCATATTTTTTTAAAAGTATACATAGCTCTTATGTATACAAAAAGAAAAAAATCCTGTATTTCTATTTTGTGTGTTATTACTATTTTGTGTTTAAAATTAATTTGTAATGTAGCTACAGCTGACATTTAAATATAACCTCTTTCATGGTAAACTGCTGATATTTCATTGAGAAGTTGAATGTAATTTTATTATAAATTTCTAAACCTCCTTATTATATTACGATTTTACGCTAACAATAAAAGGTTTTGTTAAAACATTCTTTGTAATGAGATAGTGTAACTATATAATTTAAATTATTGCAGGCTGACTCCTTGAACAATATTGTTGCATGCAAACTCAAAAATTCTAATCTCAAAAATAAATAGTGGAAAATATTTTGATATAAATAAAATGTATCAAATCCCGCATAACTATAGCAACTGTTTATAACTACTACTAGTATTATTTTAACCAAATCTTATTGCATATCGTTATTTTATATTATATTTGCTATCACATAATCAACTGTCATTGGTTTAACATTTTAATTATTTGTAGGTGTACAACTCCCTTTTGTTTGGAATATGCGGGTAGTAACGTATGTGCACAAAGAATATGCATAAGCAGTTTATGTAACTGGTGATGTATACGGGTTTTGTTCCTTTTTGCATGCCATAACTATGTGGCATATATGTTTTATTTCTGAAATCTAGACAAACACTTGCAATTTTAGTACCACTAAGGTTCTACTGCTTGACAGAAATTTAAATAAACAGCTGTGCTTAATGATATGCAAAAATAAGCATTATTTACTTTTAACTAAAAAAATAATATCCCTTCTGTTTAAAGGGTTTTAAAATAATACTAAAGGACAATACGCGTTCCGATTTCTTGTATTGAATATAATCAACTTGAGAGTTATAAAGGAATATTGCATCTTAATTTTACACATATAACAATTGTCTTAAAAGAACGACTTGTAGCGGATCCGACAAATTGTCTTGTGATTCACACCTGTCGATCTGCTGAGCTAGTTTCATTAATTCACATATTCCGCGCGCAAATTTCTTGTTTACGACTAACCAAATAATGAATCAATGTCATGTTTACTCATGTCGATTATAAAAAACCTTTGACTAATATTTTTTCGATAGATACAATTGATCTATGAGCCTTTCACTTCAACAAACTTGAAGACCTTCCAACCTTTGTATGCTCAGATCCTTCATACGGTTTCCGGATTCGTCATGAGGAAAAATATGTAAGTAGATTCACAATTTCAAAATTCGAAAGACGAAAGTTTTAGGCTAGAGGAGATGTGTTCAAGTTCATTGTATTCAATGTGCAACTCTTTAAATTTTCCTTCTTTTGGCACATGAAAAGCAACAGTCAAAAAATTCCATTAATATTTGTTCGAAATTCTCAGCCCCTAAATTGGCGTGAACCAGTGATTATAATTAAACATAGTAAATGTTATTATGTAAACTGCATTGCTTTAATTACAGCAACGTGAGCTAATAAAATAGTCCTTCATAAAGCAGCACTGTATAGGATTCTGAAATCATGCCTTAGTTTAGATGTATGCATATATGTTTTTTTTTATTCTTCTTGTTAATTATATATTCCTTAAATAACTTAAAATATCCCAACGTTACAAGACTATATTTGAGAGCCCGCCAGCTAGACTCAGTGGAGACGGCGTACAGTTCTTTAAATGATGTAATTACCAAATAAAAGGAGCGTCAACAAATTTTTCAATTACAACAAATATACTTAGATAGGTCGAGAACTTATAAACTCAAATAATCGCAGCAGACAATCACACTATATTTGAAATACAGAAGGTAGCAATAACGAAATCAGATAATGAATGATATAAACTGTGCATTAGATTTATTTGACAAACATTGCACAATCTTAAAGGCATTACTTACTCAAAAGGTGCACTCCAATTAACGCTAACATAGCAGCGATTTGTACGCAATCCCTGATGAAACCAGTGAAACGTAAATTTACATACTAAGAACAGCTACAGTTTTTTTTTCACATTGCTTGTGGTGCATATATCATTGCCACAGATCATTAAGTCGTACGCTGCTTATCTGAAAGCACCATGCTTCTGTAGGAGGTGAATCAAATAGCCTCCAAACGGACTATTACAGCTGCGGCTGCAGGTGGAGAATGCTGGCAAACGTGACAGTAAAGCACCTAAGCGATGCGGCCCAAAACTAACTATATTCCTAGAAGCAGGCACGCCTTTATAAGTAAGCGAGGTCGATGAAGTTTTGCAACCTCCGGGTAACGCCTATAATTACAGACAATGGCCAGAAAGGCTTCTAAGCTTCGTAGGAATGCTGTCGACTGACGCCGTTTTTTTTTTCAAAAGAAAAACCACCGAAAACAAAACGAACGGCTTGAAAACAACTGCTGGAGCCTGCCGGTAAAGCAGATTACCACATAACAGCGGGCGGAGAATAAAGCTGCGTTTGCACGACGACCGCATTCAAATAAAGAAGCGTTTACTCGGCCAAGAATTATACACAAATTACATTTTAATGCCAATTACGCTTTTTACACGTAACAATAGACGTGAAAGGGCGACGCGTTGCGTTCCACTACTTAAATTGAATTTTGTATACTTGTAACATATTACATAGTGACTAACTGCTGAAGTGCTACAGTTAAGGTGTGATTTAGGGTACTTATAATGCCCTTCATTAAGCAAATACGACATTTGTAATATTGCAACAGCAAATGTTACACATACAGAAAGCAGGATATGTAATATAACAAACAGATTAAAAAAGTAATGTTTTATTGTTTGCAAAGGCAAAATAATGAATTTACTAGTCATCACGCATTTTTAAAGAGTGGTGGTGTAGGTACGTAAAAACTGGTAGATCAGTGTTATTGTATCGGTGTCACTTTGCAAGCGGATTCGTAATACGTATACATTATTTTAATTTAACTTCATGAAAGCAAGTAAGTAATTTAACGTTAACCCAAAAATATTATGCTGATGCAGTATCGAATACTTGAAAAAGTATTGTATTTTCAAACTTAATGTAACCAATTTAAACTGTAACGAAAATCTACTTTAGACTTTACTTTTCCTATGTCCTCGATTACCTATACAGGTGCAGGGCCATCATCCTTTAAATTTAGCATTCCTTAAACGATTTCTAAGAAAAGTATAATATATTGCAATATATTGAAATACAAATAGTTTCTCCTTGTTAAAGAACTTTCTCGTACTTTAGTAAGTAGAAGTATATTAAGTGTTCTTAGGAACCTGTGGTTATTCCACCTTCAGATCCGTTGTATGCGATTTATTTTTGGTGTTTTCCAAAGAAACGTTTTCAGAATACATTATAAATAATTATGTAATGTTCATCAAGTTATCAAAAATAAATTGAAAATAGGTTAGAAAGGGCATCACAACGTTGCAAAGGTGGAAAATTGGTAAAAGTAGGAGAGTTATAGAAATTTTGTGTATATACAAGATGTAGATATTAAGATGGGTGCACTTTAATAATATATTATTGGCTTTAAAAGTGTAGCGAACCAAACTTCCTTATTATAAGTAGAATTCAGGTAGTTTAAACGAGTTCTCCGTTGAAATGTTAATTATTTTGTTGTATGGAACTAAAGTTAACTGTTTTGGAGATATGTATTAACAATTTAACAAAAAAATGCTGAATTTTAGGCGGATACTAAATCAAAGAGAACAATTGAACCAAGGAAAACAGTAGGTACCAAAAAATTATGTCATTTATGAACTTCATTTTTTAGTGTAAGATAGTGGCCCTGAGTGCTCCACATTTGAAAATTTAATCATTTCGATATCTTATTTTATACACCAATTTAACTGTTTTTCAGATATTCAAATTGGGACATAAAAACAGTTTAGCCCCTTAACATGCTGTCGTCATTAAAACGAATACTAATTTAAGCACTTGAAAAACAAGAAAAAGCAGATTTAGAAAATAAAAATCCAGCCAGATAATAGCAGGATTCGATTTCTATCGTAAATTCGTTGTTGCTGTTACAATTAGTTGTGTTAAGTTATAGGACTTTTGTGATTTTATTTTGATACTCGATTTGATTTAATTCTGAATTCCTTGTTTTTTCTTGTTTATTTCTTGTGTGAGGGCTGGCTATTTGTTCTCTAAATCGGTTCAAACTCTAATATTTAAAAAACTTTGAATATAGAAGTATGAAATAAGATAGAAGATTATTCATTAAAAGAGCTTTAGAAAAATACAGATATACGAAGTAGAACATTGTAAAGTTTGTCGAGTTTCAGCTTAAACTTTTAAGCTGTCTAAATGTGTATATGGTTTGGTTTGCTATTTTTTTAAACAGTATACCAGCCCCGTCCTGCTTCAGTTAGCCCACAAAAAAAGTTGTAGTGTTTTTGGAATTTATCGCTCAAGGGGCAAAACCAGCCCCTACAATGAACGTGGGCTCAATGGGACGTGTAAGAAATCGAAAATATTTAAAAAAGTAGTTTTCATGCATTCCATTACCTAAGTATTGCTAACGACGAGAATTAGGGTGGCTATGGAAACAACGCTTTCTTTTACGGAAATTGCAGTGACATATGTTTCGATTGTAAAACAGTTAATTGATAGTGCAATTGTTGTTAATAATGGCCAGAGGAAAGGCAATTGATGAATTCGTTCTTTTCTTTTTTTAGTACTAATCAGTTTCAATTGTAATTAGTTCCGTTATTTTTGTGCAATATATTTTCAGAATGTTATTTTCAAAATAAAAATAGATAATTATACCTCGAATAGTTTAATAATTATCCTCAATACACGCCAATAACTGAAATTTTATCGGGTGGGCCAACTGAAGCTGGACGGGGCTCGTAATTGAAAATATTTTATTCGCTTTATACTCGCTATACTCACTAAAGAATCAGAGAAAGCTGTTCTTATGATTAGGCATAATTTCAAGTGACATTAAATGATTTGTTGACAAACGTTGATGAAATCAAGAAGTATGCAATTTGTACGCAAGTAATTGAAAATACCATATAAAACACAGTGAAAAGAAATAACAAATAATAAGAGATTGCTAAAACGAACAAATAGAGTAATAAATCACAAATTATCAAGCACAAATACGCTAGAAAATGTCAAATTTGGCAGACAAGGTTTTTTGCAGAATTACTGGCAGCTTTGATGCCATGTTAATTATTATTAAAAATGTAATTCAGGGCGCATTGTAATTGGTAATTTGGGTTGCTTGCATACCGTACTCTATTTCTTCGCTGCACCGAGTATAGTGCCTATAACTTCTATATAAACACATTTTATGTATCTCTCATAGTTTTAGAAATGTATTCCCCGGCTGGATCGTTGCCGATGCTGTATGTGTACAGTGTGGAAATAAAGTAACGGATAAATTCATTAACTTTGTTAATATTAATTTTTATGAAAAAATCTTGAAGGGGTATAGGTAGCGATTTTAATTGTAAGACATGCACTACAAGCACCTTCATGTTGCTACGTCATTTGTTTTAAAAGTTATGACGTCATCGACTTTTTTTTAATGACAACCTGTATTTTTTATTACATATTGATTTTGGTAGTACTTTTTATGTTGTTTTCAATGATATAAAATTTTCAATATATTACATCTGAAAAAAATGGAGAAAAATGGTTTTAAAGTTTAAATAGTAAAAACCAATGAAATGAGCAAAATTACTCTAGTTATTTACGTTTGACAGAAAGTCATTGACGTCACATTGGTTTTTATTGAAATTTAAAAATTCAATTGAAAAATAAAACTAGAACTCCATTCAAAGTAACTAGATTTATTTTGCTCATTTCATTGGTTTTTAATATTTATACTTTAAGACCATTTTTCTCGATTTATTTCAGATGTAACATATTGAAAATTTTATATCAGTGAAAACAACATAAAAAGTACTACCAAAATGAATAATAAAAAATACAGGTTGTCATTTAAAAAAGTCGATGACGTCATAACTTTTAAAACAAATGACGTAGCAACATGAAGGTGGTTGTAGTGTATGTCCTACAATTAAAATCGTTATACCCCTTCAAGATTTTTTCATAAAAATTAATATTAACAAAGTTAATGAATTTATCCGTTACTTTATTTCCACACTGTATGTAAAGAAGACTATAAAAATATAAAACACACTGGTATATACAATACAAATTTTATACATAGTTACACACTACTGCAATAATGAAATTATGATATAGGTACTATGCAAGACAAAAAAACTGGAACAATTCTTGATAGAGAATTTTGCATTATTTGATTAGCGTAAATGAGGCTTTAAACAACTACATTTATTATAACAACTTGGTTTCATAGCAACGTTTAAACAAGTTGAAAATTAAGTTAGAAATACCTAGCAACTATACATATTAAAGCAGTCACGTTCACAACAGACGACATTAACTGTTCCAATTTTGTTTGTCTTGCATAGTACAGTGTGTCCGGTAAGAATGCACGTAGCCGCCGCTAAAAGATGGAGTTTCAAGTTAAATGAGAGAAAATATGGAACTTTTGGGGGTTACCCCAGAGTTGGAGATTTAAATTAGAAAAACGTGTTAATATATCCATTGAAACGGTGAATAATTTAAAAACCTTACTTTGTTACTAAGTTGCTAATCATTAGTACAAAAAATATGATCTTATTGCATAAGGCAATGCCTCATTAGTTCTTTCCGTCAATTTTTTTATAAGAAACTTCAAATTTCTATTCTTCTTCGTGTACCCTATCAGGCCTCTCCCACCTTGCTGATCGCTGATAAGGTCTTCGGCTAAACGAAAAAGTTTTACATCATTTCGAACTACTAACCAGTCGCGGGTGATCTTTAGTCATGAGACCTGTTTTCTTCCAATACCTCTTTGGCCTTCTACCTCACCCTTTAATACTAATTGGGGCATGCCGTATTTTATAGGTCTTATAATATGTTCGTTACTATACATTGGCGTAGTTTAAGCTTCAAATTAAGAATGTATTTCAGAAAAAATTCATTTTGAAAAATGTTGTTCTTGCCATTGCAATTCCCCACTTTATTTCGAAGATTTAATGGTATTCAAGAGTTCGTTATTAATTTTTATACCATGCGGATGCCCAGTACTATTATAAATATTTAATTCAAATAAAGGTTGTACAATGCAGATAAAGCCCTTGCTTACTCTTCATTGAATGTCTAATTCTTTAGTAGTTCTCCAATCTTGGTTGAAATGTTTTGACTCCAGTGTAAGTTGTTGATAATACGGATGTCTTTGATATTAATTTCTGTGTTATTGGTAATGCTCATTAGTGTGCTACATTGCAGCTTGTCAAAGACATTTTTCAAATCCACAGGGCAAACACAAATATATTTTCTTTTGCCTCTGCACCGTTATAACAGTGTGTTTACTGACTAGAGCATCCCACGTTGCTAGGAATTTTTAATACTGTATTTTCTCTAAGCAGTTCACTTTCTTGCTTACTCTATTGTGGATTATTCGTGAAAATATTTTAAGCGTGTAGCTATCTCATAAAGCTGCTTGGAAAATAAACATTTTCTAGTGTTGTGTTTTGAGAATTGCTCGAGATAAATTGTACCCAATCTGGATAAATTTCGCATTCCATAATTTCATAATCTTTCTTTGGCCCATTAGTTGTGCTGTGTTTATATAGCTTTTTTACCAAGTTCTTATTATTTTAGGTTTCATTTGTAACGAATCGGTCTTTATTGTCTGCCAATATCGGTGCGATTTGTCTAATCCTAATTATCGACGTATATTGAAAACATCGTGTGTTGTCAAAATTTTAATTTTCGCAGATTATTCTTTCATCAATTACTCTTTGGGAAGACTTGTTTCTCTCTTTATCAGCTGTTGTAAGTGCGTATATTCATATGCGTTGCCTATTGCCAGTCTTATTTATTCTATGAAATAGAATATTTTTGTCGTCCATTTCTTTTCCATAATTTTACTGATTTTCTATGTGATCACAGGAACAATAATAGATGTAGTTATGATGCGAATAGGTGTATCATGTAATATAGAATAACGCTAAAGAAATCCTAGCAAGTAAGTCTTCTTGAATAATAAACGATTTTAATTAATGCTATTATTTTATCAGGTACTGAAAATCTAGATATTCCGGCGATACTCGCATTTAGCATCTCCGGGAGCAGAAATAAATCCTAGTCTTCAAACGAGTCT
>OW679194.1:143278684-143319349 GCA_940337035.1 Agriotes lineatus
TTTAAATATGGAAGCGACGTAACACTATTGACGTAGCGTTTATTCATAGGTATTTTTATTAAATTTTATAAAAGTTCAGGTGATTATTTTTTAAACAGTCCTATCGACCAATAGCATCAAAATTACACTGACTATTTGCTAGTAGCTGATTACAGTTCCTATTTTTTTCAATATCATCAAAATTACCAAATATTTATTACTTCTATATTGCTAGTAAGGTGTGGGAACGGGCGAAAACATCACGGCGCCGACATAGTCTCACACTGAGCACTACGCGTCTCGTGCGCATGCCTGAGAATTCAAACTCCGCCTTTAAAAGCGAATTTTAAACTTGACCAATTCCCTACCGCGCGGACGACGCTTGCGTACAGCTCACCAAGTAGTATGTAATAGTCTTTTGTACGCAAAGAGTGCAAAAAAGAGTTGTTTGACTGCCTCACTTAAGCTTTGACCTCCCCATTTACAGCCGGTAGCAATATAGTATAGTATATGAAAATTACACTGACTATTCAACTCGCCCCCTTCAAGTTAACTGTTCACCAATCATAATTTAGTATTTATGTCATTTGCCACCAATCAGCGTAAAAATGTGCAACAATTCCGCTAGCGGAATTTTAATGAAAATCGTACGACACTCATTAATGACCAATAGAAAAATTAGTTCACGAGCCGTAACCAAGACAATAAAAAAATTTCTTGGAAATTTTTTGTAGGTAAACCAACCTAACTGTGAGGGTTTGTGGCGTTACGATTTTCTTACCGAATCTGCATTCTAGCATTAATTCATATCCGGAAATTATTTTCGTGCATTCCAACAACGTCCTAATTTGCCCTCGCGTCCCGCTCGGGCAAATTAATACGACGTTGTTGGACCGCACTCAAAAAAATTTCCGGAAAGAATGAATGCTCTTATGAGATTATATGTGATAATTTTTTTCCTGTAAAATTCATCAAATATGATATTAGCAATGTCAAATTTGACAAACAATTTATTTTACGTCAACAGATTTTTATTTTCAAAGAGGACGTGATAAAATTGATTAATTACTAAGAAATGTCAATTTTGTTCGTTGAATAGTCCTTCAAATGCCGCCTGCAGCCGACGAATTGCATACATTTTTGTCAAAATGTTTATTCGTGTTTATTGCTTCAAAATTGGTTTTGACAGAGACTGGCCCAAAACCTAACCTGCTAACCTCGAATTTGACATAGACTTACAGTGCCACGAACAATACATTTCAGTATTGCCAACTGATTCAGGCTATCCAGGGCCTACTGCAATTGAGTTTTTAAAAATCACGCTGTATCTACACCGCAAGGGAACTGAGGTTACAGATTATACATACACAAAGAATCATTGAAAATGAACAGGGCCATACAACCAACATTACAGTAGTTGATTACGTTTTCTGCATTCCCCTAATCTCTAAAGTAGAATTGTGTTGTTCTAACTCTCTACCCATCGTAATAATAAAATAACGTTGCACGCAATTGCAAAAACGTCGGTTAAGTCAATTTGAAATGCATAACCCGTTCATTTTCAATGATAGCAAGTGTACATAAGTACATACATTGTATATTGCTAGTAGGGTCTGGGAACGGGCGAAAACATTACGGCACCGACAATAGTCATATATGTAATACTTACTATATTGCTAGCGGCTATGAGTGGGAAACTCACAAGGGAAGTGAGACAGACAACCAATTCTTCAATGTATAATGGTGAGCTGTGCGCAAGCGCGGCGGCGTCGTCCGCTCAATGGGGAAGTGGTCAAGTTTAAAATTAGAAGCACGTATATATACAACGCGGCTCCCTCAACTGCGCAAGATCAGTGCTGTCTGTTTTGTTTTCGTCTGTTATGCTTGTGATTGGGGTTATGTTTGTTGTGTATGTTTATCTAAAATCTGTGTTTTGCGCTAACCAACTTGTAATAATTGTTGTTTTAAAATATTTTATGCGATGAGTGTTATTTGTAAAGTGTGCAATAAAATATTTACACTTCAGAAAAACTTAAATCGGCACTTACGGAATGTGCACTTAATGAAGACAAATGCTATTTCTTATGATAGTACTGTTCATAATAGCAAATGTTTAGAAGAGGGCTGTAATTCCTCATTTAGAACAATACAGGACTTGCGAAATCATTTACAAAATACCCACAACAAAACTTTTATTAAAGAAGAATTGAACTTTGAAAGTTTTGATGGTAAAACATTGTTTTTTATTTTCATGCAACATTGATTCATTAAAAAATGTTTCTTACAGAATTTCAGTTGTGGCTTTCAAACGTCTCTAATGATGAGAATGCACGTTATCTTAACCCTAGAACGCATATATCTAAGAAAGTTACATTAACGCATATGTGGTGTCGTATACGACACCACACCTTTTTTTGTTTAATGAGGCACTTTAACTTTACTATACACCCTTTTTAATATCTGGAAGACAATTTTGACTGCATAGATGCATATTAAAGCGCAAAACGGAAGTTTAAGTTGTTAAAATATTTATTTATGAGTATGAATAAAAACTTACATTCTAAATTAATTTTTAAATCTAAGGAGCTGATCAGGTACTAATATCTACGTTAAACAGTTTTGCCAAATGACTACAGTGTGATTTTTTTAAAACTCAATTGCAGCAGGCCCTCGATAGCCTGATTCAGTTGGCAGTACTGAAGTGTACTGTTGGTGACAATGTAAGTCTATGTCAAATTCGAGGTTAGCAGATTAGGTTTTGCGTCAGTCTGTGTCAAAGCTGACGCAAAACCTAACCTGCTAGCTTCGAATTTGACATAGACTTACAATGTCACAAACAAGACATTTCAGTACTGCCAACTGTATCAGGGTATTCAGGACCTGCTGAAATTGAATTTTTAAAAAATCACTCGGTAGTCTCTGTTCAGCACATAAATTACACTGCAGGTTATCAGGTTAGGTTTTGCGTTAGTTTTGACACAGACTGACGCAAACCCTAATCTGCTAACCTCGAATTTGACATAGACTTACAGTGCCACCAACATATTATTCATACGTTTGAATCTCCATAGCCCGCAGAGGATCAATTTTTTTGGATCTCTCGATATTGGCATCATAACCTCAAAAAGTTATTTAATGTCAATTGAAATTAGTTCTAATATAGCCCCTCTATTTACAAATAGTAGCGACAACCTTTGATGTTGCCGCTGGGGCAAAATCACGTTGGTATCCTGCTCATCCTCTTCAATTTTGGCAACCATGGTGTTGACCTTAAGGCTGGTGGGAGGTCGTCTTCCCATGGTTCCTGATAAGATCCATCCCAATTCGGTATTCTGTCCTAGGATGCCATCTTTGGATTTCTTGATTCCTTCGAGAATTATTTGGGAATATTCTTCAGCGCCTAGAAGTATATCTATGGGGCCAGGTCGGTTGAAGGTTGGATCGGCGATGAAGACATGTTTCCAGGCATCCATTTTTATGTTCGGAATGGGTGATGAAGGCATGGTTTTTGTAAGTTTGGGAAGTACCAGTAAAGTAACAGGTAAGGAAAATTTACTTGGAAATCTTGGCGTAATCAAACCTGTGATTTTCCATTTTGCGACTTTTGTTTCGCTGTTCCCAATTCCGGAGATTTCTGCTCGAACCTTGGTCCTGGGTAGCGCTAATAATTCGGCTGCGGCTTCGGTGATGAAGGAACCTTGAGACCCTGGATCTATCAAGACCCTCAAGAGATGAGTCATCCCGGATGCTGCCTTAACTTGAACCGTTGCTGTGGCCAGTAGCACTTGGCTCTTCTTTGCGCCTAGGTTGGCGGCAATGATTGTGGGTTTTGGCTTCTTCTCTGGAGCGTTGGAGGTCTGCATAGCTGCTGCGTGAGAAAACGTCTTCATCTTCGGAGCAGGTATCGGCTTTGATGGCGGCTGTGCCTTGTGAAGCAGAGTATGGTGTGGAAAGCGGCAGATTTTGCAGTTATAATACGAACGACATTGTATATTAGAATCGTGTCGCAAACATCGAAAGCACAATCGGTAGGTTCTTACCACTTCTTGCTTTTCGTGGGTGGAGAGCCTCTGGAATTGACCACAGTTATCGATGTAATGATCCCCATTGCACATCTTGCAGTTGAGATATCCGGCAGCGTAATTTTTCTGTGGCTTGTCCTGAGTTGGTTTTCGAGCTCCATCAATGGATTCCAAGGATTGGAACCGCATTTGTAAGAAGGCCATTAGAGTTTGGTGATCCTGAACTTCATTTGGGCACTGAAGCGACTGCTCATATAATTTGTTAGTTTCAGGATCCCATTTTCGAGTAATAACTCGGTTAATCCACGGACCCCAGCTGTCGGTGGAAATGCCCAAATTTTTGATTGCTTCCACACATTCCTTAGTGGAGTCATGCAATCTTTTCAACCCTTGGGCTGATTCCTTGGAGAGGACCGGCTGATCGAAGATGGTGTCTAGCAATTTGGTTAGAATAAGGCGATTATTTTGATACCTTTGTTGCAGCAAATTCCAAGCGGTGTTGTAGTTGGCTTGAGTCACTGCGAGATGCTGGATTAGTCGGCTGGGCTCTCCCTTGACATGCGTTTTTAAATACTGCATTTTGATGACATCATCCATGTTTTGGTTGTCATCTACTGATTTGGTGAATAGGTCCTTAAAAGTGGCCCATTCCTCATAATTTCCCTCGTATATGGGGATTTTAACTTGAGGAAGCGAGATGGCTGATGCTTGCTCGTTCCTTGTTGGTGCTTGTAACAAATTAATTAAATTTCGGTACCTGTCTTTCAACGTAGTAAATTCAGGACTGAAGTGCGTCTGGTTTGAATCCATCTCGTTAGACATGACTTCTTCGTCCATCTCGATCACCCGGTCCCATTCTTCCTTTAATTCCCTCTTTGTGATGGCGGGCCTTCCGAGTGCTTGTTCCAGTTCGGCGTCGTCCAAAGATTGCTTAAAATTCAGCATCCGAATCTGCAGTTTTCGGATACGAACCTTTTGCTCGGGATTTACAACTGTTTCCTCTCGCCTCCTAGTTTCAGAGGGGTCGGGATTTTCAGTTGCCTTTAAACAGCTCTGCAAATAACTTTTTGCTTCGCAGTAGATGGCTTTAATTTGTTCGTAATACCCTGTGGTAAAATAATTATGTGTAGGAATACTTAGCTGCACCATTTTGGCGTGATTTTTGGTCACGGCGTTCCAAGTTTCGTCCAGCGTCTTGTTTCGGCTGGCGATGTAAGCTTCTGTTTTTTCGGCTGGCAGGGTCCTTTTTGCTGTTAGAAAATACCTGCGTGATCTTCTGGCCGAGTTCTTCTTGGGCGACAGCTAGCTGATTGAATTCCTCCATATTGTTTGCCATTTTCGGGGAACCGGGTGGGTTGGTAGATGTTGTTTTCTTCTCGGGATGTACCTCTTCTTAGTTGTAGACAGATCCGGCTCGAAGGACCATGAACAGATTCGCCTGGAGGCTGTGGAAATCAGGCGTCCGTTACGTTATTTTGCTGGTTCCATCCCTTATGTTAAGCGCAGAACTGAGACAGCAGTTTCCGCTTTAAGACAGCTTAGTCATGCCACTTAACGGGATGATAATTCGTCACTGTGTGAGATGCAGCCTCACATCCCTTAATTATTTATAGGCTTGGACCCACAGCGACGCAGTAAGTGAATCTAACAAGTAAATGCAGACTGGTTTATTACAAAAATAATTGTTCTATATATACAAACAAATTTGCTTAGATCATAGTAATATACAAAGTTCATTTCTAATAACAGGTGCAATGTATTATATTCAGTAGGTTAATTTACTAGTCTTGCAAAACAATACTCAGCGGTTTTGCTTCCGTGATATGATATGGACTCCATGAACTCGAGCGTCTTTTATGCTGAGCTGCGATTGTAGGCATTTAAACCTTGTCACGGCCTTGCGTAATTGTGTACGCGAAGCCGTGTAAAAATGCTGAGCGGCGACTGCGAGGTGTTTAAACTTGACTGTGAGTAGGTCGCCGCGCTTGCATAATGCAATATTGCGTTTTTGGTGGCTTTTAACTTTTAGAATGTTTCGTAAAATTTAAATGAATAATTATAAATTTATATCTGGTTAATCTGTTAAAGACAAGATTAAACACTTAAGTTCCTAGCATATTTAAAAATTGCCAAGGAAGTTGTATAATTAATTAAAATCTTCGGGGGCAAATTCTAAGTCGAGGACGTGGAAATGCCACGGTGTTGTGTCGATAAGTGTAAAAATAGTGACAGAAAAGGATTTCAGGTACTCAGATCAGTTATTTTTTCACTGTTTACACTGAAATTTACCGTTTAGTAACTTTTTGTATTTTCATGTTTGCATCAGGTTTGCCCCAGGATGTCGCTACTATTTTTAAATAGAGGGGCTATAAGTTCTAATTATAAGGGTCGCCATCTCTGTTCCTTTTAGTAATTATAGTTAAAATATTATCGAGTGACCTTTGTAATATGTTATTTTGGTTGCATGGACGACTCTATCTGTTCGGCGGCTCAAGTATAATAACTAACTGGCCATCCTATAAACACAGTAGTGATAATTACTATTAACAAATTCCACATCGCATTACGTTACTATGAAATATATCTACATGAACTGGCAGATGGCAAGTTGTTTCCGACCAACACCTACCGAGAAAACTTGTTACGTGATTGCATAGATGGCGTCATATACGACAACAAGTAAATAAAGAACTAATTATAAAGGTTGTAACAATTTTTGGAAATTAAAAATTAAAGGGATATATCAACAATAATCTTCTGGAGAGGTACTGAAAATATGAATATGATAACATCACAGCAAATCACTAAAAACTAGATAGTAAAATAGGTGGTGTCTCATATGACGCCACCTATGCGTTCTAGGGTTAAGAATAATACCAGGATATGTTCAAATAGTGAAACCAGTTACTTCTACTGCAATCGTGGTAAGACGACAATTTTAATGTATAAAATGTATTAGTTGTGTTTATGTTTTATTCCTAATTCTAACATGATATTTAGGTCGCCAAACTTTCAAATTGTTGCCTCAGAATAAAACTCGCAAAAGAAAACTGAAGAGTCAGGGTTCTTGCAAAATTGGAATCGCATGCACAAGCTCAATTCAAGTAACCAGATGTTTGAAGACCAATAAGTGCTCAGTTACATTTTTTAAAACACATTATGGTCATCCTATACAGCTACAGCATATTCGTTTGCGTCCAGAAGATCGGATGGCTGTAGCCACAAAACTGGCTAGCGGAGTAACAGTGTCGAGGTATGTATATAGTTAATGGACATATTTAATTGTTATTTGTTAATTTACAATGCTGTATAATTTATAGGATTCTGAATTCATGTAGAGAGAATATTGATGCAAACACCTTGAAGAGAAGTGATCTTCTAACCAGGGAGGACATAAACAATGTGAAAAAATCATTTAATATTGAAATTAATGAAGGAGTACGTCACGAAAATGATGTAATTAGTGTAGATCTATGGGTTTCTGAATTGACTGAAAGTAATCAGAGTGTGTTAATGTATAAAAGGCAGGGAGATATTGAATATACAATAAATGTTTCTGATAAAGAATCATATAAAAAAATTAACAGAAATGATTTTATACTGATGTTTATGAATGAGTCTCAACAAAATATGTTAAAATCTTTTGGGGAAAATATCATTTGTATAGATAGTACACACGGTTTAAACGGATATGATTTTGAACTTACAAGCTTGTTAATTGTTGATGATTTCGGGGAGGGATTTCCAGTTGCATGTATGTTCAGCAATCGAAAAGACACAACAGTTTTTGAACTTTTTTTCAAGCAAATTAAATCTAAAGTAGGGACACTTTCTTCAAAAGTTTTTATGAGCGATATTACAACTGTTTTTTACAACGCATGGGAAAGAATAATGAGACCAGTTTCTTTCCAATTATATTGCTCATGGCATATCGATAGAGCCTGGAGATCAAATCTTAACAAAATAAATGATTTAGAAAAAAGAAAGGCTGTATATAAAGCATTAAAAGTAGTTCAAACTGACACAAATGAATCTGACTTTTTGACGGAATTACAAAAATTGCTAGATTTATTAAATGCTGATGTTGACACACAAGCTTTTGGAAAATATTTTATGGATAACTATGCTAACAATTACACAAAATGGGGTTATTGTTATCGAAAAAATACTGGCATTAATACCAATATGCGTTTGGAATCACTGCACAAAACAATTAAATATTTTTATTTGGGAGGCCTCAAAGTAAAGAGATTGGATAAAGGTATCTACGCTGTTTTAACCTATATCAGAGATAAAATTGTTGAAAGAATAATAAAAAATATTAAAGGAAAAAACACACATCATATTTCAAACATTGATAAAAGACATATGAAAGCTGCAAAAAGTGAATTAAAAATTAAAGATAGTAAGAATGAAAGTTGGACCATTTCTGGGGACAAAAATTCCTATATTGTTACTAAAAATGCGTTGAAAACTTAATGTGCTGTAATTTCAAATGTGTCCTTTGCAATATTTGTATACATGCTTTCAAATGTACATGTGTTGACTATTTTATTAGGCTCACCATATGTAAACATATACATTTTGTTGCGCTGCAAATACACACAAATTTATGTAATATAAGAGACTAAGTCGAACTGTGCTACGCGAATACTGGCATGCCAGCTCCGTGACACGGTAGATACTAATTCAAAGTGATCTAAAAGTTACGAATAGTGAAATAATACTGACGTGACAGAAGAACAAAATTAAAGTACATTGAAATAGTTGTAGTGGGTGCGAAGAAGAAATTAAGCGGACTAGAAACAGAACTGTAAGTGCAATAATAAAGAGGTTAAGGCGAAAATCGGCTGCGCGCATTCAAGGAAAACATTAGCGATAATACCGCATCGCGCGGCGCGCCACCGGCAAGCGGCGTACAAGATATTAGGAAGCAAGGCCGGCGCGAGGAGGTGTATTTACAAGGCGCGCGCGTGACAAACGGGAAAATAGCGAAGTCGTCAACGACCGCCGAGAGAACGCGAAATTACAATTTAGGACAAGTGTTTAATACTAAAGTGCCGGCAACCCACGAAAATAATAAAAACACCAACAAAAGATAAACAAAAAGTAAACTCCGAAAGTGCAAGAAACAGCCAACAGAAAATAACAACAGAGATGGAAATAATTATAAAGAAACTAGACGAGCTAAAAGAAGAATTAAAACACGAATTTAACAAAAAACATGAGGAATCGAAAGAAGAATTTGAAAAACTAAAGGACGAATTCCAAAAAACAAAGACATTATGGGAAAAACAGACAGAACAATGGAAGAGGGAAAGAGAGACACTGGAAAATAAAATAAGTAAACTGGAGGACAAATTAGAAAAACAGGAACGAGAAAAACGTAAGAACAATTTAATAATAAAAGGAGTGAACATAGAACAACGTAGGATAAAAGAGGGAGTAGAACAACTATTAAGACAAAAACTCGAAGCAGAGGTGGAAGTAAAAAGCGGTTACTCCATTAAAAATAAGGAAAACAACCAAATGATATGCGTGGAAATGAGCTCTTGGAAAGATAAAAAGGAGATATTGGAAAAAAAAGGAATACTGAAGGGAACCAGAATCTACATTGAAAACGATCAAACATATGAAGAAAGGAGAATCCAGAAGGAAATACGGAACATAGCAAGAGAGGAAAACGGAAAGGGTAGAAAAACGAGAGTGGGATACCAGGCAATAACAATAGATGGAAAAAGATACGTTTGGGATTCCGCCAAACAAGGGATCATAGAAGCCCCGCCAAAAAACTAAATAATACAAAAAGAGAGGAACTGAGATTAGGAACGACCCAAGCAATGAATAGGCAAACGAAGGCAAACGGATTAAAAACAAAAACAAAAGGGAAAAAGGACAAAAAGAGGACCACTGTGAAAATTGGGATATGGAACGTGAGAAGCATAAATGGGAAAGAAGAAGAAATAGTCGAAGAAATGAAACTACAAAAATTGGATTATCTAGGAATAACCGAAATAAAGAAGAAAGGAAGGGGTATAGAAGAATTGAAGGATGGCTACTGGCTATACTGGTCAGGTGTAGACACACAACAGAGAGGAGCTGAAGGAGTAGGATTAATAGTGAAACCAGAAAACACGAAAAATATATCAAAAGAAAAATACATAAACGAAAGATTACTAGCACTCGAAATAAAACTGGACGAGAATAGTAATTGGAATGTAATTATAGCATATGCACCAAACGACAACGCAAAGAAAGAGGAAAAAGACAAGTTCTTCGAGACACTGCAAACAGAAATAGATAGCGGAGAAGAAAATATTGTGGTGATGGGAGATATGAACGGAAGAGTAGGAAATGAAAACAGAAACAAAGAAAAATATATGGGAATATACGGAGAAAGAGTTAAAAATGACAACGGGAACAGATTAATAGAACTGTGCATAGGAAATGACCTTATCATAACAAATACAAAATTCAAACATAAAGACACACATAAATACACGAGGGAGGTAAAATCAAGAAACGAAAGATCAATTATCGACTACTTTTTAGTGAACACAGAAAACTGGAAAAGAATAAAAGATGTAAAAGTTAAACGACAAGCAGAAATAGGAAGTGATCACTACCTAGTACAGATGGAAATATTTACCAACAACAGCATAAAATACGATAAAAGGAAAAAGAAGATCACAGTAAAAATTAAAAGTTATAAATTGAAGAACACAGAAACCAGATCAATATACCAAGACAACCTAAAGAAACAGTTCGAACAGGAATCAAATCATGAGACAGGAATAGAAATCAAATGGCAACAATTTAAAGAAAACATTCTCGAAGCAGCAAAAGCAAGCTGCGGAGTGTCAAGAATTTCAAACACAGCTGCAAAAAAAAGTAGATGGTGGTCACCATATATACAGAGC
Source organism: Agriotes lineatus (assembly GCA_940337035.1). Taxonomy (NCBI): domain Eukaryota; kingdom Metazoa; phylum Arthropoda; class Insecta; order Coleoptera; family Elateridae; genus Agriotes; species Agriotes lineatus. The sequence goes on from OW679194.1 coordinate 143,289,606, forward strand.
CAAGTAAAGAATAAGAAAATGAAATGGAAAAGATATATACAAACAGGAAAAGAAGAAGATTATAATATATATAAATATGCTAGAAATGAAGTCAAACAAACAATAAAAAATGCAAAACAGCAGTCGTGGGAAGAATTCGGACACAAGATGAAAGAAAATTATGCAGAAAACCAAAAGTTATTCTACAGCACATTAAAACAACTAAAGAAGAAAAAAACACCAAGACAAATGAATATAAAAGACAAAAGTGGAAACGTATTAACAGATGAGAAAGATATAATGAGAAGATGGAGAGAATATTTCGAAGAACTAACAGAGTTAAAGGAAGAAGGAGAATTGGAAGAAGAAAACAACAAAGAAGAACAAATAGAACATAATGAAGAAACAAATATACAACCAATAACACTGGAAGAAGTTACACTAGCCATAAATAAGTTGAAATTAGGAAAGGCTCCAGGACAAGATGACATCACAGCAGAAATGGTAAAATATATGGAAAACAGCGGAAAAGAAAAATTACGGGACCTACTCAATGACATCATGAGAAAAAAAGAAATACCAAATGACTGGAAAGTAGGACTAATTCTGCCAGTACATAAAAAAGGCGATATGAAAACATGTTCGAACTACAGAGGCATAACATTAACAAGCATACCAGGCAAAATCTTCACAAGAATAATAGAGAAAAGATTGAGAGAACACCTAGAACCAACATTAGAGGAATCACAACATGGATTTAGAAGAAACAGAAGCACTCAGGACCTAATATTCGTATTGAGACAACTGACAGAAAAACTACTCATGAAAGGGAAGGAACTACATATCTGTTATATCGACCTGAGAAAGGCTTTCGACAAAGTGAAAAGGAAAAACGTGTGGGAAAGTTTGGAAAGAAGAGGAATAGGAAGAGATATGATAAATATTATTAAAATACTATACAAAGACAACAGAAATAAAGTAAGAACTCTTAACAATGAATCTACAGAATTCGAGACGAAGATAGGACTAAAACAAGGATGTGTGTTAAGTCCACTGCTATTTTCTGTAATCATAGACGAAGCCATTAAGAAAAGTAAAAAAAGAAGTAATAGCATTCAAATAGGATACCGAAAAATGGAAAAAGTAGTATTACAAGAACTCATGTTCGCAGACGATATGTTACTGATAGCAGAGTCGGAAGAAAAATTACAACGGAATCTAACAAACTACAAAGAAGAACTAGAAAAAATAAATATGGAAATAAACATCGATAAAACAAAAACCATGATAATATCAACAAAAGAAAAGAAACATAAGATAGAAATAGAGGGAAAACCGCTCGAACAAGTTAAAAGCTATAAATACTTGGGAACATACATAGAAGAAAACGGAAGGATCGATACGGAAATAAATGAGAAAATAGGAAAAGCTGGGAAAATCTATAATACATTAAGAAACACCTTTCTAGGAAAACGAGAAATTCCAAAAAAAATTAAAACAGAAGTCTACAAAAAAGTAGTAAGACCGGCGCTAATATACGGGAGCGAATCATGGACTTTGACCGACAGAGACAAAGGAAGAATCACAGCTACAGAAATGCGATTTTTAAGAAAGATTGAAGGAATTACGAGGAGAGATAGAGTGAGAAATATGACAGTAATAAAAAACCTAGATATAAAGCCAATAACAACAATAGTAGAAGAGAGACAGCTAGGTTGGCTAGGACACCTTCACAGAATGGAAGACCACAGAGTGACGAAGCAAGTGTACGAAGTAAAGGCACAAGGCAAAAATAAAGTAGGACGACCACGACTAAGATGGGAAGAACAAACACGACAAGCTGCACTAAAAAGAAGAATTAAATGGGAAGAAGTAGGAAGATTAGCACAAGATAGGAAGAGATGGAAAAGGTCAACGAAAGAAAGCCCGACAATATAAGAGAAACAATATTAGATATGAACGTATAACTAAAGCCAATTCAATTAAAGTAATTAAGTACCTGTAAGTGTGTTATAAAATTTATATAAGTCCGACACCTAACGGTATAAGGACTAAAGATTAAATAAATAATAAATAAATATTTGGGAGGCCTCAAAGTAAAGAGATTGGATAAAGGTATCTACGCTGTTTTAACCTATATCAGAGATAAAATTGTTGAAAGAATAATAAAAAATATTAAAGGAAAAAACACACATCATATTTCAAACATTGATAAAAGACATATGAAAGCTGCAAAAAGTGAATTAAAAATTAAAGATAGTAAGAATGAAAGTTGGACCATTTCTGGGGACAAAAATTCCTATATTGTTACTAAAAATGCGTTGAAAACTTAATGTGCTGTAATTTCAAATGTGTCCTTTGCAATATTTGTATACATGCTTTCAAATGTACATGTGTTGACTATTTTATTAGGCTCACCATATGTAAACATATACATTTTGTTGCGCTGCAAATACACACAAATTTATGTAATATAAGTTCACAGCCTAAGCCGATTCTAAAGAATTCCACTGAACCAATAGGAGTAGAATTGAGCGATGAAGTTTATATTCATTTAAATACACTATCCTCGGCATCTTCTGTTCAATGTAAAAACAATGAAAGTGAGCGAAAAGTTACTGCGGCCAAATTAATTAAACAGAAATGCCTAGAAATCAATGACTTAAATTTAAAATTATCTGCTCCAGATGCACTGCAGCACTCTCTTAAACAACTTAATAATGTGTACAACTTATTGCAAGTAAATAACACCAAAAAAGTAATTGGGTTTAAAAGCAACGAACACAATACTGAGTTTATTAATAAGGAACCTGCAAATAAGAGAATTAAAAAGCAACTTCAGTTTGTTTCAACTAAAAAGAAAAGAGTTGTTTATAAGAAGATATTTAAAAGGGCTGACGATAAGGAAATATCTGAACTGAAAGAAATTCTGCAGTCGAAGCAAGTACTTAATATTTCACACAATCCCGCAGGAGATCACAATTACTTTTAGGGAATGTCCCGGGTAATGTACCTATAAAGTTGCGAAATTTCATAAACATATTCATCAGCATCAGCACATACATATCTTTCATAATCTCAATATATGTATTATATAATATGTATCAACAATGATTTATCAGGATGCCCATGTTTTTAAATTAAAATTAGGAGAATATTAATTATTTCTAAAGCATATTTGTGTAATAAATTTGTAATGAGTAATAAAATGTATTTTATTTCAATTGACACCTATAAAAAGCTATGTATTCAATTATTTTCGATAAAATAGTTTGTATACCAAGGCACTCAAGTTTAGCTTTTTATCACGAATGTGGATAGGGCCAAGGCAAATAAACCACATGAGGTATAAAAAGGAACTTCATTGCCCAGGAGTGCATTATGTTTTATTTGAAATCGTGAAATTACAACATTTTAACCAACATTTGTAGGTTATGTTAACGCGGTTGACGTTTATCTGTCGCCTCGCCACCTACAAAAAAGTCGTAAAACAATGGATTACTTTACTGCCGATTTCGAGGTACTTTAATGCCGATACAACACACACATAGTTCAAATTTCCCACAATTTTTAACGTCAAAATGCACTTGCGCAGTTGAGGGAGCCGTGTTGTATGTATACGTGCTCCTTTAAAATTCGCTTCTAAAGGCAGAGTTCGAATTCTCACGCATGCGCACGAGACGCGTTATACTCTAAGTGAAACTATGTCGGCGCCGTAATGTTTTCGGGCGTTCCGAGGCCCTACTATAGAGCGTCTCAGGGTGACAAGACAGCGTGGAGAGGATAGGGAATGCTTTCCTTATGGGAATGTCGCTCCGACGTTGCCAGTTCTATGCAACGGGCGATGTACGTAATTGTTTTGTTCATAAACTTGTTTGAATGCCACTGACAAAACGTACCAGGTAATGAGGGATTATAGTTAAACTGTCTCTATTACAATAGCTGGATTTGTTTGTCTGTGATAGGTGCGTTTTTTCTACAGAACACTTTTGTGGAGACATATGGCATCGCTGTTTGCCATAAGGCCCTGTACTGTCTAGTCACCCTGAGACGCAGTATAGCAATATATGTATAATACATATATGCATATAGTACGTCCGTCTCTTTCTGAGAACTACGCGTTCACGGACGACGCTTGCGCGCAATGACTTGCTGCAGTAGAAAGAGATGGTTGTCTATCTCACTTAGCTCTGTGACTTCTCCACTTACAGGCGCTAACAATTATTATATAGGAGTATTACATGTTATATGGCTTGATATTTCCTTTTACGATAAAGGAAGTATTGGATTCACCCCAATAATTCGAAATTGAGTTTTCAACAGATCTTCACGTTTTAGAGTCCCCTGAACCCAAAAAACATGTTTTTGTTCATTGGTCTGTCTGTGAACAGAATATCTCAAAACAAAAAGAGTTACGGCATTGAAACTTCATATTTAAGTTTTGTGTACTATCTAGATGAGACAGCAAACTTTTGAAGAAAATCGCATAACCGGAAGCAGGTATTTACTCTTGTGATTTTTCAGTTTTTTTCGATTTTTTTCAAAAACGGCTTGAACGATTTTTTTCAAACTTTACATTTTTATCACATTTTAATGTGTATTGATGTGAGATAGGTGTTTTTCCAGTTGAATACTTCTAAAATGGGTTTCTTTTGTTTTTTTTTCTATTTTTTTATTAACTCCTATTTTAAATAGAACACCCTGTATATTATTACATTTTTTTAATTCAGCTTAAAATTCTAGAGAAAATTTGTCTGTTCACCTAACGCTCTATTTTGTACCGTTTCTGTAGAATTTGTAATTTTTGAAATTTTTTGGCAAATACTTAAAAATTAGAAATCTAATTTTTGGCTAATTATAAGATCACTGTAAAAGGAAGTTGTGTGAGTGTATCACACCAGATTTTTTTCTTTGTAGTATGAATTACACAAACACACTTGAAAAGCAATCAAATTATGAAAAACTAATAATGCGAAAATTTCAATTGCAAAGGCAATAATTTCAATCTTTCACAAGTTTGTTATTCTCGTTATAAACATCACATAAATACGTTTAATTTATTTACCGGTTGCTACGCATATAAACAATAAGCACTTTTGATAAATTTTAACGCATATATGTGTATGTGTATTTTTTTTTTTGTTGTATTGTGGTTGGTTAAGTGGAAAAACGGCTTCACGCTGAACTTCGCCAACGAAAAAATAAAGAGAATTTATTATTATTATTATATTACAGCATATTAAATTGTCTTTCAAACAGCACATTTTTTTTTGATCTGATGAATAGTTTCTAAAAAAATATTGTTCAAGTCAAAAGTATACAGTGGACCGACTTCTATGCACGCAAGTTTAGTTTAATGTGTGTCTTTAGTATTTAGTTTCTAGTATTTGTAAAACTACAAATTAAAAAGAAACGAATATTGAATTACCTTCCCCACAAGCACCCCTCCTCCCTCCATTTTACGCCTTCTCCCCTCCATTTTCGTAATCTTGTACCTAAAATTGTTATTTTCAAATATAGCAACCCTCGTCCAGCCACGACACATAAAGTATAACTTTTGCTCTTAATAACAACTAATAGTTCAGACGATTACAGTTTCTGCACAAAAGGCAGGCTTTCAATTTAATCCTCTTATTGCTTTGTTTAATGTTTAATTATTCCTTTATTTATATATTTAATAACTATTTCATTCACTATTCAAGCTTGACTTAAAGTCGAACTGTACAAAAAATATTATAATATATAAATAGTGTAAAAGTTGTTTGACAACTAATAGTTCGGACGGGTGCAAAGAATTGCTGTATAATGAGGCTTTGGAAACAAAAAATTAAATACACTTGTTTATGTTTGTTACTGTTACATGTACGAGCAATACATTTAGAAATGGCTCACAGCAAAGCAACAAATGCACAAGTAGGAAATATCATCGAACAACAATATCAAAAAGGCAAATCAATGGGAAAAATGGCCAAAGAATTAAATATTGCTAAATCTACGATTGGCGACACAATTAAACACTTTGGAGAAACCGGTACGATTAATGTTTCCGTTAAAAATTCTAGTCGGCGTCGTGTAATATCCGATCGAGACCAAAGGTTTATTATGAAAATTTGCAAAAGCGAGAGACGAAGTACATTAAGACAAATTACTGCTCGATGGAATGCCGAAATGGATACATAAATCTGGATTAAATTTTTATTAGGTATGACTGCACATTTTAGTTTTAATTAAGATGACTAAAACATTCCATTTGTATATAATAAATTAGGGTAAAGAAAAACCACTACTGATCGAAAAACAAAAGAGAAATAGACTAATGTAGCCAAAGCGAGACGTTCTTGGACCCATGAAGACTGGTCCAGATAAATATTTAGTGACGAATCAAAATTTGATGTCTGCATTGGGGATCATAGAAGACGAGTAAATCAGAAGGCACTGTGAATGTTGCAAAGTATAAAAAAATAGTGGAAAATAGCCTTTTACCAAGTATTGATACATTAATTACCCCATTAGGAAACTTCATTTTCCAGCAGCATGGGGCAGCCTGTCATACTGCCAAAACAAGTCAAAATTGGTTTGAAAATAATATCAACGAAATATTACCATGGCCATCTAACAGCCCCGATTTAAATATTATCAAAAATGTTTGGCACAAGATGAAGCAATACTTAAGAAATCATCCACAACAAACTATTCCTGAACTAACAGAAAAAGTTAAGAATATATGGAGTTCATTTACAGTAGACCAATGCAGATCGTTAGTCATGACGATGCCAGAAAGCATTAATGCCGTAATAAAAGCAAAAGGTGACGTTACAACTTATTAAATTATTAAATAACCAAGTCCATCTGAGCAATTAGTTGTCAGCACATCTTGAACTTGAATTTAGTGTTTTTGTAATTGTAATTTCTATAAAAATGAAATTTTAATAAATAAGTTGTTATAGATAAGACTAAAGAATGCAACGATGGGTATAAATAATAAGTCTACTTTTTATAAAAAAATGTGCCTTTCCGAACTATCAGTTGTTAGGGCTCGTAAACTGTTAGGGCTCGTAAACTATTTCCCATATTGTCACGTATAATAATTTCAGTTGTATACTACTAATTGTATTGTAGCTTTACAACCGTTACGTATAAAATATAGCCGATGAATAAATTCCATTTTCTTAATAAAGCAATTTAGAATTTATCTATTTAATCAAGTCTTCAATTACCTTATGTGGGCCTTTTAACCTTTTTATACGGCAAGAGGTATGCACACAATAATAAAAATTGTCAAAGTGTTTACAATTGTTCACTAAAACATTACACAATGACTGAACTAGTTAAAATACATACAAGTATAAATTTATATTTAATATATAAAAACAAGCGATAGTAAATTAGAAGATATAATTTTATATACACAATTGCACTTCATCATCACAAGAAAAATAATGAGCATGTTAAAAACATTATTTTAGGTCTGCTCCAACAGCTTCGGTCACATTCTTATAACCATCAACACGCAAAAGTTCTGTTAATTCTCTTTTCACTTTGGTAACAATAGGGGGTCCTTCATAGACCATACCCGTGTATAGCTGTACCACACTAGCACCAGCCTTGATTTTATCATATGCATCTTGTCCACAGAAGACACCACCTACACCTACAAAAATTGGTCACAGTTAGATTGGTAAGTTTAAAAGAAAAGCAGAATTAATTAATAAATTAAAGGTTTTTATAAATGCGCACTAAAATTTATGTTTATCAATCACTGGCGGTATTATAGGAGTAGAAGAAAGAATAATGGTGAGTCATCGGGGAGTTTGCCTGATTTTTGTTTGACTTGCATCAAATTTAATGGTAGCTGGCATGAACAGACTGAGTACTTGTAAATATGAGCAAGCAAAAATATGATGAAGCAGTGAGTATTCAATCCCATATTACTTACGAATGCATTTAATTGCAAATATTCGCCATAAGCTTGCAACAACTTTCTATGAATAACCATTTGTAGTACTTACGGCTTTCTTAATAGCCATGATCACATAACCACCAATTTAGATAAGTAAAAATTACTAATTAACTTTACCAATTATTTGAAATCTATTTGAAAAGTATGATCAAAAATTATTATCGTCTAGTATGGCCATGGAATAGTGCCTCATTTATGAATGCAACTACGTTTATACTTAAGTATACCTGACATTTGATTAGTTAAGTGCCTTATAGTTGCATTCATAAATTAGGAACTATTCCAGTCAAATAAAATATAAAATAATTCTTGAATATACTATACAGGGAGTTTATTATAACGTGCAATATGTAAATGCGTTTACTTTAAAATGCAATATGGAAACGTTACTGAGTATGTAAAAACATAATATATTCTGCGGAGGAAGGAATTCTGTTGATCAAATGGTATAAACTTCACTTTACAGCAAGTATATGGGTTATTACATGCCCCGATGTTCTTTTCAATAAAATTACCGTTCATATATTGCATTTTAAAATAAACGCATTTACACATGCGTGGCGTACCCTTAGAAACCAATAGTAACAATCAAGTCCTCATGGAAACGGGAATACTACATTGCGCATTATAATAAATTCACTGTATATTAAATGAATAAATAAGAGTGATCAAAAAAATTTCTCAAGTGACCCATGATTTTTATAAAACAAAAATGTCATCGCAGTTCATTCAGAAAATATTAAACGTCAAATAACCATTCCAAATTTCGTCAAGCATGTAATTTGAGATTATAATGATACAAGTGAGGATATACATTTAAATCCAAGGCTGCGAGGATACATTTTTTTGATAGCTCTATATTAATTAATATTTAATATTACCGATAATTGTCATGCCATTTGTAAGTTTATACATATCAGCAATCATTTTTGTAGACACATCTCTTAACGGTTGGCCACTTAAACCACCAGTTTCCACTTTTCCTTCATTTTTCAGAGACGAAGGTCTTTCGACAGTAGTGTTGCTAATAATTAATCCGTCGATTTTACAAGACTTTAGTTTCAGTACTTCAGCAATGTCTTTTCTTTCCTCATAGGATAAATCTGGGGCCAATTTTAATAACAGATGAGGTTTATGATATGCTGGTAAGTTGTTTCTTGCATTCACTATCGCTTTTAGAAGTTCAGTAAGTGCTACTTTGGTTTGCATGTTTCGAAGTCCTGGAGTGTTTGGACTGCAAATATTAATTTTAGTTTTACACACATACAGTTTTATTAAAATGATACACATACTATGAATTACATTATACACTTGAAGTACCTACCTACTGATATTTATTACGAGATAATCTGAAACTGGTCCAAACTTAATTATTCCTGCTACATAGTCGTTAATTGGATCGTTCGATGTTTTATTTTTGCCTAAATTTACACCTACAGTGTAATTTAAATTATGTTTTATTCTTAAATCTTCTAATTGCTGTAATACCTTATCATGCCCAACACTATTGAAACCATACCTAGATTTAAAAATAACATGAATTATTGCTTATAAAAGGTATTGATACAATTTCTAAGAAATATTCCAAAAATATTTCCCGTCAAGTGTTTTTTATATGCAATAAATAACAAACATAACAGCAAAAATGTACATGGATGATATTAGCTTTGACCGGAGTACACTGCAAGTCGCCCCAACCTAAACCAATTTTCAAAATTTAATTTAACAGTGGGGTTAAGTTTTCCACAATTGGAGAGTTCTTTAATACACACAACTTTTGCAGAAATTTTTAAAAATATTTCTTATCATTCACTAAGTAAATGTATAAGCAAATTACATTTGTTTGTTATTGCTATGCGTAAAAACAATTGAATGATTATATTATAATATTAAATATAAACTAGCAACAAGTGAGACAAATGTCTCATTTAATAAAACAAAAGACCGTTTTTCAAATAGAACGCGTATTAAATAAAAACAATATTTTTTTATATATTTTATTTTCTCGAAAACCGGAAGTGTCACGTAACTGAAATTCGGTTCCGGACCTGACATGACCATTCCAAACATATAACTTTAATAACTTTTTTCTCTATCTCTTACGGTTTGGCTGCTGAAACAGCGTCCCGGACGGACTAGCGTCCCGGACAAGTCTATTATATATATGAGAACCATGGTGTAACAAATACAAGGTGTAACGTCCCGCAGAATGTGGGCGGACCTCAAATTCAACCAATAAGACATGGGCCCACAAATGGCACGATAGGTAGTAGTAAAGTGTATTGTTGAAGACGCTGTCGATGTCAAATTCGAGCTTAAGTTTTGTGTCAGTTGGTGTCAGACTGGCGAAAAACCTAACCTGCTAACCTTGAATTTGACATCGACTGACAGTGCCGGGCCGGCAACCATATATGATCACGGCCATGGTTACACCATAATCGAGTCCATGATGGATTTCCTTGTGTAGGCCCATGGAGGATTGGTAGACATCCCCCTCTACTTTCTGAACGACTGCGCATCTCCGGGAACGTTTCACCTTGTATTCTTTACACCATGAATAGAACTAAAGATCTTGGAAACGTACTCCATTTTGGTCCACGCAATTTTATATTCTTGAATAATTGAACTACAGATTGTCTAATACCGCTTCTTTCAAAGTTTGACGGTCATATTATTGATATATATGCATTTGTTAATTAATCGCAACAAATTATTTGCACTGTATTTACATCTTTACTTTTGCATAGTTACTTTTTCCAGTATAAGTTAGTGCTGCTAGGTATGAACATTAATGAAAGGTGTGCGAATAGGTTTTTACAGTAATCGTATTTCAAATGTACAAAACATCAGAATGTAAGATACAAGCGCAAACAAATTTTCTCTAATAATTAATTTCAGCTTTTGACGAACATTGTTCCAAAACATTCAGACCTTGCATAGAATAAATATTACTATTAGAGAAAATAACAATATTTACTAAGAGTTGAATGTACAAAGGTACATGTGAAGTAAATCTCTTACACATGTCCTACAACTCCTACACGGTTGTTATCGACACTTGCAAAAACAAATACAATAAACGAATTTTGAAAACATTTCTATTGAAAAATACCGTTTGCTTTATACCTATTTATAACAGCTTGATCTTCTGACAGTCTAAACACCCTAGGCTTATCATTTCCTAATTGTGGTAAGGGAGTAACAGATCCGACTTCTACAAACCCAAAACCTATATCACGCAAGCCAATAATAGCATCTGCATGCTTATCAAAACCCGCTGCTAAGCCAATTGGATTCGATAACGTCTTTCCAAAAAATTGTACTTTCTAAAAATAATAACTTATTATATTTACTTAATAAAAGTTGACTTAAACTAAAAATACAGTAAATTCTACGTACCAAGATATCTGGATCTTCGTATTTACTTTTAGGAATAAGTCTGTATTTACTAGCAAATATTGCAAGTTCATGTGCCTTTTCTGGATCCAGTTGATGAACTACTGGCATTAAAAATTCTTTGTAAAATTTTTCACTACTTTTATAAACGTTCATAACAGCAAATCCACCCATGCCACTTAACGTAACCAAAACCATAGATTTTATTTTCCGCTTTAAATGTTAAAGTTGTATATTAGAACAAAGTTATACTATATAAAATTTATTTCTGTTGTGAATATATTATACCTGCAAAGACAACCGGTTCATTTTTGAAAATGTACAGGTTAGACTCGCTAATTAAAAACCCAACCTCAAAAACAAGAATCAAAACAGAAAACAGCGCGCCAGTACAGTGTTGTCAATTTAGTATGGATTTATATACAGGATATGAAGAAACTTAGACCCAAATGTTAGGAGCATATACACAGGGTGATTCAAATTTAAGTTCAATAATGCGAATATATTGTATTGCAACGTGCCAATACGTATACGTATACCAATTGGGCATTTTGAAGAAATTGGTTTCCGAGTGACTTTTTCTGGGCAAAGACTATTAAAGCACACTGTAGTGCCTGCACTTTATTTAGTATATTTTTAATTACTACATCCACCCATATATATAATAGACTTGTCTGTCTGGGACGTTGGTCCGTCTGGGACGCTGTTTCAGCAGCCAAACCGTAAGAGATAGAGAAAAAGTTATTAAGTTATATGTTTGGAATGGTCATATCAGATCAGGAACCGAATTTCAGTCACGTGACTGCCGGTTTTCGAGAAATCACGTGATTTCCGTGTCTGGGACGCTGTTTTGTCTGGGACGTTGTTTTAGCAGCCAAACCGTAAGAGATAGAGAAAAAAGTTATGAAAGTTATATGTTTGGAATGGTCATGTCAGGTCAGGAACCGAATTTCAGTCACGTGACACTTCCGGTTTTCGAGAAATCACGTGATTTCCGTCTGTCTGAGACGCTGTTTTGTCCGGGACGCTGTTTCAGCAGCCAAACCGTAAGAGATAGAAAAAAAAGTTATTAAAGTTATATGTTTGGAATGGTCATGTCAGGTCAGGAACAGAATTTCAGTTACGTGACACTTCCGGTTTTTGAGAAATCACGTGATTTTCGTCTGTCTGGGACGCTGTTTTGTCTGGGACGCTGTTTCAGCAGCCAAACCGTAAGAGATAGAGAAAAAAGTTATTAAAGTTATATGTTTGGAATGGTCATGTCAGGTCAGGAACCAAATTTCAGTCACGTGACACTTCCGGTTTTCGAGAAATCACGTGATTTCCGTCCGTCCGGGACGCTGGTCTGTCCCGGAAGCTGTTTCAGCAGCCAAACCGTAAGAGATAGAGAAATAAGTTATGAAAGTTATATGTTTGGAATGGTCATGTCAGGTCAGGAACCGAATTTCAGTCACGTGACACTTCCGGTTTTCGAGAAATCACAAAAAAGACCGTTTTTCAAATAGAACGCGTATTAAATAAAAACTGTTTCAGCAGCCAAACGGAGCTGCGACCCTCTACGCCTTAAAACCTCGATCGGTTAGGCAACCACTTTGACACCTTCCAGGTCTGGGTACAGTTTTTATTTAATACGCGTTCTATTTGAAAAACGGTCTTTTTTGTTTTTTTAAATGAGACATTTGTCTCACTGGTCTGCTAGTTTATAAATAATGGTTTTCCAATAGAGTGACCACCTTTCCGACTGACAAAATTGAGACATGATTAAAGCATAATAAAATAATTCATTATTATTAAGGACAGGACCACAAGTAAAGTGTAAAGTAAAATTATTTCATAGCTATATCTACTAGATGAAAATAATTTTTGATCATACTATAGTAATACAAATAAAATATTCTTTATCTAATAGACATGTCTGTCCGGGACGCTGTTTTGTCTGTCTGGGACGCAGTTTTGTCTGTCTGGGACGCCGTTTTGTCTGTCTGGGACGCTGTTTCAGCAGCCAAACCGTAATAATTCAAGGGCGAATTTTAAGTGCCTATCCAAGGCTGAATTGATATTTTTATTTTAAGTTTCAAAATTTAACTAACATATTTTTTAAAGTATTTTCAAAATGAGCTAATAAAAAATGTTTAACTTGTGCCAGTTGGGTCTTTTTTTTTATTATATTAGTCAAATCAGCACACTAGGTGCTGTACATAACTGTTTTCACATAGAATTTAACATAACAATTTACATTCACAAGTTTGAGGTCACCCTAAAGGGCCCCCTGTCACTAATTTATTTAGTTAATAGAATGCTATTCGTTTGGAAAGAATACGTCTTGGGTTAGCTTCCTTTTCAATCGGGTGTGTATATTTCTTGTCCCAATGAGTAGAGGCTGGCTGCTGGGCAGATTTGGATTTTTCCGAAAAAATGTGTGGTGGTTGAGCTGATAAAGTTTTAGATATAAGGCATGCCGAGTTCATCATGTATGTGTTTATTTCTGACAAACCATGGAGCGTTAATGGTAATTTTGAGGACTTTATTCTGAAAGTTCTGCAGTTTCTTCAGTTAGTTTTTGAAGTCGAGCCCAAATTTGACTGCTGTAAGTGAGGGTTGGTCTTAGATATAGTTTGACAAGTTTTGCATGCGCCTCATTTAGCTTCTTGTTGATATGAAGATTCCAACTAAACCTTTTGTCCAGGCGAATTCCTAGATATTTGACCGATGAATCAGTTGGATCATGTGCTGTCCTTTAAAATTATCCAATGGAATTTTGCTGTAAAATAATTAGAGAAGATAATATTTGAATGCCTCATATGGGATTTCGTATGTTGCGTCCACCAATGCAGCAACCTGTGTACCTAGTAATAAAACCCTCGGAATTAAGGCTTTATTCGACTAAAAACTACAGTAGGTACATAAATTGTGTTAAGTTGACAACAAACAAGTGACAAAAGCAAGAGCAATTTAAATTCTATCATAGCACATTCACCCCTCCCCATTTAGTAACGCAGGTAATCTTCTAAATATTTTGCTTGATCTATCCAAACTTTCTGTATGATCATTACGATCGCAATTTTCATTGTCTTCAGAAACAAAGTTGGAAATATTTGTTTTATTCTGCAAAGTTCTGCAGCTTTCAATTTAATACTTCACTTACCTACATGAAGAGTAGTAATTTCTTTTAGTAGAGTAACATCGCCTCGTGGAGTCAAATGCTTTAATGAAACTGTAGATTCCCGTCCATCTTGACGGTGAATCAAGGCGTATTGTGGATTTAATAATAATAATAATAGTAAATGACTTTATTTTCTCATATAGTAGTAACTACAAGAAAAAAGGCGAAGTTCAACATATGTTGCTCTTCCACTTAACCTAACAAAATATAAAGACTAAAATAATAATAATAATAGCGTTCTATGCGCAAATGTATACAATCTGTACAGTGCATACCAATGCATATCCGAAGCACCCAAATATTAGCCGAATTGTAAATGTAGTATAGAGACCTAGTGTATAAATTCCATGCTATGACTGCGTAGTAAATAATATTTTTTTGTAGCGTTTTTTAAATATATCGGTATTTAATGTCTTGTATGTAGATGGTACTGAATTGTAAATGTTGCCGATTTGGTATCTAAAAGAAGATTTAAGGTTTTCAGTATTGTGCATGGGAGTTGTTAACAGACCCCTGGAGCGAACATTTACATTGTGAACATCCGATCTATACGTTATCCTTCTACACAAATATTTAGGACATTTTTCCATAATAATTTTGTGAAATGTGACCGCAGAGTGAAGAGTAAATCTATTTTGAATATTCAACCAACCAGCATCCCTCAGTTTATGAGATATTGGCATGTATTTACGAATACCATAAATGAACCGTAGACAAGAATTTTGAACACGTTGTAACCTTTTTTTATCCATAACCTTTAAGCACGGGCCATAAACTACATTGCAAAAATTTAAATGCGATAGCACAAGTGCTTCACACAGGATAATTTTAGCTTCAACGGTTAGTTCATTTCTATGTGGAAATAGCATTTTTAAATTTAAAAATCCAGCTTTGATAAATTTTGACACTTGTTGTGAAAAACGTAGCTCAGCATCAATTGTCAAACCCAAGTTGTTAACTGCAGTGACTAGGTCAACTGATTCGTTATTAATTAAAATGGAGATGTCTGGTGATACAGCTTGTCTTGAGTTTTTAGCTCCAAATACAATGGCTTGCGTTTTCGAAGCATTGATGATTAAACAATGCTTAGAAGACTCTTGTACTAAACTACAAATGTCCTCATTTAATTGTCTACATGCCAATCCTACATCTTCCGGTTTAAAAGACAAATAAATCTGGGTATCATCAGCATACTGATGACAGCTACAGTACTTTAAAACTCTATTTAATTTTAACGTGTATATTGTGTATAACAAGGGTCCCAATATGGATCCCTGAGGTACACCCGATTTTACATCCATAGACGTGGAAATTTGATCATATAATTTAACAGATTGTGTTCTATTATTAAGATAACTTTCAAAAAACTTTAGAGGCGTTGACTCAAATCCAATGTATTTTAAAATAGATAACAGTATTTTATGACTTAACGTGTCGAACGCTTTACTGTAGTCCAAGAGTACAAGAAGGGTTAATTTATGTTGATCAGTGTTAACAATTATGTCATCAGTAATATTCAATAATGCAGTACAGCAGCTGTGACCTGGTCGGAACCCAGACTGTGTGACAGGTAATATGCTAAATTCATTAATATAGTTTCGTACTTGCTCACCTATCACTTTCTCCAGAACCTTCGAAAGCACAGGCAGAATACTAATAGGTCGAAGGTGTTTAAAATCCTCAGGCATTTTATTTTTAGGCACAGGCGTGACTAAAGCATTTTACCATACTTCAGGAAAAACACCCTCCTGTAGACAACAATTTATGATATGACAAATATAACGCAATAGATAAGGCAAGCATAACTTAAGTATGTATATGTTTAAACCGTCAGATCCAGCAGCGTTAGTTTTAATTGTGTTCATAACATTTAAAATTTTAGCTTCATCAACATCTTTAAAATTGAGACGACCTTCACAAAGTGTGTTATTATTATAAAATTCTAAAATGTCGATATTATTAACATTGGATTTTGGAATAGAATTAAGAAAATATTCATCAATTTTATCAGGATCTCTAAGAGTCAACGGGATATCAGGTTTGAGTTTTGAATATACTTTGCAAGTGCTTAATTTTTTCCAAAAATGTTTGATGTCCCCCTTCTGTACTTCATACTGAAGATATGCCCTTTTTTCATTTTTAACAGCTAAATTTGTGTAATTACGCAATTGATTGTAATAATCCCATTGAGCTATTGTCCTCCATTTTTTATATTTTTTAAATGCTTTATCCCTTAATGAGATAAGCAATTTTATATTATCAGTCATCCAAGGGGATGGGCGTTTTGAAAAAACGGATGTAACTAAAGGAGCATGTTTATCGATAAGTGCATTAATACTATTCCTAACATAGGTTACCTTATCATTTATATCGTTCATATAAAAAATTGAATGCATGGGGATAGACTCCAACTCCATAGTAAAACCCCCGGCATCGAAGTTCCTGAAGCAGCGATACGTCCTCGAACGAGCAGTCGGTGTTATACTCTCCACACTTAACTGACTGTACCACAGCATGATCAGAAAAATTTAAATCAGCTGTCCCAGACTCCACAACCAACCTAGGATCAGACAATATAATTAAATCCAATAGAGATGTGAGCCGCGTTGGTTCCTTTATAAGTTGCGTTAAATTATAACCCTCAAGCAAAGCTTCAAACTGAGCGACTTTAGAATCATTAATATCGAATAAATTTAGATTAAAATCACCACCACAAACTATCTCACAAAATTCAGGGACTACAAAAGATAGCGTACTATCAAACGTATTTATAAATGCATCATAGTCACTACCAGGCGGCCTATAAACAACTCCAATTGCATATTGTTTTCTGTCGATATTAACCTTGACCCATAATTGCTCAATCTTATTGGAAGTATTAATAACAACTGCATTAAAATTTTCTGCTACATATAAAGCTACTCCACCACCCCTTGTTGTCCTATCTTTACGAAACAATTTATAATTAGGTATGTTTAAATTTTCATCAGGAATATTGGAATTTAACCAGGTCTCACTAATAGCATTGATTAACTAACAAACAATTAATTAAATTAGATTTAAATAACACTACCTAATATAACCAGTGATCAAAGAAAACAACAACAATTTTCAAGATATGATGTTTGCAATATAAGCAACTAAAACAGAACACATCAAGCTGTGTTTATAAAACAAAATACCATACTCATAATGGGGTTCTGCGAAGGGAAAATAAATAGCATATCGGACAAAGCACAAAAACTATATTTACGTAATAATAATTCGTACGAATTTTTAAAATATCGGTTGTAATTTCTTAATACCATCAATTTCCTTGATAAACACTTCTCCATCTCTGGACCATACTGAGTTTTTCCGATATTTCGTTTTTGCGTCCTTATATAATTTATACCTGTGCCTGGTCATATCTTCCTGAACATAAATGCGAGTACCCTTCAGCTTGGTTCTAGAAGATAACACTAAATGTCGAGTTTTATATGAAATAAATTTTATTATCACAACACGTGGTTTTGTTGCTCCTTCCGATGTTTTGCTTAAAGTTGCACCCAATCTGTGACATCTATCAATCATATCTTCATTTACTGTAAGACCCATGTGCGTGTTAATTAGGACCAACATTTTTTCCACGAGATTTTCATGCTCAGATTCTTCTACGCCAAACACCCGCAAACATGACCTCCGCGAATATTGCTCCATCCTATCTACACTTGCTTCCATACGTTTTATTTTATTGGATAACTTATCATTTTCTTCTTTTACCGCCTTGATCTGTTTTTCCATATCTGCTATGCTATCCGCAATTGCCGTTAACACTGAATTAGTAACTATTGCTGTTAGCCGGTCTTTAAACAGTTTATCATCTAGCATCTCCGTAATTTTTTTACTCACAACGGCTTGTAGTTCATCTGCGTCTAGTCGAGTTAAAGGCATGTTGCACAAATATTAATAACGCACTTTTGTGAAAGAGAATTTGCCGTAAACAGAGTCTCAACGGAGCGGCCCAAACAAGTGTCAGTGCGCGACGAACGACATGAACAGAATGCTTTGCTTCAATTAATTCAGCTTCCTCTACAAAAGGATCATATTTATTTCTTACATGGTTTTTTAGTAAAACTGGGCCTGGTGACAAAAGAAATGAAGGAATTGAATTTCCAAAAGTTGATTTTCGTTGGTGTTGAAACATCCTTTCATGAGCCGTACAGTTAGTTAGAGTAGAGAGAAGAGAACGGACTGAATGAAGGGCTTCTCCTAGTACTTCTTCTTATTGAGTTGTTTTTAACCGTCTAAAGAAATCGTTTGCGAAATTATTCCATTATACCTTTCAACTTGACCGTTCCCCTCAGGATTATATGGGGTAGTAGGACTTGTAGCAATACCTCTATCATGTAAATATGATTTTAACTCCTTGGACATAACTGATGGTCCTTCATCAGAATGAATATAGCGGGACATTCAAAATATGGAAAAAAGTTGGTTGAGAGACTTGATCATTGTAGTAGAAGTCATATCAGAACAAGCAATTGGAAAAGGAAAGCGTGAATATTCGTCAACGATTGTTAATACTTAGGTATTTATTTCGTGTTACCGATGGTAATGGTTCTTTAAAGTCTACGTTCAATCGCTCGAATGGAGTAGTAGCTTTAATGAGATTGCCAATAGTGTTTTTGAAGAATTTTGGCTTAATTTCAGCACAGTAAGCAGTGAGTTTTCTTATTTCAAGTACTGAATATGGAAGGTTTCTAGATCTGACCCAATGCGTCATTCTTGTTACTCCTGGATGGCACAATGCTTTAAGATCATAAAAGGTGTTTCCGCTGCTGGAACCGCAAACTCTTGAAAAAGTGTCCACAACTGTGTTTTCTGTTCCAGTATACGATATCATAGGTGTAACACAATTCTAAGCGCCATCAAAGAATTTTAATTTTTCTATTGTTTTATATTAAACATAAAGGAGACAGATTTTTGATCAGTTATAAGTTGGAAATGTCTACCCATCAAACAATGACACCATCTTCATAAAGCTTTAATGATTGCGAAAGCCTCTTTGTCCACTGCCGAATGTTTCTGCTCAATTTTAGATAGCGTCCGTGAGAAGAATGTTACTGGTTGTTCGGGCTGACTCAGTGTAGCAGCAATGGCGTGCTCTGAGGCGTCTGTTTCGACTGTAAAGGGTATGTTTGGGTCGATGGCCATTACTACGGATTGGGAAATATCCTGTATTATTTTTTTAAAATCTAAACCGTTAAAGACGTTAATGGGAAGGTTTTAGTTTGAACGAGTTTATGAATTTTTTCAGATAATCTAGGTACCCACCTGGAGTAATGCGCAAACATACCAACATACCAAGCACCCTTTGCAATGCTCTGGAATCTTTAAGTACAGGAAGGTTTATTAGCGCTTTTAACCTAACATGTCTGGATCTGACTTCAACGTTTTATTCTCTATTAAATATCCCAGTAGTTTAATCGATTTCTTATGAAAACTGTGTTTTTCTGTGTTGATAGTTAAATTGTATTTGTTAACGGCTTCCATAAATCTTTCACAAAAGTAATGGTTAGTGATTGCGATCTAGTAAACAGTAACGATAAATCAATTAATGATATTAGTAACATAAAAATGTGCTCTTTTATACTTACGAAAATGCCGCAACAACGAATTGTTCAATGCTGAAATGTTCGTTATGTTGCTGCCTTTTCGTCAGCACAAAAGAGAAAAAAATTATATCACCGTCGTTATTAATTAATTTAACATTGTTGTGTACTAGCGCTAGCAGAAGAACCAATTAGCCAGGCTAGCGCAGAAATAAAACCCATTTGGATGCCACTGTTGTGCAGAGAATTGCAAAAATAGTCTACTGTGCATATAGCGATAACATATATATACGTTTATAACTAAAATATATGGCCGCGCTGGTGGCCTAGTGGCAAGAGTGACAGACTCGTAATCACAGCGATCAGTGGTACCAGGTTCAAACCCCGGGGTAGGACGAGTGTATGTGAAAAAGAAGTACAAAAATCAGTCCTCTTCAGGACTAACCAGGAGTTCATTCACCTGAGAACGGAAGTAGACCAAAAACTCCCGAAACGTCGTGTGGTAAACACCCGAGACAGTGGATAAAGTCCGATACAATATCTCAATGGCTTACATAGTAAAGTCAATACTATATCAATAAATATGCGGGCGTCTTATAAATTAAAAGTTTATATAGAAAAATAAAAAATAAATATTTTACTCTATTATTTTTGGTTCTGATATAATTTCTAAATATGAGGTTACATGTGTACCATAAGGGATAGTACAGACAAATCGGATACAAGCATTTTGGATGCATTGTAGTTTTTGTTTGTTATAATTAGGCAAAAATTATAATATACTATGCTACAATAGTTGATGTGCGGATAAATGAGTGTTTTAACAAGTTTGAATTTTATATCTTCATTAAGTTGATGTTTTAGGTGATACAACAATTTTAACTTAAAAAACGTAGTTGCATATACATTGCTAACATGTTCATTAAAACATAACTTATTATCTATATATAAGCCGTTCACGATCTTTTTGGGTCAGGTGAGGCTATGACCATCTAGTAATTTTGTTGGCAGAACCTCTGCTGCAACTAAACTCCCTCATGGAAATTGACACTTTTTGTGTTAGGTTAGGTTGTTTTCAGTTTAAGGTTATATTTTCTGAATAGTTACATTGTTGCCGGATATTCTCTAGTCTCCACATCGACTCGCGTTGTTTTAAATTTGGTCTGTCCTTTTTAAATTGTAAGTAGCATCGTTTAATGGAAATTTTTTGTTGTAACAAAATTATTTTGGACATTTTGACTTTTCCTTTGACGGAAATTAAAATTATTTTTACACATTTGATAAATCATTTATTTTCTTACGAATATTAAAATAATAAATCTGGCAATGTTGTAGCAAGAAAATGTCGAACAGACACTGACAGAAAAAAAAAGTTGCATCCGCTACATCATCGAATCAGTTTGTCCAACATGAAAAGAAAAAATTACAGCCAACTCTGTCCCAAAAAGGTCGTGAACAGCTTATACAAGCCAAGACTTTTTGCCGAGGAAACCCATTCAATCGGGCTTCTGTCGACTAACAGCACTTGAGTACAAATAACTTGTTTTTGTCGCTCAGGGCCGATGCATATGGCTACAGTTTTATTAGGATTAACTTTTGGTTCATTGCAACTACACCAGTGGTACACATTTTCTAGATCGATATTTATTAAATTAACTGTATCTGTAGTATTGCTATTTTTGCAAATTTTATATATAATTCATTCAGGAAACTCCCGTGACGTAAAAGTCACTATCAGTTGGTTAATATGAGAATCGCTAGTAGGGTTTTAGTAATTTTTGCATTTTATATTGATGCCATTTTTAATTTAAATATCAAGTTTATGTTTTCTATTTTCACTTTAA
This sequence comes from Agriotes lineatus, assembly GCA_940337035.1. Taxonomy (NCBI): domain Eukaryota; kingdom Metazoa; phylum Arthropoda; class Insecta; order Coleoptera; family Elateridae; genus Agriotes; species Agriotes lineatus. Next base: position 143,311,542 of record OW679194.1, read on the forward strand.
CATTTGAATTATTGAAGTTACATTTTGATTAATTTGGTTGCATATACAGTGTCCTCCAAAAAGTCGGCATAATATGGGAAAAATGTTATTTTTGATTTTTCAAAAAAACGTTTTGCGTCAATGATTTGTGATTTTTACTTACTTAGAAAATGGAGTTTTTTGAAATTGGCAAAATCCAAAAAGTGCTATTTTTCGGAAATTAAGTAAGATTTCAATGAGATTTGTTTAGAGTGAGTTATCGTTAGATAACTAAACAATCTTAAGGCCAGAAAACACCTATTTTTTTTAACTTTAGCTAAGAATTAATTTTTCCTTTTTTACATAATTTTCAAAATTTCACATACCAAGACTTAATATTAAAATTCAATTTTTTTATGTGAAGACTTTAAAGATTTATAATTGGAAAAAATAATATAAAATGTTAATTACTTCTTTAAATTTTTTATTATTTACCGAAAAGTAGTATGTTTGCATAATTTTTACGTTTTTATTCAAGGCGTTTTTTAGGAGAAATATTTTTAAATTCTAATTAATATTTATTTACATGGCTTCTAGAAACTGCAATCTAGCTCTTTTAATGAATTACTGTTACAAAAATCCTGTAAATGTTCTTTTACAGTTGTCTAAATGAGGAGATTTTTCTTTATCCAATTTACATGTTCTAAAAAATCTCCTCATTTAGACAACTGTAAAAGAACATTTACACGATTGTTGTAACAGTAATTCCTTAAAAGAGCTAGATTACAGTTTCTAGAAGCCATTTAAATAGATATTAATTAGAATTGAAAAATATTTCTCCTAAAAAGCTCCTTTCATAAAAAACGTAAAAATTATGCAAACATACTACGTTTCGGTAAATTAAAAAAAATCTAAAGAAGTAATTAACATTTTATATTGTTTTTTCCAATTATAAATCTTTAAAGTCTTCACATAAAAAAAAATTGAATTTTAATATTAATTCTTGGTATGTGAAATTTGAAAAATATTTAAAAAATTAAAAAATTTCGTTTTAGCTAAACTTTAAAAAATGGTGTTTTTAGCCTTGAGATTGTTCAGCCAGCTAAAAATAACACTAAAAAAATATCATTGAAATCTTACTTAATTTTCGAAAAATAGCACTTTTTGGATTTTGCCATTTTCGAAAAACTCCATTTTCTAAATAAGTAAAAATCACTCGGTATATATGATAGAGGCTAAATAGGTTCTTAAACAAGCACAAATTATTGACGCAAAAAGTTTTTTTGAAAAAAACTGTTGTTAATTCCTCTACTTTAAATGTTTTCAAGAGTCTGTATGATCGTTTTATATAATTATTGTTTAACAAATTAATAACATATTAATTTAAGTTGTCATGTGACATGTGTGTCATTTATATGCAGTTGTTTGTATCTGCTTGTTTTCTTGATAGAAGTTTTATCGGCTTCGCCGCCTACTTTTTGTATTCTTAAATAAATAAATAAATACAAGATTACTTACAGAAGTTATTAATACTCGTATATTATTAATATGACTTTTCAACAAGTCATGTACAATGATTCCATTTCTATCTCCAACGCGTTCGCTGAATATTTTTCAACTTTTTACAGGCCTTCAAATGGTCTAGTGGATGTAACCCTGGATGATCAGACTCCATACAATATTAACTCGATTGTTCTTTCACTATCGGACATATTTGAGGGGATAAATGGACTTGATGTTGGCAGGAGCGCAGGGCCGGATGGTATTCCTCCTATTCTACTCAAAAACTCAAATTTTATCTTTGCTCAGATATTGAAAATTTTATTCGATAAATCGCTGTCTGAAGGTTTGTTTCCTACTGAATGGAAGGCATCATACATTACCCCTATCCATAAGTCCGTGGATAGAAATGATATTAGGTACCAATTATAGACCTATTTCGATATTGAGCGTAATTCCGAAGTTATTTGAATCCTTGTTAATAGATAAATTAAAAGGAGTTATTTGTCCTCATCTTATGGATAGGCAATTCGGATTTATGAATAAAAGAAGTATAGATGCGAACTTGGTGTACTACACTCAATATATACTTGACTCTTTAGAAACTAAACATCAAGTAGACAGCATCTACACTGATTTTAGCAAAGCATTCGATTCGGTGCAGCGACGAGACTGGGATTGCAGGACCCATTTTGCGATCACAACTATCAAGAAATATCTATAACGGTACAAATTCCCTCACTTGAGTCTCTGAGGAAATATTTTGATCTGCTTTTTCTTTACAAATTAGTAAATGGACAACTGGACTGCCCTCTTCTTTTGAGTCAATTGATGTTCAAAGTGCCTTCACGGCCCTCGAGATCAGTCACCACCTTTGCCTTGTCAACTTATACGTCGTGCTACACTTTAAACAATCCTCTAACTCGTATATGCGCCATGTGTAATGATCTCTCATGTGATATTTTAGATCCTAGTTTGAGTCACTTTTGTAATGCAGCGAGGAGTACTATTTTTGTTTTTGAGTGAACGAGCCATGTCGTCACTATCGTCGGAATTAATGTTATGTCATTTTTCATTTTTTTTTCTCTAAAAGGACTTTGAGTCCGTCCATACTTGTAATAAATAAAATAAAAATAATAAATATAGAAGCTGCGTGGTGCAGATGGGTAAGCACCAGGCTTGCATTAAGCAAGTCCTCGGTTCGAATCCCGCTGGGGTCGGAATTTTTCCTTATCCTTGGCGATTAGAATCGGGCTCAGTGAGACCATTCACAGTTGGGCACCAAATTAACTATGCTCTACTCAGAACCACAGACCTAAGAGATAGAGTAACAAGGTCAACACATCACCAAGACACAGAACTCACACAATGGTCGCTGCGCAAGCACCAAAGGCGCTCTCCAACTCTGTATCCCGAATCCGGGGCAAGTTGAGCATTGTGCCGCCAGATGCCAGCGCATAAAGCACCAGCCTCTACACCGCAAGGTAAATGAGGTTACAGATTATACATACATATTATTAATAAATTGTGTTGTTACTTTCTTTCACTAAAACTACGATTCATATTTAAGTTTAGCAAAATAATCAATAATTTGTCATAACATTACTTACAAGTTTGACGCTACTGACCGTTAAGTACAATCAGCTAAAATAGTAGGTAAGTAGTAGATACTTATCAAGTACACTCAACATTTTGCATTTGGCTCTGTAAATGTCACGAGTTTTTTAAATGGATTATAGCTGCATATAAATGTAGTTGACAAGTTTTTACAGCCGTAGGCAAGTCAAAGTAAAAGATAGAGAATAAGATACGCCCTAGAATGCTGCCCTGGGGAACGCCACTTTTAGTTAATCTCAACCGAGAGCATACTTCGTTACTTATTTTAACTCTTTGCATTCGCTGTTGCAAATAATCTTCAAACCATGCCCTGGCAAAATCATCAACCACTGTTTTTGATGAAAGCTCGATTGCATTTTAAGCAAGATTTGAAAGTTTTCTAAGTATTGGACTACCTGTTTTGCTATAATTTTATCAAATATTTTTTAAAACGCAGGTAATATCGATATTGGCCTTAACTCATTCAAGGAGACCGGATTTCTTACTTTTGGTACGGGGATCACTTCTGCGATTTTCCGGGTATTTGGAAACACACCGGTGTTAACAGACTGATTAAATATATCTTTTAGTGCATTAATGCAATGAGGTAATACAAAAGTAATAATTTTTATATTTATGCAATCTATACCGTATGCCTGACATTTAATGCTTTTTAAGCTTTCGTAAATATCTTCGTCAGTAATGGCTTTGACTGAAAATTGATTATCATTATTTAATTTGTTTTGATTAAAATGAGTTAACAAATTTGGATCGACGATCGAACTTCCAGCCACGTTTAAGAAGTAATTATTTATTTCATCGGGTTGTCTCAAATGACCTGGCAATCTATCTGCTTTAGTTTTAGCACAGATTCCCCAGTCCTTAAGTTTTTTCCACAGTACTTTATTATCTTTTTACTGCTTTTTTTACATAGTTCGTTAAATCTACATAATACTGTGTGCTCTTTAATAATATCAAAGAGCATATATGAACCCATTACTTGCAAAACTAGCCGAATGCTTTTATTGTAAATGTTGGGTATTGGACAAAAACTGTTTTCTATTGCATGTTTGATTGTTTTCGTTTAAATTGACTGTAGATTACAGAAAGAGTTGTGGAATATTGATTGGCAGTAGTCTTATACATCTACAGTCATGATATAAGCAGTAAATTTAAAATCAAATATGTATAGGCCAGTTTTGTAAATGAATTTTAGCAAAGAGTGAGTTTTGCAGCTAAATTGATTGTTTTCAGGGAAATAAACTACACACCCTATAGGCCTAGAATGTTTTATAAGAGAATTTATTACAAAGTAATAACTAAAGGATAGTTAAACATACAAGAAGTAAACATAACATAAGATAACTAAACTATAGATGCTGAAAACACAAATACATTTTTAAATTGCAAAATTATCATCTTGATTTTTGCAATGCTCTTGGTTTTGACTGGGTTCTTGACTTTGGCAGGGTTCTTGTGCGTTATCCTCTGTATCTTGCATACAGAGAAGGTTTTTATAAAACAAAAGATCCGGATGACGTTTCCATTCCTTTCCGTAATGCCTGATTAATAGTCTGATGATACTGCTTTTGCTGCCTTTCAGTTCTTTGCCAATTGGCAGGAGGCGTTAAAGATGACATTTTGGAGCTTTTCTTACAGATGCCTTTTCCTGATCCAATACAGCTCAGGTAGTCTTTCCCGTTTTTAATAAAAATAAATCGTTTTGCCTTGTTGAATTGAAAATGCCAAGAACCAGGAACTTTTATGCACCTTTTGGATTTGCTTTTCTAGTCATGGATATGGCAATCATCACCCAATTTCTGAATAGTAGCATGTTGCTTTATTATGTTGTCGTAATCGCTGGCCTTTACTATTACAGCTTTCTTTTTCACAACTTTCTCTATCAATCCGAAAAATGCCCAACAATTGGGAAAATTAATTCGACTGTTTCTACATTTCGCTGAAGCAAGTAGCATAGCATCATCATCATTATACTATTTTTATTCTGGCCACCGCAGCCATCGGAAAACAATCTAACTTTCTCAATCTGTTCGTTAACGTTAATGTTGTTGAGGGCATGCAGCACTGCAGAGGATGTCTCGTTACAATTCTTTGGTGAATCAACTTCACTCCATAGGTAGGAGAAAACATTGGCAGATGTTAACTTTGTTTTTGAATTTCCGCATACCACTGTAAAGTTATAATAGTTTATCTGCTGGCTGAAGTACGCAGCTTGATCTGGCAATTTTGGCAAAGCCAAATTCTTTTGGCAGTCCAAAGATAATGGTGCAATACTCGGATCGTCCTGTTTTAGCAAACCAAAAAATGCCTGTGCCTTGTGTTTGTGAACTCGATATTCTGCAATTGCCTTTGGCTTTCTTCTAAGGAGGTAATCATTTTTAGCACTTCGTTCGTTCTCAAGCATGTAGAACAGACATCCGATTTTGGGGTTCCAAAAGTAATGTTGTAGTAAGCGTTAACATATTTTATAAAATAGCTTAATTTCATTTGCATATCTGTCGAAACTCTTGTTTGATACATCTCAAAAAGTTTTTTAAAATTTAACTCGCAGGGTAGATATTTTTTTGTGCGGGTTTTTCTACGGCAGTAGTGCGATTCGACACAATGTAATGACTCAATAAATTTTTTTAGGGCGAATCTCTTCTTATCATTTTTTATACCAATACGATTTCCCCCTCGCCGTTCCTCAGGTATCAGACCCTTGCTTACAAAATTTCTGAATATTCGTTGTACTTGTTGGACTCTAGTTTTAAGATTAATTAAATAGATGTATTTTTGTGCGATTAGTTTGCAACGTTTCAGTTAAATTCAAATGTTCTCACGGCTTTGTGCATTTTCGCCAAAATTATTCACAAGCACGTTCAATGGATTTCTTAAGTTTATAACTCTATTACCCTAACAGGCTATCGTATTTGCAACCCCAATAAACCTTTGCCGACAGTGCGCTGGTTCGTGAGAACCGCAAAATTTTAGTTTTCCACGCCAAAGTTACCGAACGTTTCATTGGCTATTTAGACACCCCCATGGGACTTGCAAATAGCCTACAAACTTTCAACTTAGTTTTTAAGCAGTATCATTAGAATCATGTTAACCATCTAAGAACGCAGACGTCACTCTTAAGTGCTATTTGTATATATTGTGTGAATATAATCTAAAACTTTAAAATCAACACTCTTTAATTTATTTAACTATACCAACATATATTGTGGTGTAAAACGCTACACTGCATCACCAATCCAGTACTCTATCTTTACTTAGTTGAGTGATACCCAAAAAAGCATTTCTGCAACCCTAACGACTGTTTTACCGTCTAAAAGAATGTGATATTTTATCGAAACTTGGGTTGTGTGTGTTTTGCCTCTTTTTGGTTTGTTTCCATTGCAGAAACCTAGTGTAATAATGTCCTGCTTAATTTTATCTTAATTTAGCTATTATAGTAACTACCCACCTTGACTTCTTTAGGACGTTTCTTTTATGCTTTCCGGCTACAACTGTCTTTTTCTTCCTTTACCCGTAGGGCATGGTTCTATACTGCACGAAGCATTTAAATCTTTCATGACTTCCACTTTTAAAAGTAATTTACTTAATAATCTATACACAGCACACTCATTAAACGTCAATATATTAAAACAACTGCTGATGAATTGTATACGCACAATAGCCAAACCACGTGACAACAAATTCAAACTCTTATTGGTGCGTAGGCATTGGGCAACTTTTGCAACTGAATCTGTTAACCAGACGAGAGTTTTGCAAATAACCCAATATATTAAACGTAAATTATCGTGGTAAAGAGCCACTTTTGCAGGAAAATCGTTCAGGCAGTCTCTTGCGGACTGAAAAACTAGTAATATGCGTTCAGTAACTCAATTTGTGAATATTTTTTATTCGGCCAGTTTTGCAAGTAATGGGTTTATATGTTCTCTGATAATACTGTCTGTTAGCAGCAGATTTTGTCAGTTGCAGTGGAAAATGGATGTTGTTCCGTTAGTTCAACAATATTTTCCAAACTTGACATTTTTAATGTGTATTGATGCGAGATAGGTGATTTTTCAGTTGAATACCTCTAAAATGGGTTTCTTGTTTTGCATACACTATATTCTAGCTCATTTGATTGCCTGCATTCACATTATCCACCACCAACCTGTATACAGCGTGCAACTTGCCTTAATAAACTTTTTGCCATATTTTTCATAATTATAGTACTTTACATGAAGCTGAAAAAGTTATGACATCTCCCAATTATGAAAATAAAATTCCAACTTTTTGGGTCATCAGTATGTTCAACTCAATCGGCGAATATGCTGTATGTAATATAAATTTATGAATGGTTTTTCACTGTATGGGGACTTGTAAATCATTAAGACATACTTTTCAAAATATTATTTATTTAAGTTTAAGAATACAAACAAAATTCAGGAACAGTGGTAAATTCTTTGAACTAATAATTATAATATTATATAAATAATAAAACATTTCCTTGTTCAACTGTACAAAAACTTACATGAATTATAAAAAATAAACTGTATAATTAGAGAGTTCAGGAATATCACACCTGCATAAATTACATAAATACAAAATTTACACAACGGGGTAGCTTGCACTAGTTGCAATTCCGCACTGATTGTCCTTATTACGAGACATTAAGATGTATCCCTTATCGCCCCATGATGTTCCCCAAGAATTTTTCACTATCCAATAATCGACACCATCATCGGTAGTGCCATAACCAA
>OW679194.1:143319449-143399623 GCA_940337035.1 Agriotes lineatus
TACACTCATAATTTACTGATGAACTGTCGCACATCCTGAAATCATATACGCCAATCAAACATGCATCTATGTATCTCAAACACAGTAGAGATGCATTTAAATGAAAAATGAAAGAGAGATATTCGATTCTGTTCATCATATCTTAATAGCCTATACAGTTTGGTTATTTGTCCACTGGTGCTAGCTTTCCATATGCGAAATATCGGAATATCGGAATGTGGCTTTATCTATGAGGGGGTGGAAAAGCTCCACCATCAAAATTATCCACGAGCCGCCACTGGTACCATGGAATCACAAAATAAGTACTTACTTACTTAATCGGTTACTCTTTCGGTGTTGAGTGTACGCACTGCTTAATGCTATTCTTCTAGCTGCATTCCGATCTACCCTAGATCTAGATATAGATCATTTTGCATCCACAAGAACGAACGATGTTCATAATGCAGATGTAAGAGAAAGAATGGGTATAAATATAAATATCATAAAAACTACCGAAACAAAGCATTTAAGATGGTCGCATATAAAAAATGGTCAATGAACGATGGCCAAAGAAAGTGTTAACGTGGAATCTCCCTGCAAGAAGGAAAAGAGGTAGACCAAAAATAAATTAGCGAAATGGGTTGACCAAGCAATGGCAAGAAGAAATTTAGAAGAACCAAATGGGATGGATATAAATTTAAAAAAAATATGTACCACAATGCTAGTAGTTCTCTCTTGCTATTCTTCTAGAAAATTATACATATTACAAATTATACAAATTGTATATCTAAGTTTGAAAAACAACCGTTGAATGTTCTCAATATTTTTGAAAAATCTTAAATAATCTGCCGGAGACAGGGTGCTATGTAATATTTTACTACAAGCAGCACTAAGAAGTGCACCCCCCCCCCCCACCCTCAGAGAGGAGGGGGAAATTTTGAACCTCTATTTTAATCGCAACAAATATTGGTTGAAGGACGTTTGTGCGAAAAAATAGTATGTATAATAGTTATTTAACCAACAAGTGTGTTAATGAGGGCGATTAATAATCGAAACTGTTTAAAGCACGAACGAGCGATAGCGAGGGAGTGCCTTTATTAGTTGAGATTATTAATCGCCCATTAACAAACGAGTTGATTACAACATTTTTTCGTTGACCACAAAATCTTTTTTTGTGGTGAAAAAATTTGTAAAATTGCAGTATTACTAATTTTGTTGTGAATAGTAATATAAAATAATTATATCAAGTACTCTAATTTGATTAATACAACTAACCTCCATGCAAAATATCATCAAAACGTCAAAATCACAAAAAACAGTTAATTAATGAAAAAGAGTGTATTAATCAAAAACAGTGTATTAATGGCTCTATTAATCCATCCTTTTTAAAATAATAGTTAATTAATGAAAAAGAGTGTATTAATCAAAAACAGTGTATTAATGACTATTAATCCATCCTTTTTTAGGAAAAATAATTCATTAATATTGAAATTAACAAGCGGTCAACGAAAAATAATCAAAAATACATATTTTATTCTTAACTTTTCCAGATCAATAAAACCTAAAAGTTACATATTATATTTAGGCCATTTATTTACCAAATTTTAGTTATTAGGCCAGTCGACAAGTACATTTTAGCGGGAATAATTCCGGACAAGCTGGAATAAATTTTAATCTGTTCTGTTGGGACTTAGAAAATATATATTAATTTTGCACCCCTTGACAGGCCCGGATTTAACCGCTACGCTTAAAAAAAGGTCTAAATTTTTATATTTTTCTTAATATTAGTGAATATCTCGATTAGTATCAACGTTTGAGCAAAATACGTAGTTATCAAAATTAAAGAAGAGTAAATTCTCTACAAAAAATGTTCTATACATTTTTGTCATATATTAGCTTGTTTCGAATTCATAGGCGTCGAAATATATTTGTTTTCGAGCATTTGCTTGTTATTTTCTTTTACGATAAAAGAAGTATTGGATTCACCCTAAAAATTCGAAATTGAGTTTTCAACAGATCTTCACGTTTTAAAGTGCCCTGAACCCAAAAAACATGTTTGTGTTCATTGCTCTGTCTGTGTGTCTGTCTGGCTGTGTGCCTGTTTGTGAACAGAATATCTCAAAACGAAAATAGGTATGACGTTGAAACTTCATATATAAGTTTTGTGTACTATCTAGATGCGACAGCAAGCTTTTGAAGAAAATCGCATAACCGGAAGTAGGTGTTTACTCTTGTGATTTTTCAGTTTTTAAAATTTTTTTCAAAAACGGCTTTAACGATTTTTTTCAAACTTTACAATTTTATTAAATTTTTAATGTGTATTGATGTGAGCTAGGCAATTTTCCAGTCGAATACCTCTAAAATGGGTTTCTTTTGTTTTCTTTTCTAATTTTTTTTATTAACTCCTATTTTAAATAGAACACCCAGTATATTATTACATTCTTGAATTCAGCTTAAAATTTTAGAGAAAATTTGTTTCTTGAACTAACGCTCTATTTTGTATGGTTTCTGTACAAATTGCAATTTTTGAAAATTTTTGACATATGCTTGAATGTATGTACCTATGTATGTATGTATAATCGATAACCTCGTTTTACCTTGCGGTGTAGAGGCTGGTGCTTTATGTGCTTGCATCTGGCGGTACAATGCTCAACTTGCCCCGGATTCGAGATACAAAGTTAAAGATTAAAAATCAAATTTTGGCTAATTATAAAATCACTATGAAAGGAAGTTGTGTGCGTGTATCACACCACATTTTTATTTATTATTATTGACGTTCGATGCGACAAAAAATTCTTGTTCGTACTATATACGATTTCTATTACTCATGTAAAGAAATTATGTCGCTTACTTTGTACTCGCTTCCACACCACCTAGAGGTAGAGTACTCGGCGCGTTTTTTTAAGTGGTATCCCCAATAGACCTAATCCACTATTCCAACTTTGCCAACTTCAAGTTTCTTTTGAAGTTGACTGCTCATCAATTTTTTTTGCCTTTTTGATGTTGGTGGTTGTTCAATATCACTTTGACTTTCAACAATATCTGTCTCGTGTTCCGAATTTGCTTCATACTCTTGGGAATGTTCTATTGATTGTTCTAGATCGATATGCAAGTCCTCGTCGTCGTCTTCGTCGTCTACTTCGATCACATCCACAGTATTCAAACAAGATTTGCCCTGACAGAAACCACATATTACTGAGCAATGAAAACCTGCTTTGCAACAGCTACAAGATACATTACAACCTTTGGCGCATATACAAGAAATTAGTTTCAGTAATTCTTGGGGAGCTGCGTCTTGTACAGTGGGAATGGGCATTAATTCATTCTTTGAATTTCTCCATCCCCACTCTAAAGGTGATTTTTCGTTTCCATACCATAGCTGAATTTGGTTTAAGTACGGAACGAGTGCAAGCGAGCTGCGTCTTTGGTTGGTGGTAATGATGCTAGATTTGGTAAACTTCTGTTAATAGATTGTACTAAACACTAGTATCTATACCTGTTCAATGATACACAGTGTTTTGATCCATACAGAAGAAGAAGAAATTGTTCTCCCACTTTATCTATTTCCTCTGAGGACGGGTTTGGGTCTTTGAAAATTTTAACAGCCTCCTGTAAGTTTTTCTCTTTCTGTAGAAGTTTAACGAACTTCATTTTCCCCTGCCTGTATAGTGCGGAAACAGTATCGCAGCCACTAAATGCATGCAGAAATAAAATCATCCGGAATTACTCCCGCTAACAGCCATTTCAAAAGACTTATCGACTGGCCTATTAGCCAAAATTTGATTTTTAATCTTTAACTTTGTATCCCGAATCCGGGGCAAGTTGAGCATTGTACCGCCAGATGCAAGCACATAAAGCACCAGCTTCTACACCGCAAGTATTATACATACATACATACATACAAGCATTTGTCAAAAATTTTCAAAAATTGCAAATTGTACAGAAACCGTACAAAATAGAGCGTTAGTTCAAGAGATAATTGTTCTCTAAAATTTTAAGCTGAATTCAAGAATGTAATAATATACTGGGTGTTCTATTTAAAATAAGAGTTAATAAAAAAATTGGAAAAGAAAACAAAAGAAACCCATTTTAGAGGTATTCGACTGGAAAATTGCCTAGCTCACATCAATACACATTAAAAGTTTCATAAAATTGTAAAGTTTGAAAAAAATCGTTAAAGCCGTTTTTGAAAAAATTTTAAAAAACTGAAAAATCACAAGAGTAAACACCTACTTCCGGTTATGCGATTTTCTTCAAAAGCTTGCTGTCGCATCTAGATAGTACACAAAACTTATATATGAAGTTTCAACGTCATACCTCTTTTCGTTTTGAGATATTCTGTTCACAAACAGACACACAGCCAGACAGACACACAGACAGAGCAATGAACAAAAACATGTTTTTTGGGTTCAGGGTACTTTAAAACGTGAAGATCTTTTGAAAACTCAATTTCGAATTTTTAGGGTGAATCCAATACTTCTTTTATCGTAAAAGAAAATAACAAGCAAATGCTCGAAAACAAATATATTTCGACGCCTATGAATTCGAAACAAGCTAATATATGACAAAAATGTATAGAACATTTTTTGTAGAGAATTTACTCTTCTTTAATTTTTATAACTACGTATTTTGCTCAAAAGTTGATACTAATCGAGATATTCACTAATATTAAGAAAAATATAAAAATTTAGACCTTTTTTTAAGCGTAGCGGTTAAATCCGGGCCTGTCAAGGGGTGCAAAATTAATATATATTTTTTAAGTCCCAACAGAACAGATTAAAATTTATTCCAGCTTGTCCGGAATTACTCCCGCTAACAGTCATTTTATAAGACTTATCGACTGGCCTATATGGGGACGGCCGAGAAATAAACGAGACCGATAAGTATAAATACCTGCTTCATAATACGCGTATCAAAAAAAAAGAAACGGAAAAATAGCATTGGAAATTAAGAACAGATTAGGACAAACCAGAAATTAAACAATTAAATGCAATTCTGTGGGATAGGCACATTACCATAAACGCAAAGACAAGGGTATATAATCCTATAGTCCATAGTATAGCAACAGGTGGAGCAAAAAACTGGGTAATGAATAAAAGCATTAAAAGTAAGATCAATGCAACCGAGATGGAATTTTGGAGAAGAAGCTGTAAGCTAACAAGATTGGACAGGGTGAGAAACGAACAGATATAGAGAAAAATGGTAGTAGAAAAAGACATGCTAGAATACATCGAAGAAAAGAGGTTGATTTGGTATAGATGCGTTAGAAGAGCAATAGAAACAGATGGATAGCAAGAATAACAGATTGGACCCCTATAGGAAGAAGAAAAATCTGGTGTGATACACTCACACAACTTCCTTTTACAGTGATCTTATAATTAGTCAAAAATTTAATTTTTAATTTTTAAGCAAATGTCAAAAATTTTCAAAAATTACGAATTCTACAAAAACGGTACAAAATAGAGCGTTAGTTGAAGAGACAAATTTTCTCTAAAATCTTAAGCAGAATTCAAAAATGTAATAATATACCGGGTGTTCCATTTAAAATAGGAGTTAATAAAAAAAATAGAAAAAAAAACAAAAGAAACCCACTTTAGAAGTTTTTAACTGGAAAATCACCTATCTCACGTCAATGCACATTAAAAATGTAATAAAAATGTAAAGTTTGAAAAAAATCGTTAGAGCCGTTTTTGAAAAAATCGAAAAAAACTGAAAAATCACAAGAGTAAACACCTACTTCCGGTTATGCGATTTTCTTCAAAAGCTTGCTGTCTCATCTACATAGTACACAAAACTTATATATGAAGTTTCAACGCCATACCTCTTTTCGTTTTTGAGATATTCTGTTCACAGACACACAGACAGACACACAGACAGACAGACACACAGACCAATGAAAAAAAATATGTTTTTTGGGATCAGGGGACTCTAAAACGTGAAGATCTGTTGAAAACTCAATTTCGAATTTTTGGGGTGAATCCAATACTTCCTTTATCGTAAAAGGAAGTAAAAAAGGGTAGGCCTCGAAGTTACGGAGGCACGAAGTAGATGAAGTGATGGAAAGGGGAGACCTGGAGGGGGGGAATGGCAAGATAGATATCAATGGATAAAATTGTGGAGCGAAGGAAGACAGCGACAGTTGTAGAAATCCTACATATACATTATATTATTATATACCATTTACAAAAACAAAGCTTATCGAGGTAAAAAATAAATCTCGTATTCTCATGGAAACATATTTTAACAAGACAAAAAGAAACACCAAAAAATAATAACAGAATAAAGTTCATGTAACTTATGCGTTTGAGAACAACAAGAAAGAATAATTAAAGAAAACACCTTTCTTGACTTTTTTCGAGCAAAATTAATAAGATCATTCATGTTAATTTCGTTTAAAATCTTCCCTTCAGTGATCAAAATGGCTAACTCATCTAGGCGCTCTTAGGATAAAATTTAGAACTCCACAGCCCTGTATAATGTAAGACGATGGCTTGCAATTTCATTGTTTATTAAGAGCGATCGTACCACAATCTATGTCTCTCTTAAACTACGTCTAGGACGATTTCGATTTTGTCTTCATAGAGGTTTCCTGTTTAGTGTCCTTGCTAATTTTTGGTTTTCTATATCTTCTACATTCCCAAGCTAAATAAGTTTATGTTCTTATATTATATATCATTATAATAAGAATCATGTTCTTACTATTTTATTTCGTAAATGTGGCAAACAGGAGTGATATTCTTCAACAAAAAAAAATCTATTTGAATAACTTACGTCTTATATTCTTTCACATTTGCAAGGTTTACGTTTTTATTTTCATTTAATTAACTCATAATGTTTATTAGTTATCCGAACATTGTGATGGAAGCTCTGTCTACAGTATGGATAAGTGGAAGGGAGGGGAGAATTTCACGCCAAGATTTAAAATGTAATCGTAAATTTGAGCGTATTAATAAAAAAAAGGTAGTTGTTCTGGCGCTTTCTCTGTCGATGCCCTTAGAATTTTGTTTCTGTTTAATTTCAATTTATATGTCAATATCAGTATGTGGAGAAATAATAGAAGATTAGTACGCATGTTGACAGGAACTTAAAATATTTATTGTGTGATATTCTGTATATACTAAAAAATCATATTCATTCTTTATTTGACACTGTAATTACTTCGACACGAAGTGTACGAAGTATTAAAATTCCCTCAAATCGAAAACCACTCTGAGTCAAATATCTCTAAAATTCGAGCCAACCGACTAATGAACCCACTATATCAAATCTCCGTCTCGGCGGTGCGGATCTTTTGGTAAAGATCCCCGCCCACTAGATCAATCCCCCGTATTGGGGGGTGCCTAAACGTGCTGTGCGGGGGATGTATGTTCGTATGTGTACACGATTCCGGTAGCCAGGAACCTTCCTGAAGTCTTGGATCGTTTTCATACGATAGGTCCTCCGAAAATAAAGGCAACATCAACTTTTGAGCTACGGTCGTCGGCAAAAAATTTTTTTTTTGTTTTTTTTTATAAATAACTGGTTCATAGCATTTCATTGTATTAGCGAAACGGAGTGATGCTGAGTATCGAAGTATTCTTGGAAAGCACGGAAGGGAGCTTTTCTTGGGTGGGGGGTACCGTATATTTCCCTGTTCCTTTTATTGATTTCTGCATCACATTCTTCATCATGCTTAATATACTTAGACGTCTTCACTCTACAATCTTTTAAAATTGGGCGAGTGGATATTTTTCTTACTTTAAGGTGATATAACAAAACATTTATTAGATTCGAAGTACTTCAGTGCTTTACGTTGTACAGAAAACATACAAGCTATGTATACTTAAAAAAAGTGCCAACCCATTGTTTTAGTGGATGTAGCCTACCAACTTTCTGTATATTTGATCGAAAATAAGTCTCACCATTCTCACCTGTTACCATTTTTATGCCACGTTAACATTTAAACGTTTTTCGCCTTTGCTAGTCAAGAATGTGTTAAATAATCACAACTACTTGCTATTAATTTGATTACGTTGTACACAGCAGACTATTCTTTTCAAAAATAGAAATTTAGTGTAAAGTACGGTGCATATAGATTACAATAAAACAATGCATTGGCATATTTTTATAAAAGTATACATAGCTCGTATGTATACAAAAAGAAAAAAATCCTGTATATGTAATCTTTCTTTGTATGATATAGACTGAGTATTTCTATTTTGTGTGTTATTACTATTTTGTGTTTAAAATTAATTTCTAATGTAGCTACAGCTGACATTTAAATATAACCTTTTTCATGGCAAACTGCTGATATTTCATTGAGAAGTTGACTGTAATTTTTATTATAAATTTTCTAAACCTCCTTATTATATTACGATTTTACGCTAACAATAAAAGGTTTTTCTTAAAACGTTCTTTGTAATGAAATAGTGTAACTATATAATTTAAATTATTGCAGGCTGACTCCTTGAACAATATTGTTGCATGCAAACTCAAAAATTCATAATCTCAAAAATAACTAGTGGAAAATATTTTGATATAAATAAAATGTATCAATCCCGCATAACTATCGCAACTGTTTATAACTACTACTAGTATTATCTTAACCAATTCTTATTGCATATCGTTATTTTTATATTATATTTGCTATCACATAATTAACTGTCATTGGTTTAACATTTTAATTATTTGTTGGTGTACAACTCCCTTTTGTTTGGAATATGCGGGTAGTAACGTATGTGCACAAAGAATATGCATAAGCAGTTTATGTAACTGGTGATGTATACGGGTTTTGTTCCTTTTTGCATGCCATAACTGTGTGGCATATATGTTTGATTTCTGAAATCTAGACAAACACTTGCAATTTTAGTACCACTAAGGTTCTACTGCTTGACAGAAATTTAAATAAACAGCTGTGCTTAATGATATGCAAAAATAAGCATTATTTACTTTTAACTAAAAAAATAATATCCCTTCTGTTTAAAGGGTTTTAAAATAATACTAAAGGACAATACGCGTTCCGATTTCTTGTATTGAATATTGTCGACTTGAGAGTTATAAAGGAATATTGCATCTTAATTTTACACATATAACAATTGTTGTCTTAAAAGAACGATTTGTAGCGGATCCGACAAATTGTCTTGTGATTCACACCTGTCGATCTGCTGAGCTAGTTTAATTAATTCACATATTCCGCGAGCAAATTTCTTGTTTACGACTAACCAAATAATGAATCAATGTCATGTTTACTCATGTCGATTATAAAAAGCTTTGACTAATATTTTTTCGATAGATACAATTGATCTATGAGCCTTTCACTTCAACAAACTTGAAGACCTTCCAACCTTTGTATGCTCAGATCCTTCATACGGTTTCCGGCTTCGTCATGTGGAAAAATATGTAAGTAGATTCACAATTTCAAAATTCGAAAGACGAAACTTTTAGGCTAGAGGAGATGTGTTCAAGTTCATTGTATTCAATGTGCAACTCTTTAAATTTTCCTCTTTTTGGCACATGAAAAGCAACAGTCAAAAAATTACATTAATATTTGTTCGAAATTCTCAGCCCCTAAATTGGCGTGATCCAGTGATTATAATTAAACATAGTAAATGTTATTATGTAAACTGCATTGCTTTAATTACAGCAACTTGAGCTAATGAAATAGTCCTTCATAAAGCGGCACTGTATAGGATTCTGAAATCATGCCTTAGTTTAGATGTATGCATATATGTTTTTTTATTTACGCATTGTAAAATAAGCATAGATTTCTTTGATAAATATAGGGGCGTTCTTCTTGTTAATTATATATTCCTTAAATAACTTAAAATATCCCAACCTTACGAGAGTATATTTGAGGGCCCGCCAGCTAGACTCAGTGGAGACGGTGTACAGTTCTTTAAATGATGTAATTACCAAATAAAACGAACGGCTTGAAAACAACTGCTGGAGCCTGCCGGTAAAGCAGATTACCACATAACAGCGGGCGGAGAATAAAGCTGCGTTTGCACGACGACCGCATTCAAATAAAGAAGCGTTTACGCGGCCAAGAATTATACACAAATTACATTTTAATGCCAATTACGCTTTTTACACGTAGCAATAGAGGTGAAAGGGCGACGCGTTGCGTTCCACTACTTAAATTGAATTTTGTATACTTGTAACATATTACATAGTGACTAACTACTGAAGTGCTACAGTTAAGGTGTGATTTAGGGTACTTATAATGCCCTTCATTAAGCAAATACGACATTTGTAATATTGCAACAGCAAATGTTACACATACAGAAAGCAGGATATGTAATATAACAAACAGATTAAAAAAGTAATGTTTTATTGTTTGCAAAGGCAAAATAATGAATTTATTAGTCATCACGCATTTTTAAAGAGTGGTGGTGTGGGTACGTAAAAACTGGTAGATCAGTGTTATTGTATCGGTGTCACTTTGCAAGCGGATTCGTAATACGTATACATTATTTTAATTTAACTTCATGAAAGCAAGTAAGTAATTTAACGTTAACCCAAAAATCGTATGCTGATGCAGTATCGAATACTTGAAAAAGTATTGTATTTTCAAACTTAATGTAACCAATTTAAACTGTAACGAAAATCTACTTTAGACTTTACTTTTCCTATGTCCTCGATTACCTATACAGGTGCAGGGCCATCATCCTTTAAATTTAGCATTCCTTAAACGATTTCTAAGAAAAGTATAATATATTGCAATATATATTGAAATACAAATAGTTTCTCCTTGTTAAAGAACTTTCTCGTACTTTAGTAAGTAGAAGTATATTAAGTGTTCTTAGGAACCTGTGGTAATTCCACCTTCAGATCCGTTGTATACGATTTATTTTTGGTGTTTTACAAAGAAACGTTTTCAGAATACATTATAAATAATTATGTAATATTCATCAAGTTATCAGAAATAAATTGAAAATAGGTTAGAAAGGGCATCACAACGTTGCAACGGTGGAAAATTGGTAAAAGTAGGAGAGTTATAGAAATTTTGTGTATATTGTCGTAGTCATAATGCAAAATTAGGCTTTTCCCAAAATGTCTAGGGATTTTATAAAAAGCCGGCAAAACGCAAGCGAACAATAGAATTTTCGTTATGACTATACCAATTCAGGCAAATTGATAAAATGCCGGCAAAATGTGAGCAGAAGAATATATATCTCGTTATGACTGATTATTTTCAGGCATTTTATTATGCTCTTGTGATTTTTCAGTTTTTTCGATTTTTTCAAAAACGGCTCTAACGATTTTTTTCAAACTTCACATTTTTACTACATTTTGAATGTGTATTGATATGAGGTAGGTGATTTTCCAGTTGAATACTTCTAAAATGGGTTTCTTTTGTTTTTGTTTTCTATTTTTTTTTATTAACTCCTATTTTAAATAGAACACCCGGTATATTATTATAGTTTTGAATTCAGCTTAAAATTCTAGAGAAAATTTGTCTCTTCAACTAACGCTCTATTTTGTACCGTTTTTGCAGAATTTGTAATTTTTTAAAATTTTTGACAAATGCTTAAAACTTTAAAATCAAAATTTTGCTAATTATAAGATCACTGTAAAAGAAAGTTGTGTGCGTGTATCACACCAGATTCTTTAGTGTAAGATAGTGGCCCTGAGTTCTCCAAATTTGCAAATTTAATCATTTCGATATCTTATTTTATACACCTTAATTTAACTGTTTTTCAAATATTCAAATTGGGACATAAAAACAGTTTAGCCCCTTAACATGCTGTCATCATTAAAATGAATACTAATTTAAGCACTTGAAAAACAAGAAAAAGCTAAATTTAGAAAATAAAAATCCAGCCAGATAATAGCAGGATTCGATTTCTATCGTAAATTCGTTGTTGTTGTTACAATTAGTTGTGTTAAGTTATAGGATTTTTGTGATTTTATTTTGATACTCGATCTGATTTAATTCGGAATTCCTCGTTTTTTCTTGTTTATTTCTTGTGTGAGGGCTGGCTGTTTGTTCTCTAAATCGGTTCAAACTCGAATATTGAAAAAACGTTGAATATAGAAGTATGAAATAAGATAGAAGAAAATTCTTTAAAAGAGCTTTAGAAAAATACAGATATACGAAGTAGAACATTGTAAAGTTTGTCGAGTTTCAGCTTAAACTTTTAAGCTGTCTAAATGTGTATAGGGTTCGGTTTGCTATTTTTTTAAACAGTATAATTGAAAATATTTTATCCGCTTTATACTCGACCACTGAACAAAACTCGCTGAATCAGTATTTTAATAATAATCACTAAAGAATCAAATATAGCTGTTCTTATGATTAGGCATAATTTCAACTGACATTATTAAATAATTTGTTGACAAACGTTGATGAACTCAAGAAGTATGCAATTTGTACGCAAGTAATTGAAAATACCATATAAAACACCGTGAAAAGAAATAACAAATAATAAGAGATTACTAAAACGAACAAATAGAGTAATAAATCACAAACTATCAAGCACAAATACGCTAGAAAATGTCAAATTTGGCAGACAAGGTTTTTTGCAGAATTACTGGCATCTTTGATGCCATGTTAATTATTATTAAAAATGTAATCCAGGGCGCATTGTAATTGGTAATTTGGGTTGCTTGCATACCGTACTCTATTTCTTCGCTGCACCGAGTATAGTGCCTATAACTTCTATATAAACACATTTTATGTATCTCATAGTTTTAGAAATGTATGTATATAGTGTGGAAATAAAGTAACGGATAAATTCATTAACTTTGTTAATATTAATTTTTATGAAAAAATCTTGAAGGGGTATAACGATTTTAATTGTAGGACATACACTACAACCACCTTCATGTTGATACGTCATTTGTTTTAAAAGTTATGACGTCATCGACTTTTTTTTAAATGACAACCTGTATTTTTTATTATTCATTTTGGTAGTACTTTTTATGTTGTTTTCACTGATATAAAATTTTCAATATGTTACTTCTGAAAAAAATGGAGAAAAATGGTCTTAAAGTTTAAATATTAAAAACCAATGAAATGAGCAAAATAAATCTAGTTATCTACGTTTGACAGAAAGTCATTGACGTCACATTGGTTTTTATTGAAATTTAAAAATTCAATTGAAAAATAAAACTAGAACTACATTCAAAGTAACTAGATTTATTTTGCTCATTTCATTGGTTTTTAATATTTATACTTTAAGACCATTTTTCTCGATTTATTTCAGATGTAACATATTGAAAATTTTATATCAGTGAAAACAACATAAAAAGTACTACCAAAATAAATAAAAAAAAATACAGGTTGTCATTTAAAAAAAAGTCGATGACGTCATAACTTTTAAAACAAATGACGTAGCAACATGAAGGTGGTTGTAGTGTATGTCCTACAATTAATATCGGTATACCCCTTCAAGATTTTTTCATAAAAATTAATATTAACAAAGTTAATGAATTTATCAGTTACTTTATTTCCACACTGTATGTAAAGAAGACTATAAAAATATAAAGCACACTGGTATATACAATACAAATTTTATACATAGTTACACACTACTGCAATAATAAAATTATGATATAGGTACTATGCAAGACAAAAAAACTGGGACAACTCTTGATAGAGAATTTTGCATTATTTGATTAGCGTAAATGAGGCTTTAAACAACTACATTTATTATAACAACTTGGTTTCATAGCAACGTTTAAACAAGTTGAAAATTAAGTTAGAAATACCTAGCAACTATACATATTAAAGCAGTCACGTTCACAACAGACCACATTAACTGTCCCAGTTTTTTTTTGTCTTGCATAGTACAGGGTGTCCGGTAAGAATGCACGTAGCCGCCGCTAAAAGATGGAGTTTCAAGTTAAATGAGAGAAAATATGGAACTTTTGGGGGTTACCCCAGAGTTGGAGATTTAAATTAGAAAAACGTGTTAATATATCCATTAAAACGGTGAATAATTTAAAAACCTTACTTTGTTACTAAGTTGCTAATCATTAGTACAAAAAATATGATCTTATTGCATATGGCAATGCCTCATTAGTTCTTTCCGTCAAGTTTTTTATAAGAAACTTCAAATTGCTATTCTTTTTCATGTACCCTATCAGGCCTCCCCCACCTTGCTGATCGCTGATAAGGTCTTCGGCTAAACGAAAAAGTTCTACAGCATTTCGAACTACTAATCAGTCGCGGGTGATCTTTAGTCATGAGACCTGTTTTCTTCCAATGCCTCTTTGGTCTTCTACCTCACCCTTTAATACTAATTGGGGCATGCCGTATTTTATAGGTCTTATAATATGTTCGAGGTAGGACAGTTTCTTTTTTTTTTAACGGTTATAAATAAACAACTGTCTCTCCACATTGGCTCTCCATAAGACTTTTTTTCCTAGTTTAGTGTGCTACCCAATGTACTTGAACAGTTTGTCAAATAATCCACATTTCAAAAACCTCAGCACTATTCGTTTTCGATATCTTTAGAGTCTAAACTTCCGCTACATACAATATCACGTTACTATACATTGGCGTAGTTTAAGCTTCAAATTAAGAATGTATTTCAGAAAAAATTCATTTTGAAAAATGTTGCTCTTGCCATTGCAATTCGAAGTCGAGAGCAAATTGATCAGTGATTATGCTCTCCAAGTATATGAAATTTTATATTCCTTATACCGGTTGATTAACCAGTTGAATTCGACTGACATATATTTGGTTTTATTCACCTTTTTTCTGATTTCAATTCTTGTTCGCCTGCCTTGTTTTTCTCTTTTAGTCCTACAATGACTATAATGACATCAGCAGATTTAATGGTATTCAAGAGTTCCTTATTAATTTTTATACCATGCGGATGCCCAGTACTATTATAAATATTTAATTCAAATAAAGGTTGTACAATGCAGATAAAGCCCTTGCTTACTCTGTCTCATGTCTAATTCTTTAGTAGTTCTCCAATCTTGGTTGAAATGTTTCGACTCCAGTGTAAGTTGTTGATAATACGGATGTCTTTGATATTAATTTCTGTGTTATTGGTAATGCTCATTAGTGTGCTACATTGCAGCTTGTCAAAGACATTTTCCAAATCCACAGGGCAAACACAAATATATTTTCTTTTGCCTCTGCACCGTTGTAACAGTGTGTTTACTGACTAGAGTATCCCACGTTGCTAGGAATTTTTAATACTGTATTTTCTCTAAGCAGTTCACTTTCTTGCTTACTCTATTGTGGATTATTCGTGAAAATATTTTAAGCGTGTAGCTAGCTCATAAAGCTGCTGGGAAAATAAACATTTTCTAGTGTTGTGTTTTGAGAATTGCTCGAGATAAATTGTACCCAATCTGGATAAATTTCGCATTCCATAATTTCATAATTTTTCTTTGGCCCATTAGTTGTGCTGTGTTTATATAGCTTTCTTATTATTTTAGGTTTCATTTGTAACGAATCGGTCTTTATTGTCTGCCAATATCGGTGGGATTTGCCTAATCCTAATTATCGACGTATATTGAAAACATCGTGTGTTGTCAAAATTTTAATTTTCGCAGATAATTCTTTCATCAATTACTCTTTGGGAAGACTTGTTTCTCTCTTTATCAGCTGTTGTAGGTGCGTATATTCATATGCGTTGCCTATTGCCAGTCTTCTTTATTCTATGAAATCGAATATTTTTGTCGTCCATTTCTTTTCCATAATTTTACTGATTTTTTTATGTGATCACAGGAACAATAAATAGATTAGTTATGATGCGAATAGGTGTATCATGTAATATAGAATAACGCTAAAGAAATCCTAGCAAGTAAGTCTTCTTGAATAATAAACGATTTTAATTAATGCTATTATTTTATCAGGTACTGAAAATCTAGATATTCCGGCGATACTCGCATTTAGAATCTCCGGGAGCAGAAATAAATCCTAGTCTTCAAACTGCCTCGTTGATATATAGCATCGACGGATCTCCGCGGTTGCGATTGCAAATTCTCTTCACAGAAAACAGATAGTCTTACTCGCTAATTACTTAATTAATGTAAATCCTTAATGCAGAACTAAATGAAACGCCATTATTAATACAATGCACTGATTGTTGGAAATATTTATAACGGCCGTTAGCAATTTACTGTCTTCCTTTGCTGCGTAACTGTAACGTCGTATTGCACTTTATATTCAAATAGGAAACATTATTTTATTCAGCATCATGCGGTGTGAAATATCTATAGATCCTGATCCAATAAAGTATGTGTGGTTGGGAAAGGTCCGGGCGGGCAACGACCCCGCGAGCGCGCTCGTAACCCCGCGTCGTAGCGCTCTTGGATCGCTATTTCACGGTCCCTTTCAACTTCACCGTCTGCCGTTTGGGCCGCTAAAACACATCTATGTCAAAAAGGTTGTAATAATTGCAATTTGCATTATATAAGCAGTGATAACAAAGAAAAGATAAGAAAACGTATTACTAAATTAAAAATTATTGGCTACGACTTTGGACGATTGTACATTTTTTTACATCGCTTGGGTTAGTAGGTAAGCTCATTGATAAATTATTGGCCTACTATGAAATCAGTGATTCTGAAATGCATCCACAACCAGAATAACTTCTTTATTGTACGAGAATAATTTATTTTATTTTAGATTTTCTTTTAATTTAAAGAATAGAATATAGTCGTGAAACTACAAGATCTAATCAGTACGAGAGTGTTCCAGCAATTCCATTTTGTAAATCATGTAAGAAGAACAGTGATAGTGCTGTCATGTTTCATAATAACATATTAATCCCAAAAACAACTACCACGTTGTGTTAATATAAAAAAAGCGTTTATATGAGATTGAGATATTATTCGTTGAATTTTAAGCCAATCATCTCTTAAATTTAAGGCCTTGGCTAATCGGACCTTCTACCATATTGGCAATGTAGCGACTGGCGATTTTCGATTTAGTAAGAGTTAACTTGGTTTTGTTTCACGAGCCAAATGAACTAATTTAGAAATTTCAGTATCATTATATTCTCTTCCTAAATATAATTCCTAGTAGGCCTAATAATCTACATTTTTTAGGAACATCATTTCGTTATAATCCCAGTGCAGGAAAATGCAACTCGTCCTACGGACTCGTTGCATTTTCAGCTTTGGAATTTAGAGATCTGTTTTATTATTTTTAATAATTATGTTTTCTTTACTGGTTTTTTTTCATTCGTAATACTGTATCAAAATATAACGCGTGCATAAGAAATTTCCTACGGAAATTTTTCAAACACTTCTTATATTTCCACTGAGAATATAACTCGTTGAATTTTGAGCCAATCATCATTTCTCAAATTTAGGACATTGGCTAATAGAACCTTCTACCATACTGACAATATATCGACTCACTATTTTTGATTTGGTACAAGCTTACTTGGTTTTATTTCACCTGTTAAATAAAATAATTTAGAAATGTCAGTTGATTTTTTAGGTTATGTCGCGCGTTTTTAAGCATAAAAAGCAACAAAAAGTGCGTTATGGACAAACATCGATCATTAGCATTGATATTGAAGTAATAAAGTAGTATTGCGCTCTTTCTGGGATATATTTTAAATCATTATCTTCTCTTCCTAAATATAATTCGTAGTACGCCTATAACTTTTCAATGAATATCATTTTGTTATAATACCAAAACAAAACAAATTTAAATTTTGGGATTGTAACTCATAATATTCATCAAAAAATCATCGATAATAAGCGTACTACTTATTATACATATTACCCGTGAATACATCTTGTAGCACGTTTTTTGTTATATTTGAATTTTTGAAATATAAAAAAGTTAATTTTACTTACAGTTGTATAGTTACTTATCACTAACACGGTACAAATACTTAAAATAAGCGATTCCTAAATTATTGCACATTTAACTAGGGAATGTCAAATTACTTGCATGGAAAAACTTAATTTATCATTGTTAAAAGAAATGTTTGTACTCTACAAATTTACTTTTATTATTTTTATCTGATCCCCCCCCCCCCCCCCCGGGCACATTACGCATGACCTATGGCCCCTACGACAAAAGCACATCGGAGTTGCAACTTTATTTATTTCCAATACTTTCATCCCCATTCAATTTCCTTCTCAAATGTAACTGTAGTTAATGGCCAAAAACCAGCGCTACTATCCGTCTCCGGGGTATTTTTTGAGACTGGAGCTTGGTCAGTTACCATTTGGGTAGGCAACTTTTTTGATGTGCAAAATATTACTGGCAGACAGACAGACAGACCGACAGATAGACAGACAGACCTACAAACAAACAGACCGAGAGACAGACCAGCAGACAGACAGACAGACAGGCAGACAGACAGCCAGACAGACGGAATTGAGAAAACATATTTCTCCCTGAACATCGGAAGGTGTTTTTTTTCATGATTACAATACTTTTTTCCTCTTAGGCCAGAGAAATAAAAATCCATGAGTCGACTATATTTTAAACAGCGACGACTACGTAATAGTAATTTACGTAACAAGTATAGAAAGTGGAGCTTTTCAGTACGAGTGAGATGTTTCCGGAAGAGGCCGTTAGGCCGAGTCCGGAATTTCGAGACGAGTATGGAAAAGCCACTTTCATATGAGTTTCGTACAATATTTTTTCGTACACTAGCATACAAAACGGAATACTAAATTTATCCTCGTATATAGCAAATAAGTAGAGTAATATTAATGTAATGTAATATTATATGTGTTGTAACTAAGGAAACGTACGGCAAAGTGCTATTTTGCCGTACGAATACCGCAAAATACTACTTTGCCGTACGAATACCGCAAAGTGCAACTTTCTGATTAATAAATTGTACGGCAAAGTAGCTCTTTCAATGCTAGTGTACGAAAAAAAATATAAATTTGAAGAGCAAACTACTTCAGATACAGTGTATAATGCCAAAGATAGATATACACATATTAAGTTAGCTACATTTTCTTTACGCGTACCTCAAACAATACCCTTGACAAATTGCAGAAATTATGCACTTATTTAATTTGTTTGTGTATATATTTCCACAACTACACTTACGTATCTGTCGGTGCAATAATTCCCTTTTTAAAGTGCTTATAAATGGGAAATTTCATCTTGAAGGGCATGTATTAAATTATTTAATAGGGCGCAGATGTGCAGATTAACTGTTCATTGAGGTAAAGGTCAGTTTATGTTTGCCCGCTGTTACTAACTCTGTTATTTGTTTTGGTGTGTTATTTACTTTATCTTCATCAGTGTTGTTATAGACTCTTAACCAAATTAATTTTAGTATCGTTAAGAGCTTCATTACCGCACTGAGTGCGGTAATGGATAGATATTACCGCACTCTTTTTGTATAAAGAAATACATTGAACCAGAATTTATTGATGAAGATAAAATATTGAACAATACACGTTTGCTTATGGCACTTAACGAGACTCGTGTGATTGCCGCAAAACTCGGCTCACCGCCTCGTTTTTGGCAATCAAACTCGTTTCGTTAAGATGCTCATAATCAAACTTATATCGTTAATATCTATAACAAGTGATTTCATTTACGTGTCCTAAATGCCGCTGAGACATATCTGCAATACAGTACGGAGATATATAAAATGTTTCTCACTGTCCGAAGCAGCGTCAACGTTTTAAATGAATATAAATATTAAAAATAGGGCAATTAAGTCCCATATAAAGTGTACGTTTGAAAAACATGGTTTCGGAAATAGATTGTATCGAAACAATGACTCCTTGAAGGAGTATAAATTACAATTTTCGCAAAACGGAAGCTACAAAGGTTTCGTATGGATGATTATAATTTTCTCAATGTAATATACCTACGGGAATGTATTTATACATTCTTAGCCTACTATAGAAGGCACTCTTATTACCGCGAACCTGTAACGCATAAAAACCTTTTAAAAAATGTATTTTTGCTCTGCAAACTAATCCTCCACACCGCTTTTTCATTTGACGAAAGAGATATTAGTCCGAGGGAGCCAGATCTGCTGAATAAAGGGGGTGATCGAGTAATTCGAACTTTAGGTCACGAATTGTATTCACGAAAATTAGCGAGTTGTGTACAAAAGGCACCTTTGGGCAATATTTATTTTATTTTTTCCATTATTTTTGTTTCTCGTAGAATTATCAATAATGTAGAATATTGTCCAGTTATTGTGTTGCCTTTATCCAGCTAATCAATAGTGATTACTCCACGCCTATCCCAAAAAGCTGAGGCCTTCTTTAAGGGTTAGATTGTCGCTGGACAGTTTAACTGTGAAGCTACCATAATTTTAAAAATATTACTTAAATTGTAGCTCATAAATACGCAACTAAAATTGATTAAAGTGTATTTCAGGGTGAACTAAATTACTAAACTTGCATCAATGCTATACCTATACTTTTTTAAGAATATTTGAATAGAATGGAAGATATGTTGTATCCCATATTTATTTGTAAAACCTGGGACCACGTAGATTTTTGTAAGCTTAAATTTATCGCCAATTAATATGTTTGTGTTTAATTTTAATTTTCAATATACTTTATCGTATGTCTAGAACGTGCAATATTTCTGAATCGTGGCATATGCTCTCAAAAATGAAGAAACATACTCCGGAGCAAAAAAACCTTATAGAGGGGCTTGACCATGCACTATTTGAGACACGCACTCCTTAAGACACATTCGATCTTTGTAATCTGTTGAAGTGATGCTTTCAGTGTGGCATGGTCGTTACTATATTATGTTGTATACATGATCGGGCCACATGTGCGACGACTTCGGCTAAAGACAATTTGCAAAGGAGCTGGGAACTAATTATTACGAAGCCTAGATAATGGAAATCGGTTTAAATGTGACAATGGATAGAAATTTGGATCTGAATCTTTCAATAACTTTTTAAAAATACATCCAGGACTCGCTATCTCAAGCTCGGCGGACCAGCTCGGTACCATTACACTATTCTGTCGGCGTAGTTACACGACCATTTAATGGACAAATCGACAAACACATGCAAATAAAAACGACCATTCTTGCCTATAAGTGTTTCAGTTCTTAATTCATTAATATTCCAAACAGACTGGCTCAGAAATCATCCTGATAGGTTATGTCGTTTTCGAGATACAATGTTTCCATCCATCCGGCGGGACATACTTGGCATTTATAAATTTTTCGACTTTACTTTCACGTCAAAGTGATCGCTGTCTTCACAAAAGTTATGCAGTTTTATGAGACGTTTCACATAAATTTAGGTTGGTCGCGGTTGATTAAACGGTTGCGACAAAAATTGTAAATTTCTAAAAAATTGTCGAGGACGAAAGTATTACTTCGGCAGGTGATGCTGAAATAATTGTCCAAATAGACAATGTTAATATTGTTCCATAGAAAAAAGACTTTAGTGTTTTGATTGCTAGCAAGCTAATTGAAAGTTCAATAAATACAATAAGAAAAAAGAGGGGGCGACGCATGGGACTTTGCGCCCCGGCGGCAGGTAAGCGAGATTATAAGCTGATGAGGGTATTACCAACGCTTTGGAAACCATGGAAGAATTGGATTGAACAGGTTTGAATATACCACATCCGACGCCTTATAAGGCATAAGAACCTTAAAACCTGCATTGATTAATTAAATAAAAACAAATTGAAATAAATTGAAGTAAACCTAATTTTAACCAGCTTTAATGAAACTGATACGTGGAACTTGGCAATTTTGAACGTCAAACTTTCTCTTCGATGGTATACGGTATGGCTCGCACACACTAAATATGTTTGAATACAATTTTGATATAACAACAATTTGTAACAGCTCCAAAGAAACGCGTTACAGTTATCTATGCAGAGCTATAGCGACAAAATTAGAATTTATGTGCACTTTAATACATAGTTAAGACACCTACAGGCTACCAAAGGATATCGAATATGTTGCTCATATCTCAAACCGTAATAGTTTGCGTGGTTGGTTGACCTTTTCCTACATTTGGTGGAATCAAAGAACATTGCATTTTTATTAGAATAATTGCATAAAATGCTTTTATTTCAGTAGAAGGGTTTAAAGAAATTTAAAATTAAACTGTGTAGTGGTCATTTATTCTTATTTAGTTTTGCGATATGGGAAATAAAGGCAATATTATTATTATTATTCTATTGATGCTGATCCGTATCGGTCGCTGACAAGATAATGGCTGATTAGTCGAGATTACATTTGATGATGGTTAAGAAATTTACGAATTTAGCACAAGTGCTCAAAATTATAATTTTTATTATACATACAAATTGATAGCTAATAATTTTTATGTCACTTTTCTGAGCCAATAGAAATGTAAGCCAAAAGTAAATTAAATTAACACACTACCATCAATATTTGAATTTCATGTAACAAAAAACATACATTTATATTCTGTATTGTATCATCACTTCGCTTGCACATTTGAAGTATTAGTAGAATTACAAGCAATCCAGTGAGACAAATGTCTCATTAAAAAAACAAAAAAGACCGTTTTTCAAATAGAACGCGTATTAAATAAAAACTGTACCCAGACCTGGAAGGTGTCAAAGTGGTTGCCTAACCGATCGACGTTTTAAGGCGCAGAGGGTCGCAGCTCCGTTTGGCTGCTGAAACATTTTTATTTAATACGCGTTCTATTTGAAAAACGGTCTTTTTTGTGATTTCTCGAAAACCGGAAGTGTCACGTGACTGAAATTCGGTTCCTGACCTGACATGACCATTCCAAACATATAACTTTAATACCTTTTTTCTCTATCTTTTACGGTTTGGCTGCTGAAACAGCGTCCCGGACGGACGGGCGGACGGACAAGTCTATTAGATAAAGGATTTGAAAGGAAGCAATCCAAGTGTCGGCTTAAAATGCGACAAATTGGAAGTCGTTCGATTTAGGTGTTACGCCTGACTAGTCTTTAAAACAGCATTCCATGCAGCTTTGATTTACCGAGAAAATATAAAATGGCATCTTCACTGCAGTTACACATTTGCTCAAAATAATTTCATAAAAATTGCTGGCATAGAACATCAATTCAATGTCTATCTCGTAAGTGAAGAATCATTAAGTAGGTAAGATTCAAAACAGCTAGGTGAAAGGTATAATAGTTTTATCTCAAAACAGCACGCAGGATTGAAAGCAAAGGTGGAATACAGCGGCTTTACATGAGAAAAATGAAACTATGTGCAAATACAAATATTTTTAGCCTTTATGGAGTCTGTTAACATGGCCGAATATAAATTAGCAATACAAATAAAGGTTTGTTTTACAATGAAAATGATTACCTCCACTTTGCTACGAAAAGTAATTGCACCGATTTTCTATTATACGCATTGCCTCTACGCTTTTTGTCTGCTTTATTTTGTTTCATACTCAGGTCATGCACCTTTAATTCAGAAATACTTTCTATGTCATTAATGAAGATAAATAAGAGTTATTTTTTAAAGAAATCCTTGTATCTCCGAAAAAAACATGTTGCATGCCAAAAAGTTAAACTATCGTGTCTGCTATTTCATAAGCTACATATCAGCTTACTCGGGTTAAATCGATTGCTGAATCTAATAAACAGCAATATTTTTATGGAGGGACAGCCAATTTCTGAAAATTATCCTCAAACTGAACCACCAAGTGGAAAATCCTATGCGTGTCTGCCATAATTAGCTATAACTATAAAGTTGCAACTAATTATACGGCAGGTTACAAGTGTATTCACCCCTAGAGAAAGTAAGTCACGTGACTGCTTTTACTTTCTACTAAAGCTAATGGGCATCGTCTTGAAAGATTCACTATGGTAAGTTCGTTGCTTTTAGAAACGAAAAGTGTTGTTATAAGAAAGCAAGCGTTATTAAGTAATCACGGCATGCAATTACTTCTCCTTTTTCTTCGCAAGCGTTTATAGCATTTATAGCGTAATGTACATTTTCCCGTTGCATTACAGAAACGCAAATAAACAAGCATTTGTTTATCATTTTCGCGGTAATTTATGCGGGCTTAAATCGAGTTAAAGGACGAACATGAAACATTTTACCGTTTTGACTGTAGATCGGTGTAGTACAAATCATTTCTCCATATTAATAACACAGTGAAGCTATGCCGGTAACGCAAGATATCTATCTTCCAAAATGTTGTTTGAAATGTACTGTTTACGATCGATATATTTGTCGTAGCAGCTATTTTTGTAAGTACATATAGTAATTTGTACAATTAGATTTGAAGGTCATACTTTTTTTCATGAATTTACAGTTAGATAACGAGGGCGAAGATCGAGTTAATCAAGCAAATGAATGAAAAAAGGACTTTCCAAACGTGTTGTACACGTCGATTTTGCATAGCTTTGCATTTGCTTGGTCGAAATTTAGTCGGAAAGGACTTCGGAATTGACTACTGTCAAATTGACATTTCAATAAAATAGCTAAAAAAGTGTAATTTTTTCACGTTCACTTTTTTGCGTTAAAAAAAGTGGAACTTTCAATAAGATTTTTCGTTAAAAAAAGGCAGTTTCACGATCACTATGCAAAAAAAAATAGTTGCAATCGAGTTAAAATAGTTGCAAGCGAGTTGAATTAGCTGCTGGCCTAAATAAATACAAAAATCGTTTTAAAAGAAAATGTACACTTGTGCTCATAAAAATGGAATACACTTACTGTTGCACTGATTTTTGTAATATTTTATTTTGTAATACCGGTTGGTTTGAAACATCGATAAAGTGAAATTGTTTGTTGTATGAAGTTACAAGAAAATAGTTCAATACAGATATCGTATAAAAAATGTATCTAATAATGCGAATAATACGATTTTTCACATCAGTGCAACAGTAAGTGTATTCCATTTTTATGAGCACAAGTGTACATTACCCAGTGTTTTTAGAATCACCGGATATTTTAAATGTTCGTTGGTCTTTGTCGATTTATCAAACGAGTCTAGTTTTGTGTGTTAGTTTTACAGATTCATGAATTTCCCGTGAATATAAATCAAATAAATAGCTATAAAATATATTATATAAATACAAATTACGATATGAAAATGAATAGATCACCGCTACTTCCTGCACTGAATAAGTATTATTTGTGTGAATTATGTTCGTTTGGAATTTGTTGTTCGGCTATCTTATAGGCATTATTAAAATGACTCCCTTAACTAATAAAGGCTTTAGTGAAAATATAAATAATTAAATTGCCCTATTTAATAAATCACCACACAATACTTGGAGTAGTTATATTAAATTTTAAAAATGTAAAACTTTGCCTGTCAGTATTTTAGGCTAATAAAATGAAATCTATTTATTACTCTTTAATAAAATGGTTAATTGCCCCTTTCTATATTTTATCGAATTGCAATATTTCTTTGGGCTTGCTCCGGCAAAGCACAAGACTAATATCTCAGGGTAGGTTCAAATTTGAGTTTTATTTTAAAATTATTCTATAGAATAATTAACTCAGAGTAGCTCAAATACGCCAAATTTTAGTACAACCGCGCTACTTGCTTCAATTACTCATAACCTCACAAACTTGACTTAATCACAAAAGGTTCGCGGGTGCGTAAAACGTTTTATTTTGATATTCAAAAGCGAAATTTGCAAGAAACCACAGGTAAACTGAAGCAAATCTCCCGCCTAGCAACAACTAACTTGATTTTGTTTCATATCGTGACGTAAAACGACGCTATATTTTGTTCTACTTTCTGTGATAGCTCCAAATCCTATCCAAAATCGCATTTTATGGAGCCGCCACGCAATTTACTCGAACTGGAACGGATCTGGATGCCCGGAAACACGATAAATCTCTTCAGCAAGGTGTATTCTCCGAGTACACTAGCTTTCCGGACTCCAACCACATAGAAACATGCCAAATCGTACCTTTGACATTCTCGTCGATCTCGCCTCGGACCTGGTGCAGGTGACGCCGATGTCCTTATTCGCTGGAAGTCGCTTCCCTGGACCCAAATCTTGTTCTGGGATGGTCTTACACCTCTTCCTGGCCTGTAGGACTTGCGATCTGGCTTCTGAAGTTCAAATGGTTCAAATGAGCCAGTGTCGCAGCTCCAAATATCCAGGAGCTCGGGGCCGAACCCCAGCCGATCGTAGTTTGATTAATTTTATAACTTTTTTATCGGAGAAACTTTTGCTAACACTTCTACTAGGCAAATAACTTTTATTATAATAACACATTAAAATTCAGGAGCTCCATTTGCCCACAACTTGACGATTACAAGAATTCGTTTCTTATTTTTAACAAAAGAGCATCGCGTTACCTAGTAACCGCGATCTGATATTGTTTAAAGGAAACAAGTATTAGTTACAATTTCACATACAGGAATACAATTTGATTAACATGTTTCTTGCTTAAAACTAAAAATTATCTTTATTCTTATACATACAAATTGTTCTTTCTCGTCACATAAAACGTTATTTATCACTACTCTGCTATGAACACTTAGTTTTAAAATGCACTGGCACTCGAGGTCAATTTTAAACACGTCACTGATTATTCTTCATTTTAGTTGCCCTCGTTCTGTATTGCTCTTTGCAAATTCTATCTTATCTTGCTTGCTTTTCACTGGCATGTACGTTTATTACTAACTCTACGCTCATATTCATTATACACATAACCAACCTTTTGTATTATTTACTTTCATTTGGTCCGGCTTCAAATATGCTCAAACCTATCTAATATTACTTATATTAGCCATCTTAAATCTTTCTTTTAGTCAAACTTCAAATTCGATTCCTCTGAAATCGGTTTTTCTTATGCCTGCCTTTATCCCTCTAATTATACTTCTTGCGTCTCATTGCCAATGCATTTAATAACTTCAACTACTGTTTAGATTGCAATTAAATAGAATATTTCAACTCTGTGCTTTAATTGACTTTGTTCAATATTTCTCTCTGCATAGAGAATTAAATTGTGAGCTTTAAACCATCTCACTATGTACAACTGTTAACATATATTTTACTTCGGCACTATTGGGTGTGTTGTCAAGTTACGCATGCTATCGAAGCTGCTTTTAATGTACCTCTCCCCAGTTCGATTGCACATTTCCACACCTAGAGAAAAGCTCGTACAACTCGTACTACTTAACCTTTTTGGGCAGATGCACCACAAAATCCTGAAGAAGAACTCCCTGAGACTTCCTAATACTCGCTGCGCTACAGATTAGTGTACCTCTCTCAGGTATCTTGCGATTCCCCTCGCGACCTAGCTTTTTTATGGCCCGTGAAAACTCAGAACTATAAAAGATACATAGTGTGAATGCTATACCTTATGGTAAACTGCTTTACTCACGGATCGCGGTGACGATTTCTTGCAGATTATTAAAAGAAAACTAGAAATCTGTTGTCACGCGCTCCTATACTGATAAAGTTAGCTTGGCGCCTTTTAGTATTTTTATAGTGGCTGTCAGATTCGACGATGTGGTTACAATCAACTGTTTATTTATTCGTAGTTTAGCACACGTTCCACAACCTTTTGTCGCGATCTTGGAAGGAAGTACTGAAGATTTTTTCTGTTGACGGCTAGTATGTATACGAATTGAAGTGTACAAGAATTCGGTCACCATATGCCTATTTCGCAAATTTCGTTCCTAACAAAATCGAACCTCATATATTCGAATTTTGGCTCCCTTACCCCGCTTTCAACCTGTTTTTACTAGCGGTTAGAAAAACGTGTGCTATTGAAAAATATTGCGAGAAAACCTTACAACTATTTGCTCTTTACTCAGTTTACATTTACAACTAATAAAATTAAAAAGATCAGCGCCACATTCAGTACAAACACGTTAAAATATACAAAATCATAGGTTTATATCTTTTAAAATTTTATTTGCATTCATACGAGTGTAAGCATTCGCCATTCTCTTGTGCCTCCCAAATATTTTTTTGCTTGTGCAAGATTTATGTTCGGTTTAGATCTGAATGAAGATAATAGTGTAAATAAATAAGGCCTTTACTCAGAACTTCCCTTGCAAGGGGAAGTTGTGACACTAAAAATTTAAAAAAATTAAAGGAAACTAGGAGTAAAAATATCTTAACGTTCCTAATAATACTAAAACAATAAAAGAAACAGTAATGCGAATTACATCGATTTGCAATTTAAAAAAATTATTGCAGAGATTCAAACTCTTGCGATTTCAGCGCCTAAGAGAGCGATTTCAACGCAGCTCAGGCGCAGCAACCGTTCGGCCACGGAGGAATGCCTAGCTCGCGGCTGGGTTATATACGACGCGCTGATCGTTGCCCATTTAGGTCTTTTTTACAGGATATACTCTGTATCTGTTGGGTCTCATTTTCGTCAAGGGTAAAGCCTGAGTTATGTGGAAATTATTACTTTTATCTATTTCCCACGTAAAGCAAAAATAGATAACATTTCATTTTAAATGTGCCCACCTTGTATATCTTTCACCGCAAGTATACTCGGTTGCGAGATAGGTAGACAGAGTCCCCATACAAAATATTGACTTCATCCAGCAAATACTTTTGAGCTATACCGCTAACAGACGGAGAGACAGACAGACGGACGGACAGACAGGCAGGCGGATGGACAGACAGACAGATAAACAGACAGACAGACAGGCAGACAGACAGGCAGGCGGACCGACAGAAAGACAGACGGAATTGAGAAAAAGTGTTTCTCGTCAGCAGTTTTTGATGGAAATCCTTAAAATATATAACATTTCCCACAAAGAAGAAATAAAAATCAGAAATTGCTGTAACCCAATTGCTTATTTTTACTTCCCTCATCTAAAAGACAAAGGAGTTATTGTAAACATGAAAGATCACCTTCCGAGATTTCTTTACGCTTCAGGGTCACTAGATGACGAAAAATATGTTTTCCCAATTCCGCCTGTCTGCCTGTTCGTCTATCTAGATGTTCGCCTGTTGATGGTGTAGCTCAAATAATATTTGTATATACAGGGTAAGCAGCTTAAAAATAAAATATCTATTTTTTCTCAGGAACTGTTACATAGTTAGATCCAAAACTATTTGTTGTAAGAAGACGATATTTTGCATGCGGATTAGATTGCACGGTAAGCACCTTAAAAAATAAAATATTGTCAATCTTTGCTTTAACACAGGAAGTATTACATACTTAGATAAAAGTAATATTTTACATATCAAAAAGTTCCCTACCCACGTGGTAACTTAAATGGTCCAGTCTCAAAAAATACTTGGAGACGGATAGTAAACTCAAGAACTATTTATTAAAGAAAAGTAATATTTTGCATATAGCTCGGGTGTTGACTCTAAACGCAAATAGGCATATTATGGAGCAAATAGTTGGAAACGAGACGCTAGGGACTAAAGCCTAACAACGCTTTTATTTGACCTAATGGGCTCCATACATTACAAACTTGATCATTTAAATGCTTTAAATACTTTAAATGTGTCTACATATATCGGTTATTTATGCAGCTGTGATGTAAAGCGCATATTGCAAATACCATGATCGTCATTAGCAATACAAACTGGTGAATATTTGTTAGTGTATAAAATATAGACTGCATCCCAGCCAGTTGATAAAATAGTACAGTAAGAATTAGTTACGGACAATTCTTGTTTTTATTGAAATAAGCAATCGTTACTATGATCTTATAACGGTCATTTTTATTTGACAACACTATTTATTTACAAAAATCTCTAAATAAAATAATATTAACTTACATAGAATATATTCAAATAGTAGATTATGCTTCAGTAATACTCTATTTTAATGGTTTTAAATTTCGATGGCTCCTCCTGGTGTATTCGTGCTTTTAAGGTTTCTCCATAAAAAGAAATCATTTTAAACTAGATCTGGCGACCTGGCAGACCATTCAAGCGCGTCTGCTGTACCTATCGACAAGAATGTGGTGTTTAAAAATTTTCTTACATCAGCTTGATGGTGTGCGGTGCCACCAGTAATTTATTTGTACGAATCTGTGCCACTGGATTGTGCTATTTAACTCAAATTATTCGTCTTAATTGTATTTGATTACATATTTTAGTGTACCAAATCTCAATTTATAAAAATACATAAAAATAATCAATAAAAAAAACATTTTAGAAGTCTATATGACTATTTCTGATTAGCAGGACATTTACTATCTAAACACTCAACTTTAACTCTAAATGTGACACTTTTTATATCAACCACTATTATGGTCACGATAGCAAAATTACTCATGGTCATGGCAATGTAATAATTATACATATTATAAATAACATATAAAAGGGACTTAATATTATGTTTGATTAGCTGTCATACAGTCGGCACACTCAGATTGGTATTTCATAGCCAACTGTTTTTAAAAATTCTACAGATAAAAATTAACGTCGAAAATAGCAGGAGCAAATAAAAACATAATTATCGAGGAGGAAAAAGCCAGTTGTTTCATACTAGTTTTCACCTGCTTTTCGCAGTTCGCACCATTCATGCCGTTCTGGGGTGAACCCCACGCACCAGACCTTCTTTGCAAACAAACAGAAAGCTTTCGGTATGAATGGAAATTCATGATTTTGTTTACGATAGGTGCTTCCTCCCCAGCGGATTGTTTTCGTTTCGCGGCGTTTGTTGGGGTTCATGTTCGGTCATCAGTACAGAATTCGGTAAACCGTCAGCGAAAAAGGTGAAATAGTAGAAAAGTCCGTCCACAAAGGCCCGTACGAGATTATCGAGGTTGACCCATTTCACGGCGAGTACGTACGGCGACCACACAGGTTCTTCACCTCGCGGTCATCGATGCACCGCGGACCCCCCGCGGCCCCCCTCGCGGTACGCCGCTGCCGCTAATGCGACCCATCCTCTGCGGCCGCTTTGTGAATTATACCCACTGGATTCAGGCATAAAACTGATTTATTAAATGCAAGCCTGCTTCATGTCGCTGAATAGGTTATTTCTTCTATCGGACGTAGGTACTTATTAGTTACGTACTTAACCAATGCATACCTCCGAGTAAGTATATCTTGCATCTCCAACCGGCCCGCTCAAGGAACGATTGCCGGATTTAGTGTTTTATTGGCTTACCAAGAGCGGTGCTTTTGAGGATGCACCTTCTCCGGCGCCAGGGATGCAGTGTACTTGGCTGAACAGGGTGATATTGTCGTGTGCGTGATTAAAATTGGCACAGTGGTCCTACAGGAAATATTCTTTGCTATATAGGGTGTTAATTAAGTACGTAGACAAACTTTAAGGGGGATTCCTTGATCAATTCTAAGATAAAAAGTGTATACAAACATTGGACCTAAACGGCTTCGTTTTCAAGATACAGGATGTTGAAGTTTAAACAAATTTTTTTTTTCAAAAATCTGGAAAACGCCTAGGAGTATTCTAATGAAACTTGGTGTAGGTTAGTATTTCATAAACTGGCAAAGTTTGGTCAAAATAAATTTAATTTATTTCAACCAGTGGCATTCATCGGGGCCACCTCAGTTACCTTATTTTAGAAAAATCTGGTACGCCACTGTTTTTAGCTTTATCCATTGAAACTATACAACTATATCTATTATTTTTTTGATAGAATAAACCTTTTTCGAGAAAAACGGAAAAATCTCTAACAGCAATCTTTTCATTGGAAGTTAATGGGGCCTAAACGGCTTCATTTTCAAAATAGAAGTTTTAAAAAAAATATTATTTAAAAACAATCTTACAATACTAAAAAACGTTTGGCTAAAAACAGTGGCGTACCAGATTTTTCTAAAATAAGGTAACTTAGGTCGCCCCGATGCACGCCACTGGTGGAAATAAATTAAATTTATTCAACTTTAACTTCAACATCCTGTATTTCGAAAACGAAACCGCTTAGGTCCCATGTTTGTATAAACGTTTTATCTTAGAATTGATCAAGGAATCACCCCTTAAAGTTTGTCTACGTACTTAAGTAACACCCTGTATAGGAAAAGAAGAAAGTAGTATATGAGTAGCAGGATGAACGATCACATAATACACTGAATGGAATCACAGTTGTGGATGTATTGAAGGAATATGTTATTTGTCTTAACAAACATAATTTCGCAACCTTTTATCATTAAAAGTGTCAAATTCATCTGTTCGCCCGTCTGATATTAACTGCTGTCTTTGTAAACTTGTGCATTCAATTTTGTTTCAAACTTGGCAAACTCAAAAGAAACGCATGAAATGTTGATACATATTAGTGTACGGATATATTACAGCAACTCTTAAAATTGTGTATAAGTGTTTTGATCGATTTCGAAAAGATTTCGACTCAATTGACGAGGAAAGATCTGGACGGGCTTCGATTTCAGAGATAAAACTATTTAAAAAGTGAATAAAATATTTCGATCAAATAGGAAATTCACCAGTCGAGAAATAGTGATTTCCACATCTCATTCGGTCCAATGTAGCAAATTTTAACTTAAGATTTAAACATGAAGTGATTGAATGCAAAATTTGTTCCGCGCATTTTGTGGCCCGATCAAAAGTAAAAAAGTCCTAATTTTTAAAGGGTCTCGTAACAGGGAATTCTGGAACCAAAATTCAGAGTTTACAATGGAAAGAAAACACACAACTCACCTCGACCGAAAAAAAACGACAACAATTGAAATCTAACATCAAGGTGATATTCATAGTTTTTTCAATTTTAAAGGAATTGTGCTCACAGGGTTCGTCTGTAGAGGTACTACTGTAAATTCTGAATACTATAGAGGATTACCAGAACGATTTCCAAATAATGTTGGCTGAAAAAGGCCGGATAAATAAGCAAAGGGTTTTCTACTTGACCACGATA
Source organism: Agriotes lineatus (assembly GCA_940337035.1). NCBI lineage: Eukaryota > Metazoa > Arthropoda > Insecta > Coleoptera > Elateridae > Agriotes > Agriotes lineatus. The sequence goes on from OW679194.1 coordinate 143,352,053, forward strand.
ACGCCCCTTGTCACACGTTGCTTGTTATCAAACCGTTTTTGTCGGATAAAAAGCACCGTCTCTCCCCGCGATTCGGAATTTTGTGATTTCTGGCTCTTTTCAAAATGGACATGAACGAAAAACGCTTCGACTCGATAGAAGAGATTGAATCGGCCACGACATTGAAATTAAAAGCACTCACGAAAGGGTATTTCCAGAACTACTTTAAGAAGTGGCACCAACGTTATAATAAGTGTGTAGCAAGCCAAGGAGAGTACTTTGAAGGGGATTAAGTGACCATTGTAATGTAATTAACATACCTTGATTAATTAGCTTGTTTACCGTATTATTTGATCACTCCTCGTATGGAGGTATGAAAATATTACAATTTTTGTCAGCTAAAAGTAGTATAACCTAACAACAACCGATGAAATGGGTATTATTTGAGGGGTTGGTTAATTATGCAGTTTAGTGTAAAAATAGTAATATGCCCATATCCGAATCTCAATGGTTACTGAGATAATGATGAAAAACTATTTACTTAGAGTATCCATCTAATAGTAAAAATGTAACAAAAACATTTTTAAGTCACAATAACTTTTCAAAGTGATTGTCATCAAGCTATAGACTTCACATAGACGAACAAGTGAATTTTGTGCATTACACAATTGTTCGAGCTTTGACAAATTTCTGTCATAGCTTCTTGAATTCGATTTATTAGATGCTATTGACTCTCGATTGCAACAGAATAGACGTTTTCTTTTAAATAGCCTCGTAAATAAAAATTTAACAGAGTTAAGTCTGGCAAAGGAGCCGGCCATGGAACTGGGCTTCTGCGCTTACGTTTTCAATGTTAACTAGGTATATTCTAAATAGATAGTTTTTTCTCATGATCTCAGTAATCCTTGAGAATCGGACATGGTATATTTTTTTTTACTTCAAATTGCATGATTAATCTACCTCTAAAAATATGTCCACACCTTTTAAATCACCCTATATATTAGTGTTCGAAGATCTTAATACAAATATATAATTTGATAATTTAGAATGAGTGATAGAAATCACAGAGCGGGGCGTGTTGGTGAAATTCATGGAATCACGATGTTTGCATGTAACGAACACTTTCTGCAAGAAAAAAGAAAAGAAGTGGACATGGATTAGATGAGATAAATTTTACACTATGCAATAGTACTAAAATAGTATCTTATTAGAAACGAGACTATATTGAATACTTTTATAGTAGGAAGTGAGCAGTGAATGCTAAGAGCAACAAACTCTAAAAGTAGAAGGAACAAAAACTGTATCTAATAGAAAGAAAAGTAAATGTAGGCGTAATTAAATTATAATATACAGTCGAACTGTATGAAAATGCACTAAGATTCCAAAAAATCGCAAAAGTAACTAGACCGAGCAAGCAAAAAAATACAACAATCCTGATTAACACAGGAAATTAGCTCAAAAAAATAAAATAAAAAATACGAAAATATTGAATATTGTTTCGTAAACTGGTAAAAGAAGCAAGACAAAATGCATTGAAATACTTCGAAGTAAAGAAAACTGTGAAAAAGAAAATAATGCAAGACATACAGAACGAATAAAAGCTGATTGGGAACGTCAGAAGTGGAAATAAAAACGTTACGAGCATGAAACCAAGATCGGGAAAACCAAGGAGGGCCAGAAATAAGGAATAAAAAGAAAATATTAAAAATAATAGCAAAGTACACACAGAACTATATGGATCAAAAATAAAAGGAACGGATCAAGGTTCGAGTGCCAGATTAAAGTTATGAAAAATAATAACGAAAGGTTTGTAGGAGCAGGAGGGGGAGGTGGGAGAGGTGTATTCCGCTAACTTAAGTTTTAGAAAATAACCACTGGACCTCTCTATCACTAATCCGCTACAACTCGTCTTCGGTAAATATGAGAGAGCGTTTGACTTCATCCAGATTTGGGCTGTGTAATGAAGCCCAAAATGCGACCATGACCGTCAACTCAAATTGTGGATTGGAATAATACCCATAGAAAAATGAGTTCGACAGGGAGGCACAATGTTACTGACACTTTTTATACTAGCCATAGAAGACATTTAACAATTATGCGGGGAAATTGAGGGGATCAAGGATACACGTCAAAAACTAAATCCTCTACGCTTTGCTCATTATATTACATTAATAACAATTTTTAACAAAAATGTTGAGAGGACTAGAATTTGAACTTTTAAAAAGCAAAAATAATTACTGCAAAACTTGATTCACATATTAGTAGCGCAAATAATACATATATCTGGGGCAATCTGTAAAAATAGGAAAGAAAACTATGTAACGAAAGTTAACTATATAGATTTAGGCAGACAACTAGGACCATTGCAAAAGCAAGGAGAATATGCATGTGGCCGTCGTGGTGTTTAACAAACGAACAATCAATGTGCGATAGCGGTAGGTCGTTAGGATCATTATAAATATAAGGTATACTCGTATATTCGAATTTTTAATTTTTTAAATATAATTACGGCCACATGTAATGTCCCCTTGCTTTTGCTATGGTCCTAGTTGCCTGCCGCAATCTGAATATAGTGCAGCGCTACATGCCGTTAGAGGCCCCAGGCTTCAATGCTCTGTTTCTACTTCCTTCTGTCCTTTGTGAGTTCTTGCCAATCTCTGATCTGACACTTTTCAAGGTCTTCCTTTACTGCTTCATCCACTTCTTTCTTGGTCTGTCCTTTTTTGTTTTGTACCAGCTTCACTCTCTAGTACAATTTTGGGTATTCTTCCTTCTGCTAATATGGTAATGTATCCCCGCCGTCGTAGTCGTATTTTTGTAATCGTAGTAATTGACGGTTGTTTGTACATATCGATAATTTCCTGGTTGGTCCGCCTTATCCATACTTCTCCCTTCTTTACGTCTAAGTACTTTACATTTACTCCTCTATATCTTTATTAAGGATGCACGTTTCGCACGCATATAGTACTGTTGGACGTATGATTGTTTTATAGATCCCTATTTTTGTGTTGTTTAGTATTTTCCTTGATTTCAGTGTGTTTTTTACAGCCCCACCACTTCTACTTTTGTTAATGAATCTCTTTTTAATTTCTTTTTTCTTCATTCTTATTTGTCAAATTCACTCCCAAATATTCCAAGTTGTTCACTTTTTCAAACCCGTACTGCTTCCCTCCCCTAGAGGTTAACTCAAAAACTATTTATATTTGGTCTTCTGTTCATTTATTACCACTCCGAATACTGTAACTGTCATTTCAAGTCTTGAACACTTCTTTCGGTTTCCTTGCGTTTTGGGTCATAAGCACCAAATCGTCGGCATAGGCTACACACTGATTTCTGTAACGATACACTGTGCCCCTTGTGTGTATATTACTCCTGTCGTACCTGTCGTAATCTTCTATTAAACGGAAGTTAAATGGTGAATTAAATTGGCACGAAGGACGTTTAGCAAAGCTATCATAACTAAAATTTCGAAAACACAGCATGCTCGGAAACGATCCACGGTCTATGCAGTGGCGGCTCGCTGTAAGGGCCCGAGGAGTCCACCATAACAAACCAGTCATTCAAGAGCTTTTTTATTCTGCAAGAAACATTTGTTTGTACTTATTTTTCATCATTCTTCTCAATTTAAAGCTTAAGCAAACCACGAGTAATTTTTATTTCGTGATTATAATCTGTACAATAAGCGCATGCTTGCTAGCTAGATCAAAGTGGCCCGGCTTTTGGACAGTTTATGAGCTGCAGCGGGCGAAAAACGGCGAAGGAGGTACACGCAATAATAGGTAGTTTAGCGTTTAAATGAGTCCAATTCACGTTTTGCTCAAGTAATGCGATTGCCATTGTGATAGTGTTCGTTTCAAGTTAGTGATTTCGATGCTTACAACTTTGGGCACGCAGCTAACTAAATGGGGTTTAGATAAAGAAACGCCGCGTCCGGGGATCCATTCGTACGCAAGGCCAGCGTGTTAATTTAATCACATCTATTTGTATTGAATAATAGTTCAGTATTCACCATGAATAAAATGAACAATCTTTTAAATAAGATTTTCGTCGTATTCGTTCGAAGAGAAGCTTAAAATAAAGCAGTTAGGAAGACCTAACAATTGTTATATTATACGTATTATTTACTGATTTCATTTGAAAATAAACTAAATTCTTTTTTGGCCGAATTATACATTCAAACGAAAAATGAAGCGAGATATTCGATTCAGTTTGGTTTTTCCACTGATGCTAACTTTTGCCATTCCATAAGCGAAATATTTAGATCTGAGGATGTCGGAATCTGTCTTTGTCTCTGAGAGGGTGGAAAATTCATTTTGTATTCAGTTGGCCCTGCCATCAAAATTCTCCACGAGCCGCCACTGGATCTATGGATGACGGCTACAAAGAATCGGTAGAGGATAGAAACAAAAGGGATAGGCTTATCTATAGGCTTACCAATATTGACAATAGATGACTACTTACTATAGTATATGATAGAGTTCCTATATGTATTAAGAGTTGAGCCATTGGATCCACAAATCAAGGACCATGTGATGTAGCAAAGATATATTTCATTTGTTTTAGTTGAAAGAAGTATGCATAAAGTTTAAAATCGGCAAAAATCAGGTACTCCATGGTTTGTGGATCCAAAACAAGTCACCCTACATGTCCCAACTCTTTATATACAGGGACTGTAGTATATGATAATGATCACTGCTTTTCATATTTTCTCGTTTCAAATAGATAGCTAACAGCTATCATAATGGTACCACATTAACAAAAGAATGTCCACTGTTTTTTTACTACTTAAGACGAGTTATATCATTGTGATAGTTTTTTTATGTGGCTAACTAACAGGTATAAAACTTGTAATAAATGTTAACATATTGACTGATAAACATCTCTTCTGAAAAGTGCGGAAACCTTTATCTGTTACAATAACCAACATAAACCGATTATTAATGATGCAAAACCACCATCTTCTTCATTTTAGTGTCTAATAAATCTCAGATGATCAAAGGAACATATTGATCGTAATAATCTTCATCGTCTGTTTTATAAATGCCCAATGACAAACTTATAAATATCTACTCTTAAATAGTACAGTGTGTAATAAATAATTGAATATCTATCTACATGTGCATAAGTGTTACATCTGACTTTAGAGTACTGCCACAGCCATTGGCAAATTCCTCTTTATGCGATAATGGTCGTAGAATCATGTGTCATTATCTCTGTATACTTGCTAGATATTTTGAATTTCAAAAATTATTACCTGCGACATTGGAAATATTTCAAATGAGGTATTATAACTTAAACATAATTTACAAACTGATTACTACAGTTTGAATAAAAATAAACCTACAAAACGATAGTTGCCTGTCCACTGTCATCATACACGTAAAACTCAAGTCTCTTGTATTCAAAAATGTCCATGTATTTATTAAAGCTCTCAGCATTGAACAATTTTATGATGTAATTGAATCAGTTCATATCTCGCGCAACAAGAAATTCCAAATAACTTCATAAAGTTCACAACATCATAGCTGCATCAGAAATTTGAAGTAGTTTTGCTGAGTGAGTAGTCCATTAAACAAGAAATTTAATTAAACTTAGACTAACCAACTCTAGCTGCAAAACATATGAGGACTAGCATCTGCTGGTCTCGTCGTATCGAATTAGTTAACAAAATATACCGGGTGTCCATTCTCAATGTCGAACATAGGCAATTAACATCTGTGCATTCACTCGTTCTTCATTGAAATAATTAATTTTTCTGTAGATAATTTTAACAGACGTTGACAGAAAATATCTGATTTAAGCCAACTAAATACCAATTTTTTGACAAATGCTATCGAACTTGGCATAATATATTTAAAATTCCCAAGTTTTAAATTAAAATTTTAAAATAAAAATCGCATCTTGAATATTATTATTGGTATCATTTGATGCGTAATAATTTTATCTTTCCATTGATACCATTACCTTCCCTGTAAGTTGAATTGGCGAGCAGGAATCGGCAAAAACGTTCAATACAATGTTATTGGCCTATGTTCGACTTTGAGAACGGACACCCGGTATAACCTTAAATGCGAATATTTGTTGTTCACAAGACTCGTAGGTTATTATTTCTGATCAATTAATTACCGACACATTGGTGTAAAACAGCTCTGGTTCATCTTTACTGTGCGAATGTAAAGTCTGGAACTATCTAAATAGAACTTTTATCAAATGTTTTTGAAAGAAATCCTAAAACACGCTAATTTTCATTTTAAATAAGACATATTTTACTGTGTCGCTTTTAGATTGCCTTGTTTTTGAGTTATGACGTTCGCGATAATTTTTTTAAATGGAAACCCTAAATTTTTATGATGAATTTGGACAGAGCATGAAATTCTAAGACCAAATACGCTAAAAAAGTATTATACTGTATTTTGAAATTTTCGAGGAAATCGCTTTTAAAGTATTAAAACAAAAATTAAATAAAAATCAAGTAGCCATGAAACAATGAGTTAGCCCTAAAATTATAACAGTTTAACAAGCCTACGTCTATGCTCAGCGGTAGGGTTACTTCAATGGCGTCGGTTTCGGAAGAGGAGGGTGGGCGTTACCCTCAGCTAGACACTGGATTTGATTGGAACAAAGTTTATTATATTTACACTAACTAACATACAAATAAGCTTAGAACTAGGTAACATATATGTACAGAAAAAGAAAAGAAAATGGCGGATGGGCATCCGCAGTTGGAAGCTGGTGTGGTCCTTCGGAGGCGGTGCCGGCGGCTTCCTCCTGCGGTTGCAGCGGCGGCGGTGGCGACTGGCGACGGGGCGGCGAGCTGAGAGCAGCGGCGGCGGCAACGTCGGCGGCAGTGCTGATCTCCTTGGCGGAGGCGGCGGTTGGCGGCTTCCTTCGGCGGTTGCAGCGGCGGCGGTGGCGACTGGCGACGGGGCGGCGGGCTGTGAGCAGCGGCGGCGGCAACGTCGGCGGCAGTGCTGATCTCCTTTGGCGGAGGCGGCGGCTGGCGGCTTCCTTCTGCGGTTGCAGCGGCGGCAGTGGCGACTGGTGACGAAGCGGCGAGCTGAGAGCAGCGGCGGCGGCAACGTCGGCGGCAGTGCTGATCTCCTCTGGCGGAGGCGGCGGCTGGCGAAAGTGGCTCGAGTTCCCAACTTTGTCCGAAGACGGAAGGCAGCAGAGTCCAATGCGGAGGATTGGCTCTAAGTCCACGAGGGTGATAGGCTCTGGAGAGGCTGGAGCTGCTAGCTGGTCCTGGAAGCTGAAGTGGCTCAAATTCCAAGTCCCACGAAGACGGCAGACAGCAGAGTCCAATGAAGTGGATTGGCTCTAAGTCCACGAAGATGCGGCAGACAGCTAAGTCCAGTAGATGAAACGGCTGGTGGTCCTGGAGCTGAAGTGGCTGCTGGTGGTCCTGGAAGCTGAAGTGGCTGCTGGTGGACTCTCCTGGGTTGAGTTGATGCTGGATTGACCCGCCGAGGCAGAGTGATTTCTTACTGCTAGCGTCTGACTATTTAAAGGAGCCAGTCCTTTGTCAAACGCGATCTCGACGCTCATTGGTCGAAGTAGAAGGGATGTTTTGCCCGATTTCGATATATTTCGGATTTATAGCGTTTAATTGAGCGGCGTGATCAATTATCGACTTGATTTGAGTCGCAATCAATAGTCGTTGAAATGTCGATTCTAACGACACCCAATTTGCTATGTTTTGGTAAAGATTAGCTCAACTTGGAATTTTTAATTCCGTGTTCGGCGTAAAGCTTAATTAAGCATTACTCTTATGGCGTATGTTCCAAAAGTTTATTATGCTTCGATCGGTTGCGCGCTATTTTTATAAGACTTTTGAGACCAATTACGCTTTTCTGGGATGCTTCCTTCCGTTGATTATACTTTAATTTGTAATATTGTATCCTTGCCCGCTGTATTTTGTCGTGGCCCTGATTTCTCCGTTACAAAGATGCGTTTCTGCTGGGCCGCTGAATTTTCGGCCGCTCTCTCGGGCGCGCTCGGGCCGCATGTATTTGCTGTCTGATGGAAAAATTGCTTTTACTCCACCTGTATATGTGCTAGCGCCCTGGTGTTTGTTTTATTAGGTGGCGGTTGATTTTTCCTATCGGCAGGTACCCTTATGTGGGGTTTTGGATTTGGCGCACTCTGATTTAAGAGCGTTTTAGTGATCGAACTTGGTTTATTAATTTTCGCTGCGGCGCCGTTTGGTCGGCTTCCGTTGTTGAGGTTTGGCGATCCGTTGGCCCTTTTATTGCAGCGGTTTATACTTGCGAATTGGTGCTTCTTTGAGTTCGCGTGCCGCGATTTATTGTTTTATGGGGGTAACGGTTTTCTTAAAATTTTTGTAGGATCGAGGCGATTTGCTGGTGAACAGATGTTTGAGTTCTTTGTTTCGTTCGCCGTGTATTTGGCGACGCGAATTTTCCTTTGTTGCTTTGTTCTGTTCACTGATTCATATTAAGTTCTTCATAGTTTGTTTATCTGCTTTTGTTGTGTGCTCTTAATTATAGTATATTATTATACGAGCATATAATGGATGCTATTATTATAGGAGGATGGCTTTAAATAACGAGCGAGCGAAGCGAGCGAGTTATTTAAGCCATCTGAGTGTACTAATAATAGCTATTATATGCGAGTGAAATACGCTATTTTATTTACAACTACTTTATATTCATTCATTCCAGAAAATTTTTGTATCCGATATCATAAGTTTTTTTTCGACTTTTCTGGGAGTAAATTTTGTGTAGCTTGTTTGCCGGCTTGGCGTACTTCAGGGGGAATACAGCACTATTGTCGCTATCGTTTTCCATTTTAGGTTTGGGACGAAAGAAGTGTAAATTATTATTTTCAAACTGTCAGACTGATAACTGTCAACTCAAAAAAGCAGTTTATGGCCTGTTTGATTATATGCACATAAATCCGTATTAGCGATGTAATTATGGTGGTATCCATGCATTTATAGCGGTATCGATGTAATTATCAAATATAAACAACAGGCATTGTGATTTTAGTTAATAATATATATCATAATTGACAAATAATTGGAAAATAACAACGGAATTGTTTAATAGTTGTAAATAAAATAAATAATGGTGCGATATTTGAGTGAAAAAGAACGAATTGAAATTTTAGTATTGAGGGGATGTGGTAACCCTACGATGTTCTCGAAAATTTCAAAATACAGTATTAGAATTTCATGCTCTGTCCAAACTTTTTTTAAATGGAAACCCTAAATTTTTATGATGAAGGTATCCTTAACGTCATAACTCAAAAACAAAAGACAATCTAAAAGTGACAATTACAGTAAAATACGTATTTTTTTAAATAAAAATTGACGTGTTCGAGAATTTCTTTTAAAAACATTTGATTTAAGTTCAGTTTCGATAGTTCCAGACTTTACACTCGCACTGTATATTTAAAACAAGCGTTTTCTTTCAGCACCTATTTTGAGACTTCCGCCAGGTCGATGTCCATAATTTTTTGTATAAATAAAAGCCGTGTAGATTTGCAGACAGTCGTAAATTTCAAATAAATAAGCGTTGCTACAGGAATCTAAAATAGTGTCGACCACCTGTACAGATTTTTAATTTTTTCTCGCAAAATACTATACGATTCCTATTTTTCGGTCTTGTTTCTTGCCATTCTAAAAATATAAAATATGAAATTACCTGGACACGCTGTATATATTAAGTAATATACAAATATACGTTTTTACCTTTAATGAAGTATTCTTCTAATTTAGCTCTCAACTGCACACTGGTAGGCTAACTGTTGTATCTCACCACCATAAATTCTAATTGAAAACTAACCCTATCGGAGCAAGTATGTAACACATTTAATTTTATGACATTTTCATATACCCCCATGACGAGTTGTTTTATAGTTTGACGTGCAATCTGTAGTAAATTTCACCCACTGCAATCCGTTCACCATAGTTGGAGTACATGTGGGCGTGGTGATTAAATAAAAATTAAAATTGCACCTTTGTTAATGCAACACAAAAATACTTACGTGAAATCATGCAGGATGAGTCAACGTTTCTTACGGTTTGTTTAAATTAACTATATAAAGTGCAGACACTATCAGTGCAGCTTCGACAAGTATGAAATGCTGCAATTAAATAGATTTATGTAGCCCGATCGTTACTTTATAAGCAAGTTAATTGTTTACGGGAATCTAAACTAAGTAAAGTAATGGCTAGTCGAAACCTTAAAAACCTTAAACTTATCTGTTCGGCTATTTTAATTATTGCGTGTCATATTTATGTAAATTAAACATTCTCTTCCGTGAATTTAAATTGTTAGCTTATAATGAGTTGATTAAAGATTATTACCATTAATGTTACTAACGAGACAAATGCCATTTTAAGTCGTTTCTGTTAACTAATTTGCTTCATTGTTTAATTGATCGTAACAGCAGCTCCAGTAGTAAAATTTAATATCAAATTAATAAGTGCTAATGTTACGTTTTATTTTTATTATTTACAACAAAGAGACGAAACATTTTCAGGTTGTTTTGGAGTACTAAGTTAGTTTTATAACAACACAGCTTGAGTAACCTGCGCTCCACTGTAGCAAACTACTAACAATACAAAAAATAAATCCAAATAAGTCTAAAGAAATTATTTTAATAGGGCTATGCTTTTCATACAATATTAAACTTGTACTAATACAGAAACCTGCTTCATGGAAAGTTAACACTTTTGCATTCTACATAAATTCGTATAAAAACCATGATCGAGTTGAGCAAAAATGTTTATAGTTACTTTAGCATCAACCTACTTATTATTTTGTAATTGTCTAGACTTCGATGCATGAGCTCATAACTATTTAGATTAGTTAACAATTCCTGGCGAACAGCCTACTAATCATAATTGCAGAAAGGCAAATTTCTTCGAGTTAATAATACAACTACAATACGGGACCAGGGCTGAATCGAGATGGGAGTCGTGCATTTTTTAATTTTATGGAAGCCAAAATTGGTAATTAAATAATCAAAACTTAGGGAAATAACAAAGTATTTTCGCAAAATTATGCAGCGGAACAATCTGTAATTTCGGGTATCAAACTTTGTAAATACATACATATTTACCTCCATATTTCTCTGATCGCTTGAAATAAGAAAGCTTCAACTTGGAATACAAGATTGCCACATAAAATGCAAGTAAACAGTTAGAAATGGCGTACTTAAACCGTAATAGATAGACTCACTAGCAGCATATTTACGGGTACATTATATAGTGTATTTACTAGCAACGTGATATTGTACACCTTCGTCATAGAAACAAAATATGAAAAGCTACTCATAACTCCCAAGGGACCTGTCAATTTTTTTTTCCCCCAAACTCTTGGTAACCATGCAACTATAGGCCATGTCTTAGCAACCATACATTGAGGCCACCCTTGATGTTACTTAAATATTCTAATTTTAAATGTCATTATGACATTTTGAAATTTCATACTATTGTTACTAATATGCTAGTAAATAAAATATTGTATGCACCACCGGAGATATTCATGTTTTTTACCCTCGGTCTGTAACACATGTCAACCTCAGGGAAAAACATATTCATATCTCCCTTAATGCATAAATATCTATTTCTTATACGATACACGACCGGTAGCATTTTTATGGCGTTGCCAAACATACAGGTCTCGCCCTACGGGCTCAACCTGTCAAGTATTCACGCGGCCATAAAAATGTTGCTACCGGTCTAATAACGTAAATAGCTATTTTTGTTCTGCTGTATCGAAAAGCTATCAATTTCGGCAGCGGCAACTTTTACTTCTTGCATTGTTCGAAATCAAAATAGGTACTCCCATTTTGCGGTATGATCATAACCTCCTCGACTTTTTCTAGCTTCGTCGACTAAACAGTCATTTTATAATTAGAAAAAAACACTTCCAAAGCAATTTAAGAAAACAATATGTATGTACCTCGCGACTCGTCCAAAAAAGTCCTTAATTTCCTACTTGTAACATAAATAGCTATTACAAATTGTTGCTAACAATAATTTGTATTCAATTGTCTCTTAGTTATTTGCTTTCCAGATTGCAAAAAATGGCGCAATCACTTGGACTGTATTTTAAATATCAAAAGCATAACATATGTCAATGCCTACAAATATACAAAAAAATGCTAATGAATGTTTCTTTCTGAAAAAATGTAAGTTATCAGCCTTACCATTAGAGTTACTGTTTGATATCTGTGTCATGATACCAATGTTTCAGCCATTAGTCCACCGATAATAACCAAAATCACGTCAATAGGTGAGTCCGATATAGCCATTATATTGTTATAAGCAACAAAAAATGTTTAAGCAGAATACTGACTTAACAACTCACTTGGATAGAGGAAAGTTGAGATTGTTTTTTTAAATCCAGGAATCTGCGTCAAACAATATCCTCTTAATTCAGGAACACCCTGTATATTTGCTAAGCAGGAGCTGAATTCGCTTGGAGATCGAAAACTTATTAAGACATTTTATGCAAAATATATTGATACTTTTATGATTAAAAAGAATACTGATCTCCCAGGAAACACATTTTCAGATATAACAATTAATAATTAATTTCAATTCCAAGAAAACCAAGAAAAACGAAAATAGTCATCTATTATCAGCTATAATTTACCAAGGGCAGTGATAATCACCCGCAATAATTTTGACAAATAACAACCCGAAAGTGCTTGCCTAGAAATAACCCGAGGCGAAGCCGAGGGTTATTTCTTAAAGGCAACGCACTTGAGGGATGTTATTTGTCAAAATTATAAGGATTTATCACTGGCCGCGGTGAGTTCGGAAAGATAAGTTCTTAAATAAATTAGCCATTTTCTGACAAATTAATTTGACACTTCATTATAATAATATTATGTTGGTGGCACTGTAAGTCTATGTCAAATTTGAGGTTATCAGGTTAGCTTTTGCGTCAGTTTTGACACAGACTGACGGAAAAGCTAACCTGCTAACCTCGAATTTGACTTAGATTTACAGTGCCACCAACTTGTGATAGGATACTACTGAAATTTAATGAGGTAGTTTCCATGGTGATTGAAAATCACCCTAGGGTCGTTTTCACTTCAAGTGTGGTCTGATTTGTCAAACTGAGTCACGTGATTAAAAATAATCAAATTGGATTGGTCTGCAATATATGTAAGAACTTATCTGTAAAATTATGCAGTTCTATATACAGTAGACGATCGAAATAGTGAATATTCACAAATGTGAACTTCCAATATAGTCAACACAAGTTGGCTGGTCCTCTCCCGATAATAAATGTTGTTTGGTCAATCGCGTGTGACCTGTACGAATTCTTGTCAACACAACTTGCTGTTTTCTACTCAAATTAGTGGGATATGAAAAGTTTCCTATTACTGGCAAGAATTTTTTTAGATATGTATTATAATTTCTCCAGGTATTTTGAAACCTCTCTTGTACTCTAGTGGTGACTTGATGTTTCACATCCTTAATGTTGTACAGGTTTTCTGATGCCTCACATATTCCCTCTGCAGCTTCTTTGGCAGCAGAATCTGCCTTTTCATTGCCTACTATTCCAGCATGGCTGGGTACCCATATGAAACTTAGATTTTTGTGAGCGCGAAGAAGAAGTCCGTATAAAGATTTTATATTTACTATCACTGGATCTAATGTGAATCTGTTTCCAATTGCTTCCAGCCAACTTGTGATGAATGTAACGTACCTCTAACAGTGAACCACATATTGCTAGAATGTAAGAGAGCTCAAATCCGTGGAAATCCGGATCTTAAAAACCTAGATAGCAATTCCTTACTAAGTTTTCTACAGCAAAATGGACTTTATGAATTAATTTAAAAAAGTACATATTACACCGTATGGGCTAATAGCCAAAGCAGCTGATGCCCAAAAACTATTAAATAAAAAAAAAATATATAGTCAACAGGAAAATTGTTGTGTTATGAATATAGGGCTATTCAAAACAGTGAATACCTGTAATTCTGTATAGTGAACAACTTTTCTGCTGATGATGCGAGACTATGAAATTGACATTTTAAATACCCAAACATGCCAGATGTTAATTTAGGTGTTTCTTTATTTTACAATTTTGTAACCAAGCTTGGTTCAGTCCTTCCGTTTTACTTTAATATTGAAGTGGTGTATTAGTTACAGTTAATAGTACAAATCTTAGCAATGTCGTCTGTAAAACGCAAGTTTTTATCATTAAAAGATAAAGTCGAAATTCATGAATATTTAAAAAATGCTGTTAGTGTAACTTCATTGGCAAATAAATATGGTGTTGCTAAACAAACCAACCATCTGTGCAATTAAAAAAACAAAAGAAGAAATTTTGGATGCTGTTAACAATACATTTATGAGACCTGGTAAAAGTAAAACGTTACGAAAAAGCGCGAAAGTAACATTCCTATATCTGATGAAATTTGAAAAGCAGAAGCAATAAAGAAACAAAAAATATCAGGAAATGGACGAATGTCAGTTTACAGCCAGCGACGGTTGGCTGAAACAATTTTAAAACCGTTACGGACTTCGGCTATTAAAAATTTGCGGGGAAAAGATATGGTCACAATAAGAAGTTGCTTAAAAAATTAAAGAAATGGGACTAACTTATCAACAGATCTACAACGCCGATGAATCGGTGCTGTTCGGAAACAAAATTAAAGCATTATTTGATTAAATATGTAGTTATACCGATTTTTAAGTTGTTCTTGTAGTAATGAATTCGTCTTTTGTACATTTTTTTAAATTATCCTAAATAGTGAACTAATCGAAAAAGTGAACTACCTTGGTTTTTATTAGTTCACTATTTTGATCGTCTACTGTACTATGCATTTATAGTTTTCTAGTAATTTTTATTAAATATTCACACATATAAAAGACTAAAATTGCTGAAAAAGTTCCTATATATATCTGTTACAGCCTTTACAATAGAAGCACCTGCTTATTTCAATTTTTATTATTAATCTAGTTAACATAAGTGTCAGGGAAGATAGCGTAGTTAATTTATTTTGTAATCTATAGTTTTAATGTGTCATAAAATTTGTTTGTTAGTTTCAAAACAAATATCTCGGGCGTAGGAATGGGAGGACTATAATATTATTACAGAAAATGTTATAGTAAATGTCATATTATTGTATTTTTATTTTGTTTCTGTGATACCAATTTATAAAATAAAAATAAATTAAATAATTAATGAAGCATTCCCTCCCTTAATTTTTTTAACAACTTTGTAAATCATACAGGGTGAGTGCAATAGTCGACTAATAAGAATTTCAACTTTAACTTATTTTCTGAAATAATTGTTAGTTTATAACATTCCGTATGCTCAGAATTCTTTGTTGAATTTTAAAATCCATTAAGCTTATTACATTTCATACAGGTGTAGGTGGGCTTAAAAAGGTAGGTATGCCAAAACAGATTTGCTGTGATAGTCGAAACTTCCACTTTTTCAAGCATGAATTTAATTTACTTTTAATTATGCATTTTTCTTGGCAACTAAGTAATGAGTATAGCTGTCAGTACATTTGATTGGGCGATTATAGCTGAAGAAGTTGGAGAGGTACTCCTTGTTAAGTTATCCAAATTTATCCCACTCCAGGACTATTTGTAGAAATTTATTTTCCAATTATGATCGAACTCATATTATAAGGATAATCCAAATCAATAACTAGGAGATATCTCATAACGATTTAATATTGGCATCATAAATAACAGAGTGCTGAAAGCCTAATGTTGAAACTCATTTTCAGATCCTCAGTACAGTTTTATTTCAGCAATGACTATAAATAATATTGTTTAAATTTATATCGGAAGTAGAATATATTATTTTTTTATTTTATTGTTATGACTTGCGTGTTAACTGTCAGCATTAAATTTCAATGGTTTATAGAATTGCTTATTTAATATACAGACAGGGTAGATTTGAAAACATACAACTAGTGAAACATGTATGCTGCTAATTAGGGGGTTAATTTTTGTGAGTAATTAGTCAACAACAGCACTTCTTTATTCAAGCATCTCAATATTTCGCTCTACATTGAGAGCTTCATCAGGAGCGAGCTACAAGTTTATGTACCAGTGTTAACAACTGTATATCAAAAAACGTATAATCTGAAGAAAATACAGGCAGACCTCGCCGTTCGCGGGGGTTACGTTCCAGAAGAATGCCGCAAAGCGCAAAACCGCGATGCGCAAGTAAACTAATAAATGATAAAAACGAGGTTAGGTTCCATAAACTAGATTTATTTATACTATGCAACCTCAGAAAATTTAAAAAATTTCGGTAGACACGCTCGAGAAGACAATAAAGCTTGAACTAAAATTCCATACGTAACATAAGTCTGCCACTTGAATCTAGAGCTCGAATGTCCATTTGTTTATTTAAGTTATAATTTTACGATTTATTTCAGGTCCTATTTGGTAATACGAGATTCAAAGGAATAGACTCGATATAGTATATTACATACCGAGGTGGAAAGTGTTTCATTACTGTCGAGGGGTTAACTTTATCTCGAGACAGGAATGAAACTTTTCACCGTGGTAGGTATGTATACTATTTTACTCACATTCGGTTTTTGTCATTATTTATTTAATTAGGTAAGTTTCAAATAATACGAATTTTCATCGTAGTTTGATTAGTCACTTCAACAAAGGAAACTGCGACGCTGTTGCTAGGTAACATGACAAGTTTATTGAGTGTGACGTTTATCTAGCGGGGAAAATCTTTCCCGGTTAGCTGGGAAAGTGACTCGCTTTCCTACTATTTTGAAAGTTAGAAACGTACCTATTATTAACCGATTCTGAGTAAAGTGTGTTTACAAGTTCTTGATAAATAATGTTATTTAGGTGTTCATCACAGAAACCGCATATATCTGCTTTATTTACTTAGTGTGTGAAAGTTGAAACAGTTAACGTTGGCAATTCCATCCGCGAACGCGCGAACGACAAAGCAATCCGCGAACGGCAAAGAAAAGGAAGCACATAAGTGTCCCGCGTAAAATCAAATCAGCGAAACGCAAATCCGCGTACGGCAATTTGTGCCTGTATTACAATCGATAGATATATAATTAAATTATACACGTTGATAGTTCAGTACAAAATAAATCAAAGCAGTGATTAATAAAATATTATAAGAATTAAAATATATTCAAATTATTGTAAAAGCTAAATATACGGTACCCCCCACCCAAGAAAAGCTTCCTTTCGTGCTTTCCAAGAATACTTCGACACTCAGCATCACTCCGTTTCGCTAATACAATGAAATATTATGAACAAGTTATTTATCAAAAAAAAACCCAAAGAAATTTTTTTTGCCGACGACTATACCTCAAAAGTTGATGCTGCCTTCATTTTCGGAGGACCTATCGTATGAAAACGATCCAAGACTTCAGGAACGTTTCTGGCGACCGGAATCGTGTACACATACGAACATA
Organism: Agriotes lineatus; assembly: GCA_940337035.1. Lineage (NCBI taxonomy): Eukaryota > Metazoa > Arthropoda > Insecta > Coleoptera > Elateridae > Agriotes > Agriotes lineatus. Next base: position 143,369,453 of record OW679194.1, read on the forward strand.
CATACCCCGCACAGCACGTTTAGGCACTCCCCAATACGAGGGAGGGATCTAGTGGGCTGGGCTTCACCAAAAGATCCGCACAGCCGAGACGGAGATTTGGTATAGTGTGTTCATTAGTCGGTTGGCACCAATTTTAGAGATATTTGACCCAGAGTGGTTTTCGATATGAGGGAATTTCAATACTTCGTACACTTCCTGTCGAAGTAAAATTGGCTAACCCCATTCTAGTACCAACTTTGAGGAAACCTCAATACCTGCTATTGGGTTTTTATCAGTTCCACATGTGATGTCTTTGAGGTTAACCAAATTTTAGATTTTACAATAAGCTCTTCTTAATCGTATTATAGCCACCTTGATGAGTATTTAAAATAAGAAAGTTAGTATCAATATCTCGAAAATTGTAAAAACAAATGAAAATATAGAATTAGATCCTTTAAAAGGTGTCCTAATAATGTCACGTCAATTTGTTCTAAGTAACATAATAATAAACGTATAACAAAAAACAAAAAAAAAACAAAATTTTGGTTTTTTGGACATAACTCGAAAACTAAGCCGGCTACGTCCAATTTATCTTTTGAATATTATTCAGCATTATCATTTCCTCTTGAATCATGCCAATAGCCTGTTTAATTTAACAAAGTTATACATCTAACCTAAAACTAAAAATGCAAACGAGGAAAAAGAAGCAATTCGACTACCCCAAAGCATTCCCCCTTGTTAACATTTAGCATTTTATGAATTTCAAAGGCAATAAAAAAGTGAAGACATTTTAGTAGTGAGGATACTGATTAAATCTTACGTAAGTCGCTACACGGTCGTGTCATTGGAGCAATTACTAATGCTTGCAAGGCTCACTTCTTGTTTGGAAAAATAGATGTAGGTGTGCGTTTCAAAGAAATGTATTGGTTACAACCCCGTAGTAAATGCATTGTATAAACTGCTTTAAATTGGGTATATTATATTATTTCAAAATAACATTTACTGACAGTGACATCTCGTACTGCATACTTTAAAAAATACGGATAGCGATAATTGATAATACGTTGTCAGTTGTCACGGCAACATGAGAAATACCCCAACAACAAAGAAACCGAGTGGTTCCAAAATAATGCATTTACCGTTAGAATAATAATCAATTCAGAAAGAAAGAATTCTGACTGACCCTGGTTTGGCGGTCATATTCGCACAAAACTGTACGGCCTTAGCTTACTGACTGACTTCAAGGTCACTATGCAAATCGTAACTTATTATTACCACCACGGTCAGTTACGTTTGCCTCGAATGGAGCCCTACGCATTATTCGCGTTGCAGATTTAGTGCCAACGCTATTATTTATAGCGTATCAACTAAAAAACGTAGAATACCCCACCACATATTTTCTTGTGGGAGAGCCAAGTTTTATTTTGCCGTTTTTCTTTTGCGGATCAATGAAAGTGTGAATATCAAATTCAGCTAGTTGTAAGGCTTAAACAATCACAGCTGAGTCTAAGATAAAATTGTAATAAACTAATTATCATTGTGAGTTCATAAGAGGTAATTCAGTATCTTCAAAAGCGCTCATTATGATTTTTATTAACTTTTCCCTTTTTTGTTTTTGTTTCACCGCTTATAATAAATAAACTTGCAATTTGCACTCGAATCATAATTTATATTAGAAATAAGCATTTAAACACAAGGCTAATATTATTACAACGAATGACATCACTGTAAACAAATTATAATAAGGAAGTTCACCTTTAATATCGCATTTGCAGAGATCTCGAGGAGATTTGGAAAAGTAGTAATTTATTATTTTAGCATCATGTTTGATAAGGCATGCTATAATTATACCAATAGTTAATAGTAGGAGATGTGGGTGTAATTTGTATATGCCATAGTAACTCTCAAACAATCAATTTTCTAAACGAATATTTTTGACGTTGATAATTTGAACCGAAACGCTTTATATCAAACTGTTTATGTATTGTTAAATTTAAGTAAATAATGATTGTAATAAACACGGCAAATACATATTTTAATTTTATTGAAAATATTCTTTCCTTACATTTAGAACAACATTTATCCCATTTGGAATAAATTTTTTCCACGACCGGGAGTAGAAGTCGGTTTCTATAGCATCAAAATTGTGACAGAAGTAAAACATTTACTCCCTAGAGACTAAATAAGACAAAAATTTCCCTAGGGAGTTTTCATTATGACTGCCAGAACAATGATGTCAAATTCGAGGTTATCAGGAAATATACATACTATTTTTTCGGCGACTGAGCATATTATTAAGGCGAAAATAATCATATTATTTCATTTTATTAAAAAAATTTATTGACCGTCAATTTAAAATTTTTGGCGTAATTTATGACATGTGATTCGATTACTTAAACAAATGACGAGCGCTGTCAAGGAAACATCCTGGCGTGGGGAACTACTTTGCTTACGCGGAATCGGAAACCCAAGACGCTTGGCGAGCGGTAAACTGATGAAAACGCCCGCTCATCGACGAATGTCAACTTTCTGGTGTCGAATGACAGTGAGAAAAATCTACTTTTGATGTCAGTCGTCGAAAATAGTATATTATGATACCAGTGTATAAGTACGCCTTTAAAGCACGTGCGACGTGTTTAAGAGCACGACGCGAAGCGGAGTGCTTTTAACGTCGCTAATGCTTTAATGACACTTATACACGTGCATCATACCCTACTTTTTCTACGATCGTAACACAAATACAGGAACTTAGTTCGAAAGATAATCCAAAACAAGTAGCGTGCAATCTAGTTATTATGAATAAGTTTGTTTTGTGTAAAACTGTACCTGTCATTCTGATAAAGCGTTTAAAGACGAACAGAAAGTGTTTTACTTTCTGTGCCTCGAATTGAATGGACATACCGAAACTGTTTACAGCAACATATCCATAGCAACGATTCTTACATAAATGAAATGTAATATTTTCTATGCCTCCAAACGTTATAATATATCCGACTTTCTATTAGCAGGAAAAATATTTTCCTAGTGGAAATATGAGAAAGTAGCACAGAAATTATTTTGATCTATAAATAGATTGATTAACAATTTACTTCAGTTCGAGTTCAATGTTGCAAAATATTCTTCTTCTTTTTTCTGCAAACCCAGGTATAGGCTTTCGATTTTGTCCTCATGTAATTGGATTCTCTGGCTATTTTCTATCATTCTTTTGCCTCTAGGTAATATACTTGCTTCTGTGATGGCTTTTCCTCCGCTGCTCACCACTTTATATGTTCCTCCCACATTCTTCTTGGCCTTCTCCATGGTCTTCTATGGTGGCCATCTGTTTCTAATTCTAGCATCTTTATTGAATTCGTTTCTAATTCTAGCATCTTCGTTGAATTCGCGTGTTATCCATTCTAGCTAGACGACTATGTTCCCTTCTTTTTAATTTCACTTATGCCAAGAATGTGTAATACATACCTATCCATTTCCTACTATATTTTCGTCCCTTGTCAATATTTTAATATTCCATGTACCAATTCGTATACTTTTTGTCACCTGTTCGCTCATTTTTGTCCGTCTGATTCCAAAGCCCGCTTGAATACTCTGAATCGTTCTACTTCATGCAGGTGATTAGCCAGATAGATAAGGCCCCTGTTACCTCGGACAACTGCCCTTTATTCCACGGCTGTTTATTGTGAATATTCACAGCAAACCTATTTCCAGGATTTCTCCATCCGCCGTCTGGGGAATGCGCTCTCTAGGAGTGAAGTCTATCGAGAAGTAAAATATTAAAAAAATAAGTTAGTTCTCTAGTTATGCAAAAAAATCGATTTTCGTTAGTTCTCGATTATTAGTTACTTGGAATAAAACTATTTCTACGTTATTACGACGTTTTCAGGTATGGTTGTCGATGTTCATGTGTTTTCAAAATTCTTATTTTAAATAAGCGTTAAGGATGACTATGACACAATTAAAAATAGATTACTTTATACTTACTTTAACCAAAATACACAGTGGACCAAAATAAAACAGTACAGATTTTATATCCTCGTATATTTGGTAGGTCATTGATATTTTAAAATTATTATATAAGTCCTATGGTCCTATATGCCCATCATTTTTGTTAACAATAATTATTTGTAATGGTCTTCACCAATGCCCAACCGCAGAAGCAATTTGCTTCTTTAGTTAAGCGTCCCATTTTTTTCAGGACCTTATTTAAGCAGCAACGAAATCTAAAATGACAGATACAACTAACGGTGATTAAATAAACAAAACAAAAATAATTGCCTACTAAGTTTGTTACATGATTAATTTCACATTAAAGCGAGGCTACGTTATTAAAAACTCTCCTTTTCGCCTAACCTTTACTAAAGTGAAATAAAATCTAATTGAAAAGTTTTATTATTGCAAATAATAGATAGGTTTTTAATATACAAAGTGTAAACATTTCATTTTTCAAAGAAATATTTGAATTGACAATGTTTTTATTTTTTATTTTTGTAGAATAATATTGTTTCCCACTCAATACAAACTCGATTGGGCTCACAGAAAGTAGGCTACTACTTTCGGTTCGTCCTTAAAACTTACAAATAACAACCAAAAGTTCAAAATATTTAATTTTTTACAAGAAACAATCATTTCTAACAATTAAAATTCGAAATTCATAATTTTAACTAAAAAATAATAAAACACTATACCAAACTGACACTTAATAATTATTAACAAAACAAGCCGGTTCATAGCACATAGTTTGCGCTGAACTTGCTTTCGATTATTTTTGAAGGGCTGCTATATTGTGTACTATTAAATATTTTTTATTTTATTTTATTAAACGTGTAAAAAATCATTTGTATAATGTGCATAGAATAATAGTACATTGTGTATCTAGGACGAAAAGCGTAACATTCCCGGACAACACAGGAGTCTGGGTATGTTGCTTTTTGTTCAAGATACACATACTTTTTTTCGCCGATCGATACCAGTAATTAAAAAAATTAGGAAAACGTGTCTTTTTTCGAAAAATATTCCCGGCCTAGGACGGGAATATTATTCCTGTAGTTTTATTGTAAATTGCCTAGCAACGGCTGATGTAATGGAATGTTTGACTTTGCTCAACAAAATTTTATCAATAATGTGTAAATTCTAGTACGATTGGCGGAAAAGTTATTTACTGACCTCGAGCTCTTGCAGCGAATTATACTTTTCCGCCAATCGTACTAGAACTGTCACATTATTGACAAAATTTTTTTGAGCAAAATCAAACATTCCATTACATCAGCCGTTGCTAGGTAATTTACAATAAAACTGTACAGGAATAATTCAAACATTCCATTACATTAGCCGTTGCTAGGTAATTTACAATAAAATTGTACAGGAATAATATTCCCGGCCTAGGCAGGGAATATTCGAGTACTATTTTCTAATTTTTTTAATTACTGGTATCGATCGGCGGAAAAATAGTATGTGTATCTTGGACAAAAAGCAACATTCCCAGACTCCTGTGTTGTTGGGCTCGGCTTTCGCCTCGCCCAACAATATTCACAGTCGTCTGGGAATGTTATGCTTTTCGTCCTAGATACACAATGTACTATTCTATGCTTATTGTACAAATAACTATTTCTAATACAATTGCAAAATGTCAACTTTTCGACTGTCATATTATTACTTTATATCATTATGTAATGTCAAATGTTCTTAAATTATAGAATAATATTATTACATTTAATTTATATTCTTTCCGGTTAACGTACTGAATTTTGTAGTTACGCTATAGCAATAAACTCTCCTTGCGCTATCTTCCAACACAGTTTCTACTCTTCTAAAATAATTACTATATTTGCTAAGTAACTCAAAATATTATTTAAAATAATTATGAAATGGAAATATAAAATTAACGAGATGCATTCCTTTCAGTCATTCAATGTTCATTCATCTGCGTATTTGCATGATCCGTAGTACTAATAGTGAACTAGAGCAGTGAACCTTATCGGTGCAAAGGTTATGTGCAAACTCGGCACGTAAGTCTCCTCATATAAATGTAGCTCCGCACAAGGGAATGTCTTTAAATTATAAAATCTTCTACTTACAGATATTTATGTAGTTATAAAGATGTATAAATTTAAATAAATAAACAAACCGTTTTTATATCTGTTTAGAGTTTTTAAAGAAGCGTAGCAGCTGGCTCCATTTAATTAAAAAAATAAAACTGTAATCAATCTTTGTATTCACATTAACAGTTATAGCTGTTTATTTAATACTGAAGGTTATGCTATTGTAGTATATTAAAACAACAATGTTAATATGAAACCACAATATGTTGGCGTAAAAAAGTATAAACAATTCACCTACATGATTCATTTCAATTAAAATCCATTGTGCTTGAGCTTAGAACTTAGAATATGTAGCTCTTCCTCCGCGTGAGTTTTAGATAGCAATATGACAGACCAGTACGGCCAGACCCTACAAAATATGAATGGTTGCACTAAAACTACAGCGCATTTTTCATCTTCATCCATACCTTGTCATGCTGCAGTCATTCATTAACGCCTTTTGCAAATAGAAACTTAACTTGTGGGTTGAATTCAGCTTAACATTGACATTTAAACCTTGACGTTTAGGCGCCACCAACATGTTTTAGCCATATAGCGAACTCCGCACGCACCAGTAAGAAGCAAAATTGAATTTTACTGTTAATTCAATGGATTTTACAATTGTATCAGTAGATTCCTACGAAATTTAATCTGCTGCATTAAAATTTGAGTAAAAAAGATACGATGCAAATCCTAGGTGAAAGGTATAAATAATCAGCGATTAATGTTTTATGTATTCTGGACTGAAATTATATTTGACTACTCATGCTTTCTTAAATTACTGCTTGAAACCAGGACACAGGGAGAATTACGTATTATTATTACTATTACTGTCTATAATTAAATATTTCTATAAAAGCTGCAAAGAGTTGCAGTATTTTTTTTCATAAATGGGCGTTACGAATACTCGAGTTATAACTACTTAAATGATAATTCTCATGCTGTTTTATTAATATTGTTAGAGTAGGTGCAAATAAATTGCTGGAGCTTATATTGATCATATTCAACTAAGAAGACGAACAAATATATTATTTCATGAAAATTAATGCTACAAACATTATTAAATCCTTATTTCCGAAACCCATCAGCTTCATACTTCAGTTAGTCACGCATGCACGCCATCCTTATCCTTAGTTTATAAAAAGCTTGGCGCAAATCGTAACCGTGAAGTTGTGACGTGCACTGTTGAATGAAAATTCTGCGGTTAATTTATTTTCACACAGTTGCAGTGCTTTTGTCCATACAATTACTGTTTGGTTTTCCCAACAATATACTAAAAGGTACATATATATCTTCTCCATACGCTTAGTTTTGCGTTTCTTAAATCTTAATGAGTTAAGGTGTAAGTGACGATATTTTTAAACTGTCCATTTTATTCTAAATGTATGTACATATATATTATTTGTAGGTATAATAGTGGCAGGTGTAATTCATAAACACAGTATCGTTAAACTGAATAGTTACTATTAATACGTATAAAAGTGGCAATTGAAATATGTACTATGCGGGTTTCGTTTTTCTCGGTCTGTTCTATGGAACTTACCGATCTTGTAAGGTAATATACTATAAGTTAATATTAACTTAACTACAGTTTATTTTAACTACAAAATAACTTTATTGTTCTACGGCTGAAGTCTGCGTAGTTATAACTAAAATTAAATAAGAAACTAATAGAAACAGAAATATGTAGGTATACTTATTCAAATTAAAGTTGTAGTACTTGCTTGCACCGAAAGTAAAATCTACAGGAAATTTTACAAAATCTTGAGGTTTAGTAACTATATATAAACATTGATGATGTGTCCTTTCGAAAGATGAAATAACATAATAACATCTGTAAAGGGCTTCACTCAAAATTTCCTTAGCAAGTGGACGTTTTGAAACTAACTGCGTAATTTGAAAATATCGAAGAAATAATTTATTTCTAAGGTGCTCACCCTGGATCTGTTGGGTCCAAAATACGCCTAACGCAATCAAGGGTAAAAACCTGAGCTATGTGCAAAATATGTATTACTTTCGTTTAAAGCATAGTTCTCGAGTTAAAGCAAAAATAAGCGCAATGCAATTTTTTAAGGTCATTCGACCATAAGTATATTTGGTTTCGAGCCAGGTAGACATCTCATCTGCATGCAAAATCTTGTCTTCTTCTAACAAATAGTTTTTGAGCTACACTGCCAACAGGCATACAGACAGACAGACAGAAGGATTTGAGAAAACGTGTTTTTCGTCATCTAGGGACCATGAAACGTCAATATCTGAAGAGATCTCGTCTTTCCAACAAGGTAAATAAAACCTCAACAATTCATCCAACAAGTGCTCTATCGCGAGCTACTCTTCAATACTTAAAAAAATATGAACATAATATAAGACCAATACTTTTTGTTTATTTGGTCGTATGTCTGTCAAAAATAATTATACAAGGTCTGGCATAAAATATTTTCCCAATTGTCTTTCTAATAAAACTTTTGCTGTATATTAGCGAACAATATAACAATTACATCATCATAAAGAATAAAGATGAGATATTTTTTTGGCCTAGGTATGGAACACAAATCTTTAAGATTACCACAATTTTCTTCTGTGTATCAGTCTGCCAGTTTTACTACATTTGCAATTACTCGCTTCAAGACAGACACCGCAACAACTCTACGATTGTATGGGGACGTTGTTAGATTGGGTGACCGAGAATTAAAAGGTATTAAAAACATTGAAACTATATGGTAGAAAATAGCGGTTATATTAAGGATATTGTGTTTCACACCTAGGCTAAAAAAATCTCCCATTATTCTTCTTTATGATGACATAATTGATATTTTCTTCGGTTATTATTTATTTTTTAGGTTATGGCTAAATTCAAATTACATATACTCTTACATACATATAGTGTATAAATAATACAAACATATATTTAAAGAAAACACCTTAAAAAAAATAAAAGGTAGCAAATATATCACAGTTGTAATAAATATTTGTCACATACATCTAAATTGTGCATTTTTGAGTCGCTTTCAAAAAGTCGTACGGATCACCTGCTTACGCTCTCAATGGACAATCTTGTATATGTTTGACCATTTGTTCATGGCACCGCAGTCGCACTTAGGTCAAATGTTTTTCCCTATTTATGTGGCGAGTCAGTGCTTTTCCCACAGTTAGTTCCAATTCGATTAAGGGCACACCAGATTTTACGGGGAATGTTAGATCCCTGTGGTTTGCTGGAGATGCGTGGCATGCTGTGGTACTCTGGTAATATACAATATTACATATAATATTAGAAAAACAAATAAAGAAATACTTTAGACTGGGTCCTGATAGTGAACTGTATTTCAACATTAAAATATCAAATAATAGATAATACCTCCCTACTGCTTCCCAGCCAGAAGAGTGCAAGTGCACCTCCTTGCACTTTCCTCGTGGTCCCCATGCATAATTAAGTATTGATTAAGTTAATGTTATATATTATTCGAGGCTTTCGCGGTTACTCGAATTATTCTTGTTAACATAGAAGTTCAGCTTAGACCGCGTAGTATTTGTGGACCTTGCAGCTTGCATCATCAGTGCGACTTTCACTCTGATGATGCAAGCCCCAATGTCTTGCGAAACGTCAATATGGATGTATAAACAGCAACAAGGCCAAATCTGTATCCTCGTTCTCAAGGTACTCAAACAACACGAGCCACCAAAGAGCATTGCTATCGCGTGGATCCTTGCTCGAGTTCACAAGGTGCAAGGCACATTAAGCCCGAGAATGTTGGATGTTTATCCACAATGACTACGCGGTCTAAGCCGAAATTCTATGTTAACAAGAATAACAAATTAATGTTCTACAATAAAAGGCACATATCTACACAAAGTTTATCTTTATATACTGTAGATATGCAACCTATATATACTGTAGATATAAACCTATACATACAATAATTTCATTTTTGTTTCAGGTACGTGAGACAAAAAAAGCCAGTTTCGATTTTTAAGTGGTGAGTTTGCAGCACACAGGAAAACATACGACCTTTTGTACAGCTATACAATTTCAATCTGCTGGTGGCAGATTCTTGTTGGAGATTAATTTTATTATCTGCATTCATTTATGCAAATCTGTTACTATGTTTCCGTTTAAAGTTTTTTTTATATTTAACAGTCCACACTCCGACAATATTTCCCTTTCACTCTTTTCATATAACAGAATAATAGTGTGTTAAATACCATGTATTCGAATCCACGCTCGGTAGCTCAGTGGTTAAGCATGCTTGCTGACTGCTGATCTAAGGGTCGAGCATTGGATTGCCGGTCCCGATGGGGTTTTTAAAAATAAAAAATGCACATGAAAACTAAAGTTCCTGTATTAATCGAGTACCGCAAATTCGCCATATTGACTCCAAATAAGAGGCGGCAAAATTAAAATGTCAAAGTGACGTTTTCAATAACTTATAATCTATTTTTCAAGTTTTAAAGCGAAGATGAAGACAACAATAATATTAGCAAGGGAGTTATATTACTAGCAATGCATTTTTTATATTAAACAAAAACATACAAATTGTAACTGTTGTAATCTTGAACATAATACTTTAATATACATATGGCCATACATTCATTTTACATTTTTCACTAGAACACGTACAACAACGCTTTTATTGTTGTCATAAAACAATAAGTTGCTAACATAGTTCTCATTTTCAACAATACTCGTATCTGAAACTTAAATTTTGCAACCTTAATAGCTATTAACATATCTAGGAATGTTATGATTCATAACATCCGTGGTTTGTTCAATAGTTTATCGATTGCCGTGTAGGGTAATGGTTGCCATGTACGGTAATGGACTGATACCGTACAGATCATTTATGATTTAGTTACCAGCCTACTTTTGTATATGTAAACAAGGGATTAATATCCTGCAACCGATAAAATAATTTTCTTTATATAATATACCCTATAGGTACATATAAATCACCTTTCATATTTAGTACCACAATAGCTTAAATATCTAACACGTGACTGTATAGTAGAGCTTACAGAAGTATAAGATTCAGCCAACCGTTTGCTCACTTATTTTCGCTTTTTTGGAGGAGGGCCGTAAAAACTTGCTACTTGAATGGTGTTAAGCGTGTTTGCACCTCGTCGTTCATTGCACTACGCACTACTCTGCCTTAAATTTACAAAATACGATTTTTATGTAAACACTTTTAAACGTAGTAAGTTTTACAACACTTTCGATCATTCAAACTATGTAGCTAAATTATGTTTTATGTATCTTCGTTAGGTTATTTACACAGTAAAAGTGTTACCGGTATTGGGACAGTTCTTTCTTTTTGAGGGCATTTAACTTCTTGGTAATGTAATCAATTTTTCCCAAGGCATTTTAATTACCGATGATCAAATGTTGCCAAGTAGGAATAACGTTTTATCAGAAAAAGATATAACTTTAAATAAAGATATTACTTGCAGTCCAAACAATCATGCGAATTCACTGCTGGTCAAATTCTAAAAATAACTTTGATGTAGTTTCTTTAATATCGAGAAAATACTGAAATCTGCATTTCCGTTTTTTTTCTAATGTTTTTCTTTATTCGGAGGGAAATTAAATTCTGCGACATCTCTGTTAAGGTAACTTTTCTCATTTCATATATCAAAAATTGTTTTAATATTTTGAACTGCCTGAGGCTATAATCAAGTTGGTTTTTTCAAATAGAGTGATCAGATGTTTGCGCTGTCTGATATATCTTTTATTAACTGTTCAATTTATCAAAATAAACTAGTATATTATTCTCTTTCTCTAGAAATAGTTTTTAATCATTTTTAATTAAAATCTTTACTTGTAATTCAGTAAAGGTTATTGAAAAAAAAATCATAGGCGGAAGCTACAACTGGTAGTTCCTAGAAGTTAAAAAAACGAAATAACGATGTTTTCTGGTATTGATTGATTAGCCGTGTATACTATATTTTATTATAATTAAATTAATACTTTTTCGAGTTTTTATAATAGAAATAAATAGGATACCTTGTAGTATCTTTAGCTGTTAGGGATCATGTCTGGGTATATACAGTGACCGTCACAATGTGTGGCTTATTTTAGTTTCTGTATAAAAAATAAAACTCTAAATAAATTGATATAAAATACAATAGGAGGAACAGAAACTCCTCAGTTCCGAGTACTGTTGAATATCTAAAGTAACTATTATTAAAATAACGTAATTCCATATGTGATTTTACCGTCCTAAATATAATGTTATTTAAATATTGCCCAAAAATGCAACATAATGGAGATTATTATATTTGAAATCCGAAAAACACTGCTCCACATACACTGTGTATAAGAGTTTCTGTAGATATTTAGCTCTTCTGTCATCAGATGCCTGACATTATCGTTGAAGATATTTTTGGGGAGTAGTTGAGGAACATGGGATATGGTAATGGTCTAATCTCTAATAAATGACTCCAGAAACACCCACGAGTTCATAATTAATAAACGTTTAATATATGTATGTATGTATTCTTTTTGGGGAGACTTACGTCTAGCAAGTAGGCCTTTATAGGCCCTTTTTGCCAACCCCATGAACAAGGTCTAGGCATGCAGAGTACCAGGCACCTTTGTCCTACTTAGAATTTTGACGAGACTAAGGAGTTAGTTCCAACCTTAGCAAGGGATCTTTTACATGCTACACATCGTAGTAACATGGGACCCACGGCTTTACATCACTATTTAAGACAAAAATGTGATCATGGTTGATTAGGTTTTTTTTTAAACAATAGTTACATTATGTTTTATTTGAAATCGAGAAATCGTGAAATTACAACATTTTAACCAAATTTGTAGGTTATGTTAACGTCGGTTGACGTTTATCTGTCGCTTTGCCACCTACAAAAAAGTCGTAAAACAATGGATTACTTTACTGCCGATTTCTTGTATTTTAATGACGATTTCGAGGTACATACTTTAATGCCGATTTCAAATAAAATATTTATTTTAATATGGAGACCGCCTCTTCATTTTTTCATGTTTTGTTTAATAATAACAACTTAAAGAACTATATTTCTCTGCTTGTCCGTGCATTTCGACGGTTACTGTTTTTGTGTTAGTTTTAACGCTAAATACAAAGTTAGTTGGTCGAATTTGAAATCGTCCCGTGCATAGAAAAATAATGCATTTTTATTAAACAAAACTTAACTGAAGTTCAACCAAACACAACGTAACGTAGTAAAACGAATAACAACAGTTATGAGTAACAGGAGCCAAGGGGCCATGGCGCTACCTACAACCAATCAGTCATTCGAGATTCTTTTTATTCTGAAAGAAATATCTTTTGTACTTTGTAGCTTAAATGAAGCACGAGTAATTTTTATTTCATGAATAAGAATTTTACGATAAGCGCTGCTTGCTTTCACGGAAGAATTGGTGCCAGATCGAAGTATCTCCTCAGTTTTTCGACAGTTTATGAACTGTGGCGGGTGCAGAACGGCAAGAAGTAGGTCAAAAGATAAGAATACTTTAAGATTCAATGGGAGCCATCACAGCGAAGGCTCAAAGTCTCAAGCAGCCTCAGACTGACTTAACCCCTGCCATAAGGCCCGTGTATGGAGTTTCTGATGATAATTTTGGCACGTACGCTCACTTCGTCGAGTTCAAATGAAGAAACACCGCACCGCGCCGCGTCCGCGGAGCATATAAAGGCGGCCGTATGTAAATTGCCGCACATCTTGAAAACATTATTATCATGTAGTAGTCCTGTAGAGTTTGGTAAATTATTTTAGGGGTGCTAACTTTTGCCAGTCCACATGTGAAATATTTAAATCTCGAGATATCAGGATCTGTGTTTGGCTGTGAGGAGGTGGAAATTGCATTTTACGTTCTTGGTTGGCTTTACCATCAAAATTTCTCACGAGCCGCCACTACTCATAGGACGGACGTTACCAAGTTACAGCTAAAGAAATGGGGGTCGCCTGTACAAAAATGTGAAACACTGATATAGATAAATGGTTGATAATTGTAGTTGTTTTGTTAGTTGAACGTATATCGATATGCCATACAGCATAGCATATAACTCATAAACTTAAATTAAAAATAACTTCAGCAAATCTCGGTAGATCCCCCTTCGTTCTTAATTTCTAGCATATTTGCTGCCTCTCCACACTTAATCTCTGTTCGATTTTTGTTCGATTACATTCAATAACGTATTAGTTAAGTGTTTTTTAATGAGAAGGAAGATAGAGGAGAAGGTTTATTTTACTACAAAATTTTAAAAGTGAATTCGGTGTTGGTGACCTAAGCTGATAAATTCTTAAAATACAGGGTGTTACGGAAATGAGTACAAATATTTTAACCAGTGATAGAGCTCACCAAAACGAACACCTTTTGTTTTTATCGTTTTTCATTTAATCGCATATTTTCTCCCCTAAATTTGACGAGCCTCTTGGTAAGCAAATCTAAGTTAAAGGTGAACGATACAACTATATTAAAACTGCAAAGTTCTTGCACAAAAAACATGCGGTCGATAACTTACCTACCTCAATTGATAAAGTACGTTGGTGACCAGATGTGAACTAAAAGTTTTATCAGTACATATGCAGTTTTTGTTGGTTTGCATGTCAAAGATTTTTTTTTGTGTTTTGTGCCATTAAATTAAAATATTATTCCATAGACGGGTATGCATTTTTAGAGTAATATTGTTTTGAATTTTAACTCAGTTTTCAGGGCGTTTTCGAAAAAATTATAAATGGAGAAATTGTTCAGTTTAGCGAGTTTTATTACGAGTTAAAATATTTGCACTCATTTCCATAACTCCCTGTATAGTCAGTCAACTTGTTAATTTCGAGTTATTATTCATATTTTGGTATTCATTTTAAAAATATGACGAGAAATTTTATGATTGCTACGAAATTGACCATTTGTAAGTTGGCGAAAATTGGTTAGGGAATTTATTCAGAAACTGTCTATGAAACAGCGTCGCAACTCGCAACTCATCTCGTTCACTTTTATAGTCGGAAGTGCAAGAATGAACTGCACCGCCATTACGCCACAGAACAAAAACAAACGTGTGTAGAAGCAAAAGAGAATGAGTTGTAAAAATGTCCAACTAAAAATAGCGGGCGATAAATAAAAGTTTCGACTGAATTATTCTCGTGCCGTCTACGACGAGCTGGAAAGTGCATCGCGCGACCTTGCAACAAGTAGGAAGTGCATTCAGCGATGACGTCGGCGTTCGCGGGGTGTTTCCGCTTATGGCGCGTGCTCTTGCTGAATTATGGGGGAACACGTATTTATAACACACTTGTGAATTATTTCACTGTTTCTGGTTATTTACGCACATATCGCCGTTACATTTTGATGCATTAATACGTATTACAGAAAAGCGTCTCTTCAGTATGCTTCAATAAAAAAAATTGACGAATTCGGTATTCGAATTCCTGGACGATTCGATTTGATTTAGGACTGAAATCAATTTGATTTAATGTGATTAATAGATACAGATTTTTTAATGATAGAGAAAAGTAACTCGATTTTCTACCAATAATAGTAGCAGCAATATGTCATTGTCATTGCCCAAAGGTAAAAAAGCTAGCATGTATAACAAACAATATACGGGGTGTCCCAGAAATGACAATAAAACAGTAGCTATTCGTGTAACCTGATTAATTATGAATGAAAAATTGTAATGAAAAAATTGTTTGGTGCTTAGTTTACTCACTGATTCAAAGAAGAATTTGACAACACTATTAGAAGCTCAACTGTTACAGCATTTAATAAATCATAAAAGTAGGGATATACCTATAACCAGTACGTAACTGAAATAGGTAAGCACTACTGCTTGGTTAAACACTGCCGAAATAAATTACTGAAATTTTCGAAATCTTATAAACTTGGACTGGCATTGTTGCCATATTCGTTTTAAATATAAAACATGCTTGCGACAAGCATTAAAAAAGGAACTATGCAGCTTGAAGCGTATTAATTGGTACTTTAAAAGACGTGTTAGATGGCTAACTGACGTTTCATTGCCGTTTTTGGGACACCCTGTATAATCTAATAACAATGTTTTATATAATAGGAATTAGTCTAATTATTATGGTAGAATTAATCAGAGTGAGGGAGAAGTATCATGGAAGATATGAAGCTGAACGTAGTGTTTCTGGAATTGGGAATTAGAGTAAAACATTAATAAAATGCAATGAGCAATTGGATAATAGTAGGGGAAAGTGGGGTTCATTGGGGCAGAACATTTCAAAGAATGCTCTTGCTATAGCTCTTGATAGCCAAAATACCTACTTTTGGCACACCATAGCTTAATATGTTGTACAAGTACTACTTACCTTAATATGTCGTAAAATTTAAGCCTTTTTTAAATTTTCAAAAAAATACATAATAGATTATTTAGTACGTTACTTAGTATTATAAGTGTCAAAATTAACGTTAAAACTGTTTAAATTAAGCCATTCTTGAAGTCCCTTAAATTAGGCCATTCTTAAAGTCCCTTGAACATCGCGAGGCTGTGACAACTTGGAAGCAATATCCCTCTGACCGACAGTAGAGATCTCTATTACGATAAAGAATATAAAACCAGAGTTCCTTTTGTTGGGGAGAAAATGCACTTCGTCTTCGTCGAAATATTTTTCATTGATTTCTCTGTAGGAACTGCGCCAGTCAATATTAATCGATATTTATATTTTCATAGTCGAGCAAAATTAAAAGAGTCATCCCAAAAATCCATGTCGAGATCGGAACACTTGCTCTTGTGCGACTTGTATTTTCAGGTTTTCTGTGACACAAAGATGTTTATAAAGGCGCTCATCTATTCGCTTCTAGCTTTTTGATTTTCCATTCATGATAGTAAAACAGCTTTCTTCAGTTTTATCGCAAGGTGAAGATGAACCCCATATGAGTGCAAGACGCTTCCTTTAGATAAAAGTTTTTCTTCTTCGACAGCAGAACACATTTATCTAGAGGCATATTTTCACTTGGTATCATCTTAGATGTGGCCATCATTAGATCCTGGCAGGAGTCATGTTCGTTATTAAGTTTATTATACATTGCAAGCAGTGGTGTAAGGTGCTCCTCTTCAATTTAAATTGAGATATAGCGTTATGCCCCAACATCTTGTTCTTTACAACTTGCCAAATAGCTCGGTGGATTGCATTTTTAGAAATTGAAGCCCTGTCTGCCTTTTCACGTCATTTAGAATCATCCTGTAAAATTAACGCCATTTAATAATCGCATCAACAATACATGGGGTACATTTTGACAGTACCAAAGTGCGTCATAATTTTCACATATAATCTCATAAGAGCATTAATTCTTTCCGGAAATTTTTTGAGTGCGTTCCAACACGGTCGTATTAATTTGCCCGAAAAATAATTTCCGGATATTAATTAATGCTCGAATGCAGATTCGGTAAGAAAATCGTAACGACACAAACCAACAGTTAGGTTGGTCTACCTACAAAAAAATTCCAAGAAATTTTGTTGTTGTCTTGGTTGCGGCTCGTGAACTAATTTTTCTATTGGTCATTAATGAGTGTCGTACAATTTTTTATTTCCCCCAAAAATATTATCAAGTGTTCGACACCATATTCAGCATATTATTCATAGATTCCGTAGTCAACGAGATTTATGTAGCACATATAATATAGCTATTTAAGTCACAAGGAATGTAAGGACCTATTAACATTTGAGGTAGGCAAGTACAAGCCAAGACGAAGACGCGGCTTGTTGCCTGCCGAAAATGTTAATAGGCGATACATTCCGAGTTATCTTATTATATTTTTCCCGCTGCTTATCGAAATTTTCCTAGATTTTTGAAAAAATCGTTTGGTTTGTCATCTGTCACCAGGATTAATTTTCGTGAGTCGTGTTACCTGTGAGTGTCACATGTCACATAAATACATGCAATAATAAACAAAACGTCTAAGTCTGCATCTTGATTTGCTAATTTTATTATCCTAGGAACTTAATAATAGTTCCGTTGTCAAGAAAAAGCAGCAAACAAATATAACCACCGACTTACACGTTTTGTTACTAAGGCTGTATCACTGACTTACATGATCAGGAGCCGGAAAAATTGTTTAACTGAAAACTCCAAATTCTTGGAAAATTTCAGTAAGGGGAGTTAGTTACATCTCGATGTATTAGAAACACATTTGTATAACTAAATTTTCACTTACCTTTTTAATTCGGCCCAAACTTCCAGCACCTTGCACAAATTAATTGAAGAATACCATCACAAAGCAGCAATGCTATAAAGCGTTTTAAAGTAATACATTGTAACTGTTCAAAGGTGCCCATGTCTCAATGCGTCCCACCCACTCCTACATCATATTATAAGTGAGTGAAATAAATACTTATCACTGAAAACGATTACACAAAGTACGTCAAAAGCCGCTAGTGTAGGATAAAATATTAATTAAGTAATTCATATTGATGATAACGGAGGTGCTAGATATAATATTATAAGCTGAACGTGTTAAATACTTATTGTTAATACATTTTAAATACAACTTATTGCTTACTATGTTATAATAACACTACATTTTAAAATGTTGTCAACTTCAGTTATGTACGTAACAGCCCACATGGAGCAATGCATTTCCATCTTTTTTTAATAAAATACATTAATCCCTACAAAAATACACACATACGTACAAACACGAGTTTTTATAGGGGAATATTCAATAATCGTGTGGTTGTAGTTTAGGGGAAGCGTAGTGAAATAACATTACGAAATAAAAGCGTTTATTAATGGCACAAATTCGAAATCTAATTGCGCTTCTAACACTTTCTTCAAGATTAGACGATAACTTTGCAGTGAAGGTTTTTATTTTTGTATGCCTGTAACTGCAAATAATAAAAAATGTGATAACCGACCGTAAGCGATTTTTCTCTCAAGACTAATTTAATAATTTGTTGCAACATGAGTTAGCTAATTTTATGCAAGCAAGTGGAAGTTTACTATTTTTTCTTATAAGTGAAAACTAGTTTAAGGTGGTCTGGAACAACAGTTTCTGAATTAAAATATATCATCCGGTTTGTGATGCTGTTTTTTTTCTGATAATTTCGCTAATGCAATTTATTATTGCGTAATTAGGAACAATGATTTTATTTTATGTTCTTTTTTGACATTCTTTACGGAAATGATTACACATTCAACATTCTTTTATTTCTCAAAAGTGAACGTAAAACATCCTTGCGTCGCTTAATTAAGCAATGTAGGTAACACTCTCTGGTGATTAAACTTTTATTTATAAAATGCGAAATTTACTACAATTTTTGCATTTTATTTACGTTTGTACCATAGTATACATCTCTAAAAATAGTGTAAGATATTAAGATATTAAATTGCACTGTACCTGTACATTCTGCAACAGAGGCATAATTTTGAATGAGAATACATACGCTATTCAAATTTCCTGTGGTATTTTTCGTTGAAAAACAACTTTTGTTACGTTATGTTTAATGAAAGGCGCTTCATACGAATATTGAAAGATAAACACTGTCGCTTATGTAGTTACTTGCTGATTTAGTTTTACAGAATGTTTTATATTATTACTTTATGTACTATAAGCCGAAATCAATCATATTAAAGTTATATCTGCTAACAGGATTTTGAGCAACTGTAAGTATATCACGGCAGAAAATAATTTTTATCGCATTTCATTTGGTAATGTACTACATTTCTACATTCAAAATGGTTTAGAAATGTGGTACTTTTCTGCATTAGCAACACTTTTCTGCATAGCAACGGCGATTCTTTTTACGTTTGGCAGTACTGTTGGTGACACTGTAAGTATATGTCAAATTCGAGGTTAGCAGGTTAGGTCTTGCGTCGGTTTTGACACAGACTGACGCAAAACCTAATCTGCTAACCTCGAATTTGACATAGACTTACAGTGTCACCAACAGTGCACTTCAGTACTGCCAAACGCATAACATCAACTGTAGCTGCTTATTGTGCTCTAGTACATAGAAACAAGTTCTGCTCAGGTCGATTATGTTTTGGCATTTAGTGTCACTTTTATGTAAAAATGTAATAATATTTAACATTTCTTATGAAATGCGATAAAACCGCATACGCAACACGTTAGAAAAGTGGTTTTACTGAACTCGTATGGCCGTTTAAGTACTCCCTAACGCTCGTACTCAAACCAGCCGTACTTGTTCAGTAAAACATCACTTTTCTAAACTTATTGCGTAATATACTATTATTTGCTTAATATAACATTTGCACAGCATTCTCTAAAATTCATGAAATTTAGTTTTTACTGAACACATTAGTATAATTTAGAAGTGAAACTTATCTTAAACCTTATTTTAAATGGCTCTTTCTATTTCAAAATTTTGCACATGTTTGTTAGATGGTATTTTGTATATACTGGTGTTTTAAAAAGTTACGTTACATTTTTAGAATAATAATTATTAATTTTATCCCATACTTATCTCTCAATTTTAAAAATCGCAATATCAATATTACACACAAGGGACTTTTTGATCACCATAACTCAACTAGCCAGTTTTGGTGTACACAATCATGTTGAATGCCATCTGTATTCTGATGTCATCTGGCAACCGAAAAGGTTAAATCAAACAGTTATTGTGACTGAACAAAAATTTTGGGGTTGATGCATCTTCCGAATTTATTGAGATATGTGGTACGGCACGCGTAGTGTTACGAGGTATTACCCACACGAGAAGATTAGCCCACACGGCCTACGACCTCGTGGGCCAAACTTTTCTCTAGTGGGTAAAATCCACATAACACTACTTGTATAGTAAGTAACTATTAGCTTATTGACTATTTAGTTGTTCAACTCTAACGCCTGCTAGAAGCACGAGAGGAACAGATATTGATAGCTTTAGAAGATCGTTCCACTTTTGTTCTTAGAAAAAATATAATAATACTTTGCGAAGGTGTTTGCAGTGTTTGAGGCGCTATATTTTTTTCCTTTATGACAACAGCTATTACAAATATTATTTAATATTATTATTGCCGTATTTAATAACTAAATGGTGGACAATTGGCCATCCTCAGTTTCCGCATCAACTGAAATAAAGTAATTATAGACTACTTAGACGATATAAATATATCCAAGAGGCAGTGCATCCATAAAAATATCCAACTATCTATTTTGACATAATTTTGAAATACAATTATATTTTTACAGTATTTTAGTGTTTTAAGTAGTGGCTATGGACAAAACCCTGGTGACGTTTATATTTTTGTACACTATATATATTTGTGTATTAAATCGTGGTTTTCGTTATCATTTTAAACACGGTTTGTGCTTCGTGTATGCTGTACCACAGATTTAAGGACACATAAATCAAGAGAAATGAAGCGGTGAAAGTTGAGAGCTGTATCAAGAAGAGTGGGTCAGTACTTGAGCTGATCGGCTTTTGAACTCGACTCATGCAGCATAATTTGCTGTCCAAATAAGTTAAATATATTTTAAAAATTTTCTTAAGTATTAATGGTTGTTTTATCAAATCGCATAGAGAGTAAAAATATTGAATTGGAGAACAATGAACATTCAATTCTAAATTCAGGAAATAATAGGAATAAGCTAATCACAAAACCAGAATCAAAATGAAATTGTAGGGTCATGGTACTGTTTAAATATAATTTTTTGGATTTTTTCTTATTCCGTCAATATATTCTAGGAGGTGGATCGAAAAACTGAGTTATATGACATAACTGAAACTTATTACCACGGATCAATTTTTAAGAAAAAATGTGCACAGTGGATGAGACTAGCGAAAAAGCGACATAGTAAATATTTTCGATTTTACTTTATTTATTTATTACGTAAAAAACGTAAACGAAACACACTATATTGAAATAAACGTATCTTAGTTGTAATTTCATCTCATTATAGAAATAGAAATAGAATAACGAACGAAAAATGTTTACTTTAAAGTGGTTGCCTTTCACACTCATTTCTTGTAAATAATCTGATAGGTAGGTAAATTCTATTTTGTCTATGACAATATTTTACTAAATCCGCTGTCCTTAAACCTCAGAACGGAATTTGCAGGTTTAATCTGAAACTTTCTTGCCAAATCCACTTAGCAATTGCAATTTCCTTTCAAGATTTCTTCCTATTTGTTTAAGGAATTGAATTCGAGAGTCTACTACTATGCAGAATAAGTTCTTAGTAGCGTGTAGCTTAGAGTATTTATTGTTTTTCCTATCAGAGAACTTTCCTCTCAAATCAGTAAAAACTATCTGCAAGACATTTAATTGATTAAGATAGTTATATATTAATTAAAATAATAAAGTACACACATGGAATGTTTTAGGTGCATTTGGCAGGTATTTCTGGCATTTCTAAACGATGTAGAATATTTCAACATGTCATAGAATCTTTCATAGAATATACTATTTATGGACTCTTTTCAGCCATAATGACAGTTATTAAAAAGCGTTCTTATATTGTATGTAAAAGTGTCATATAAAATATATACGGATGAAACAATGCATTATTATTAATATATAGGGCTTTATGCCATTCTGAAATTACAAATTGGAGATGACGAAATACTGTTTCATTACAAAATCAACAGTATAGGTAACCATAGTTTAACGAACAGTTATTTTCTGAGCGGTCATATACCAACCATCAAGTGAAATTGACTGCAAATATACATAATTATATGTATATGTCATAACTTTCATGGATAGCGGTACAGTCTTTTATATTTATCAGATCTCTAACATGACCAGAGGCTATACTAGTGGGTTGAATGCAACTGTCATTGCTATGCAATGAATAGCAAAATAACAAAGAGAAAGTTTTGCTTCAGTCCTGGATAATATGCTACTGAACAGTAGTAGTTGTAGCCCGCAAAGGGTTTATATTAATAACATAATTAAATGTTTGTTCCAAGTATCTGTATTTGAATTATGTATGATTAATTTGATTCTTATGTTAAAGTGTTGCTACATTATTATAGTTTTAGTATAAGAATTTTGGAATAAATAGATGTATTTTTACTAACATACTTTCTGATCTGAACATCGAACTCCCTTTCATTTTCATATAATTTTATACGATCGAGACATATTTCAGATGAAGTACGTATTTATTTCCTAAATATGTAAACCAAAATATACAGTGGCCGCCAAAAAGTCGGCATCATATGGGAAATTTAGCCCGTATCATATATACCTAGTGATTTTTACTTATTTAGAAAATGGCATTTTTAGAAATTGCCACAATCCAAAAAGTGCTATTTTTCGGAAATTAAGTAAGTTTTCAATGAGATTTTTTTGAGCTTGTTAGTTTTAGCTAACTAAACAATTTCAAGGCCAGAAAACACCTATTTTTCTTTAACTTTAGCTAATATTAATTTTTTTTAGTTTTTTTAATATTTTCCAAAATTTCACATACCAAGACTTAATTTTAAAATTCAATTTTTTTATGTCATGACTAAAAATTTATAATTGAAAAAAATAATGGAAAATGTTAATTGCTCTTTTAGATTTTTTATTATTTACCGAAAATTCTAAAAGTTCTAATCTAGCCCTGTTATAATAAAGCAGTATTTCAAAAATCGTGTAAATGTTCTTTTACAATTGTCTAAATGAGGAGATCTTTTAGATTTTAGAACATGTAAACTGGTTAAAGAAAAATCTTATTTAGACAACTGTACAAGAACACTTACAGGATTTTTGTAACTGTAATTCATTAATAGAGCTAGATTAGAGTTTCTAGAAGCCATTTAAATAGATATCAATTATTATTGAAAAAAAAAAATTCTCCTAAAAAGCCCCTTGCATCAAAATCGTAGGAATTATTATTATATATTATTTTTTTCAATCATAAAGCTTTAAAGTCTTCACCTAAAAAAATTCGAATTTCAAAATTAAGTCTTCCTATGTGAAATTTTGAAAAATATTTTAAAAATTGAAAAATTAAATTTTTGTTAAAGTTTAAGAAAAATATGTGTTTTCTTGCCTTGAGACTATTCAGTTGGCTAAAACTAACACACTCTAAAAATATCTCATCGAAATCTTACTTAATTTCGGAAAAATAGCACTTTTTGATTTTTGACCAATTTCAAAACACGCCATTTTCTAACTAAGTAAAAATCACTCGGTATATATGATAGGGGTTCAATAGGTCTTTATACAAGCACAAATTATTGTCGGTAAACGTTGTTTTGAAAATCCAAAAATAAAAATTTTCCCATATAATGCCGACTTTTTGGCGGTCATAGTGATGTAAACCTATAATTTTTTATATCTGCTTCAGTCATGTATTTATTGTTCCAGAATATAGCCCGTAGGAGATTGGTTATCTAGAATTTGCAAAAGCTTCCTGAAAAAAAAATTCTACTGCATCGAAAAGCTATCAATTTCGGCAGTGTTTAGCTGCCGAAACTCTTACTTTCCGACAGTAATAACCATAGCAACAAAAACTAACAACCATATCCATTGGTCGAAATCAAAATAGCACTCCCATTTTGCGGTATGAACCTCCTCGACTTTTCCCTTCCAAAGCAGTAGAATAAAAAAATATATATGTAACACGCACAAAAACGGACTTTTAGGCTTGCCTTATGTATGTGCCTCGCTCGCTATGCTCGCTTGGTCATAAACTGCGGCTCGTCTAAAAAAGTCCTTAAATTTGTACTTGTAACATAAATAGCTATTTTTGTAAAAATAGGTAAAACTAAGTCAACAATATACACATACTAAAGAAAACGAAGAGGAATATGATTTATGATAGTTGTATTTGCCGTGTTCAATGAAATATGTACTAAAGTTCAAATGTGCCCTTTTCCTCCTTGCAAAAATGTACCGATTTTGCCGAATATTGCAGTGAAACCTTATTTCGTGATGATGCCTTGTACAATTTATGTCATCGCGAACAGTCTGCAGAAGTTCATATCAATATAATTCTGACGTAGTATAGTCTAAAACAATAAAAATAGCTCGTTCGGCAGCATAAAAATGTCTATCCGCGGATACAAACCTTGCACCTACGCAAACTATGTAATTCACCAAAAGCAAAAGCCACTTTGTTTCTGTCTAACGCTTCCATTTGCCAACATTTTTTTGTCAAGTTTCTATTCTTTTACATCCTGCCAACATTGTGTTTCATCGACGTATGTTTATTTATGTTAACACGATTACAGTTCAAATCTAAGCAGATACACACAAAAACATGTTATATAGTTCGAAAATTATTCCTAAATTTGTAAATTTCAAAATTACCTTTAATATTTAGACAGGAAATAGCTTTTTACGAATTCTAATTACAGTGACAATTTCTTGATTAATTATCGCCACAATTTACAAATGATATTTCTTGATATTAGGTATACCTACCCGTTTATAAATAATAAATTAATAATCCCATATACATTTGGCAGTCACTAGCAACCATTTTCGCTTTCGTCAGAAATATTATTGATTTGTAGGTTCCACAGTGTTAATATAATGAAGAGAGCATTTTAATCGTTTATCTAATGACAAACCAGACTTAATAAAAGCAAAAGGAATATGTTTTCAACGGATTAATCGAATGAATTTGGAGGGTCAAGTATCAAAATCTACAATTACATTAGATAAGTCATTCAGTTTAGAATAAATTTAAGTTTTCTTTCATTCCCCATTTTTAGTAGCAATTTAGATTCAATTACATCAGGTGTATTCTCGTAAAAATAGCAAAATTCTGAATAGTTTTTAAGGGTCAATGCACCATAGTTAGTTAAATCAATGCACTTCGCACTTATTTCTACTGAATATTTATAGGTGGAGAAGATGTTAATATGAAAAATCGTTAGCAGAATGTCGAATAGTATGACATTTCCTGTGCTGTATTTTCTATGGAGTAGTTGCAAGGATGCAAGCTTCCATCTATACCAAAATAACTGCTATACGTGAATTGGTTGTTTAATAGTAGCATTTCATGATACTATTTACAGTACAAGTTGTTTAGAGATGCAGTAAAATATGTTACAACATTAAACTTGAATTTCTGTTTTTGAACATTGAACGTTTCCGAAAATATGCCCTTTTCATTGTAAGAGCAACTCTTCAATAATAAAAATTACATTAATTGAAGTGGAGCTTTTTAAGTACATGGCATAGCCCTAAAAATGTTCTTTAAAATTAGCACCACTAAATGTTAGCTTATAAATACTAAAGTTCAATAACACTTGATATACTGCGGTAATATTTTATAAAAAAATCACTTGTTGCATCGACCTAATGAATCTCATTGTTTGCCCTGACAGTGTTTTACTTCAGAAGCGTTCGTTCTTCTCAGGCGTATTTATAGTTTGATTTGTACCACTCCGTGACTGGCGACTATGTCAAATCTAGTATGTAAAAGTCTAAAATAAAAATAAAATCTGAAAAATACCTTTTGTTTAAGCACTGAGGCGTGGTTCCTCACTCCTACATACGTTATAAGCATATGTTTTTAGAAAACGAACCCAAAGTGTATATTCAGCTATTTTCAGTTTTAGCTATATATATAGACAGGTCAATATCCTAACTGTATCAAAAATAAACTATTTTAAGTCTTGGTCAGTCATCGTGACCGGTGTAGTAGATATATCCGCATAGGCTACCCGTTGAATTTAATCTAAAATATTAATTTCTGAAGTGATCGAAGTGAGCTAATATTTTGTTTTAATTCATTTAAATAGAATATAAAATAACTTTTAGTATTTAATAGTTTTGTATGTTTTAGCGTTTTACACGAAAATAAAATTTTACGGAAGTTGAGAAATGCTGTCTCATGAATTAATCAAATTACTTTTTTGCTATCAGTACGTATATAATTACACAACATATAATTAATATTTGGTCAGAATTCTCAAGTCTTTTAATTTCTCACTCACGTCTATATACTAAAAAACCATACCTAGTCCAGCAAATGACTATATATTTTGCAGTGTAAATTATTATGTGAGAAAGCAGTTGATATTTTCGTTAATATCGTACAATTAAGATAGAAGTTAGTAAAAAAGTGTTAAAAAGGAATTTCAGCTTAGACCGCGTAGTTTTTGTGGATGAACCCCCAGCATTCTCTAGCTTAATGTGCCTTGCGCCATGTACTCGAGCAAGGATCCATGCAATGGTCATGCTCTTTGGTGGCTCGTATGTTTGAGTACCTTGAGAACAAGGATGCGTATGCAGATTTGGCCTTGTTGCTGTTTGAACACCCATATTGACTATAGTCAATATGCTGGGCGTTCATCTACAAAAACTACGCGGTCTAAGCCGAAATTCCTATTTAACAAGAATAATTCGAGTAACCGCGAAATCCTTAAACAATATATAAAAAGGTGGTGTGATACACGCACACAACTTCCTTTTACGGTGACCTTATAATTAGCCAAAAATTTGATTTTTAATTTTTAGGCATTTGTTAAAAGTTTTCAAAAAATAGAAATTCTACAGAAACTGTCCAAAATCCATTTTAGAGGTATTCAACTGGAAAATCGCCTATCTCACATCAATACACATTTAAAATGTAATAAAAATGTAAAGTTAAAATAATCCGTTAGAGCCGTTTTTTTTTGAAAAAATCCCAACAGTAAACACCATACTTCCGGTTATACGATTGTCTTCAAAAGCTTGCTGTCGTATCTAGATAGTATACAAAACTTATATATGAAGTTTCGACGTCATATCTATTTTCGTTTTTGAGATATTCTGTTCACACACAGACCGATCAATGAACAGACCATGTTTTTTGAGTTCTGGGGACTCTAAAACGTGAAGATTTGTTGAAAACTCAATTTCGAATTTTTGGGGTCAATCCAATACTTCCTTTACTGTAACAGGAAGTAAAAAAGTACCTCAAGGTACGAAAACACACGTTTCTCCACTTTGAGTAATAAGAAAAGATATTTGACATATTCGTTATCGTTATGGCCACTTTTCGTTCGCATTATTAAACGAAGAAGTATGTTTGGTGCTCAATAATTCGTATATTTACTAGACAAAGAATTTGAGGAAGTAGCATAAGTATATCGTTTATATTCCATCCTTTACATATTTGGATTCCCCGCACATAAGGAAATGCACCTTGCATAGTGGGTCGTTACTAGATCTAAGGTAGCATGCGGGAATATGATGTATACTCCATTCGCTCCTTTTCCGGATATGGGTTCGCTATGATTTGATGTTGTGAGTCGTAATTCAAAAACATCGAAGTGTTTGCAAACCTAAAGACTTGAAGAGGCATGCTCTATTCGCATTTGACTTAACACGACGGTGTTGCCACATCTTAATCTAAAACATTCTTTTGTAATCGAGTGTAACGATGAATTAGCCTCGAAGCATGTGAGTGCAAAACATGACCTTAAATATACATTTTACGCATTAAAAACAAAGTAAATAGTCGTCACATGTCGATGGTCAACGCTCTATCAGAAAAAGGGGTAAATTATCATGTATCATAAACTGATCGTGCATATTTGATTATTTATTTGTTACTCTGCAGTCAGCTTACGTAAAGGATCTTGTTAAGTACTTTTTTTTTAAAAGGCTTTGTCAGCCATTCGAATTAAAAATAGAAATTTCCCATATGAAGTTGAAAGGTATGCAAAATCGAACGTCACATATTGGAGAAAGTATGGCAAAAAACATTTGTGGATATTTGTGTAAAAGATTATATTACTACAATGTTAACGATAAGTTATTTCCAATGTTAGAAATGTCGCTGACAGTTTAGCCACCAAGAATATTTTGATCGTAGCTAAGACTCAATTATGAGCAGAAAAATAATAGTCGTCATTACATGAGGTATGCTTTCTGAATTGCTAATTTAAATGTTATTACTAACTCTATGTTAACAATTTATTGATGATATAATCAGTACAAATAAAACCAACAAACAATATATTTAAAACCTTAAATAATTACCATCCAAGACTACAATTCACAATTGAAAATGACAAAAGAAATCTAAAATTTGTCTTGACTTAATAGAATAGACTAATAAGAACTGAATCTGGCATGATTGAAACTAACTGGATTAGAAAAGAAATTAAAACGGATAGATATTTAAACTATAATTCTCAAACTCCAGTTAAATATAAAGTAAGCGTAATTAACAGTTTAACAGATCAATTTTACTTTCTATCAATAAATACCATAATAAAAATATTAACAAAATTAAAAACATATTAATAGAAAATAACTATCCTATATATTTCATAAACCAAAAATTTAAAAGAGAATGAATAAACTAAAATACAAAACACAAACACTAGAAATGATGCCATTAATTCATATCGTAATTGCTTAGGGCAAAATTTCAACAACTATTAATTTATAGAGAATTCAAATTACGTATCTATTCCATACGTACCTAAATTATCACAACAGTTAAGTAAAATTTAAAAACATTGTAACATTAATGTTTCTTTCAAAAATAATAATACTGCTGGAAAACAATGTTTTAATAATTTAAAAGATAAGACTGAAATCCAATCAGAATCAAATATAATCTATCAAATCAATTGCAACGATTGTGACGCTAATTATATTGGTCAAACTAAACAATATCTTAAGAAAAGAATATCACAACATAGAACATCTATAAAAACAAAAACTTGAACCCTCAAAAAACCAAATCCTGCTTTATCCGATCATGCAGTTGACAATTACCACAATTTTAATTTTAATTCCCCTGAAATATTACAAAGAGTATCAAACTTAAGTAAATTTATTTGTTATGAAAGGATAGCAATACAACAAACCTGATTAATCAACGCAGAGCTGTAACCACTGGTACTACGAACTTGAAATTTGGTTGGAAGGTTCAATTTGTCACGTAAGGTAGTGCTAAGAAGGGAGTTTTTGAAATTCTACCCCTAATGGGGTGAAAAGGAGTAAAATGTGTTTTCACAAATTCCTCAATATCTCCTACACTCGATGAGATATCGACTTGGTGTTTACTTGCAAAGATTTTCAAGGCTAATGCCTAAAAACATATTTCAGGATTTTGCCCTAATCAACCCCTAAAGGTGCAAATATGGATTCGGGGTGAATTAAAGAATCCTTTGTATCTCCTATGTTTTTTGAGTTAGAGTATCTTTTGTGGCATATAGATGTATTTTTAAAATATTTGAAAAGTGTTTTAAAGGATTTTGAAAAAAAATAACCCTAAGG